>OX465412.1:8939382-9248576 GCA_950005105.1 Lycophotia porphyrea | reverse complement strand
CCTAGTTTTTTAATACATTTTTAAAGTAAATCGTCTAAATTAATTGTTTTTCCAAATTTTCTTTGCATTCTAACATCGAATTATAGTTTCAATAGTACTCACCCTTCATCCCTGTGTCCCGGTCCGCGTTCCGTGAGCCGGTGTCCCGGTTGGAGGCTGATAACCTAAATTTTTTGGTTCAAAAACTGGTTTTTTGACCATAACTCCAGAATTTTCTTCGGCACTCATCCCGTTTTATTTCACAGTTCGCTAGCCCGCGCGAAGACGCGTCTCTGGACGTATCGCACGTGCGTCTAGCCCAAATAAAACATAAATATTTTTTAAAAATTGTCATTTTCAAGTAGTTTCTGCTAGTACCAAAATCCACGTAAGGGGATAAGAGAAATATAAAAACGTTGATATCTTCGTTTCCAGACGCGCGATTTTGACGCTGTTTTCAGCTCAAATTGACATAACTAGGCGTCCGCCTACGTATTGACCACCCCGCACTGACCTGCACCCCTGGATAAAATATTTACCACCTACCCCTAGTTTTTTAATACATTTTTAAAGTAAATCGTCTAAATTAATTGTTTTTCCAAATTTTCTTTGCATTCTAACATCGAATTATAGTTTCAATAGTACTCACCCTTCATCCCTGTGTCCCGGTCCGCGTTCCGTGAGCCGGTGTCCCGGTTGGAGGCTGATAACCTAAATTTTTTGGTTCAAAAACTGGTTTTTTGACCATAACTCCAGAATTTTCTTCGGCACTCATCCCGTTTTATTTCACAGTTCGCTAGCCCGCGCGAAGACGCGTCTCTGGACGTATCGCACGTGCGTCTAGCCCAAATAAAACATAAATATTTTTTAAAAATTGTCATTTTCAAGTAGTTTCTGCTAGTACCAAAATCCACGTAAGGGGATAAGAGAAATATAAAAACGTTGATATCTTCGTTTCCAGACGCGCGATTTTGACGCTGTTTTCAGCTCAAATTGACATAACTAGGCGTCCGCCTACGTATTGACCACCCCGCACTGACCTGCACCCCTGGATAAAATATTTACCACCTACCCCTAGTTTTTTAATACATTTTTAAAGTAAATCGTCTAAATTAATTGTTTTTCCAAATTTTCTTTGCATTCTAACATCGAATTATAGTTTCAATAGTACTCACCCTTCATCCCTGTGTCCCGGTCCGCGTTCCGTGAGCCGGTGTCCCGGTTGGAGGCTGATAACCTAAATTTTTTGGTTCAAAAACTGGTTTTTTGACCATAACTCCAGAATTTTCTTCGGCACTCATCCCGTTTTATTTCACAGTTCGCTAGCCCGCGCGAAGACGCGTCTCTGGACGTATCGCACGTGCGTCTAGCCCAAATAAAACATAAATATTTTTTAAAAATTGTCATTTTCAAGTAGTTTCTGCTAGTACCAAAATCCACGTAAGGGGATAAGAGAAATATAAAAACGTTGATATCTTCGTTTCCAGACGCGCGATTTTGACGCTGTTTTCAGCTCAAATTGACATAACTAGGCGTCCGCCTACGTATTGACCACCCCGCACTGACCTGCACCCCTGGATAAAATATTTACCACCTACCCCTAGTTTTTTAATACATTTTTAAAGTAAATCGTCTAAATTAATTGTTTTTCCAAATTTTCTTTGCATTCTAACATCGAATTATAGTTTCAATAGTACTCACCCTTCATCCCTGTGTCCCGGTCCGCGTTCCGTGAGCCGGTGTCCCGGTTGGAGGCTGATAACCTAAATTTTTTGGTTCAAAAACTGGTTTTTTGACCATAACTCCAGAATTTTCTTCGGCACTCATCCCGTTTTATTTCACAGTTCGCTAGCCCGCGCGAAGACGCGTCTCTGGACGTATCGCACGTGCGTCTAGCCCAAATAAAACATAAATATTTTTTAAAAATTGTCATTTTCAAGTAGTTTCTGCTAGTACCAAAATCCACGTAAGGGGATAAGAGAAATATAAAAACGTTGATATCTTCGTTTCCAGACGCGCGATTTTGACGCTGTTTTCAGCTCAAATTGACATAACTAGGCGTCCGCCTACGTATTGACCACCCCGCACTGACCTGCACCCCTGGATAAAATATTTACCACCTACCCCTAGTTTTTTAATACATTTTTAAAGTAAATCGTCTAAATTAATTGTTTTTCCAAATTTTCTTTGCATTCTAACATCGAATTATAGTTTCAATAGTACTCACCCTTCATCCCTGTGTCCCGGTCCGCGTTCCGTGAGCCGGTGTCCCGGTTGGAGGCTGATAACCTAAATTTTTTGGTTCAAAAACTGGTTTTTTGACCATAACTCCAGAATTTTCTTCGGCACTCATCCCGTTTTATTTCACAGTTCGCTAGCCCGCGCGAAGACGCGTCTCTGGACGTATCGCACGTGCGTCTAGCCCAAATAAAACATAAATATTTTTTAAAAATTGTCATTTTCAAGTAGTTTCTGCTAGTACCAAAATCCACGTAAGGGGATAAGAGAAATATAAAAACGTTGATATCTTCGTTTCCAGACGCGCGATTTTGACGCTGTTTTCAGCTCAAATTGACATAACTAGGCGTCCGCCTACGTATTGACCACCCCGCACTGACCTGCACCCCTGGATAAAATATTTACCACCTACCCCTAGTTTTTTAATACATTTTTAAAGTAAATCGTCTAAATTAATTGTTTTTCCAAATTTTCTTTGCATTCTAACATCGAATTATAGTTTCAATAGTACTCACCCTTCATCCCTGTGTCCCGGTCCGCGTTCCGTGAGCCGGTGTCCCGGTTGGAGGCTGATAACCTAAATTTTTTGGTTCAAAAACTGGTTTTTTGACCATAACTCCAGAATTTTCTTCGGCACTCATCCCGTTTTATTTCACAGTTCGCTAGCCCGCGCGAAGACGCGTCTCTGGACGTATCGCACGTGCGTCTAGCCCAAATAAAACATAAATATTTTTTAAAAATTGTCATTTTCAAGTAGTTTCTGCTAGTACCAAAATCCACGTAAGGGGATAAGAGAAATATAAAAACGTTGATATCTTCGTTTCCAGACGCGCGATTTTGACGCTGTTTTCAGCTCAAATTGACATAACTAGGCGTCCGCCTACGTATTGACCACCCCGCACTGACCTGCACCCCTGGATAAAATATTTACCACCTACCCCTAGTTTTTTAATACATTTTTAAAGTAAATCGTCTAAATTAATTGTTTTTCCAAATTTTCTTTGCATTCTAACATCGAATTATAGTTTCAATAGTACTCACCCTTCATCCCTGTGTCCCGGTCCGCGTTCCGTGAGCCGGTGTCCCGGTTGGAGGCTGATAACCTAAATTTTTTGGTTCAAAAACTGGTTTTTTGACCATAACTCCAGAATTTTCTTCGGCACTCATCCCGTTTTATTTCACAGTTCGCTAGCCCGCGCGAAGACGCGTCTCTGGACGTATCGCACGTGCGTCTAGCCCAAATAAAACATAAATATTTTTTAAAAATTGTCATTTTCAAGTAGTTTCTGCTAGTACCAAAATCCACGTAAGGGGATAAGAGAAATATAAAAACGTTGATATCTTCGTTTCCAGACGCGCGATTTTGACGCTGTTTTCAGCTCAAATTGACATAACTAGGCGTCCGCCTACGTATTGACCACCCCGCACTGACCTGCACCCCTGGATAAAATATTTACCACCTACCCCTAGTTTTTTAATACATTTTTAAAGTAAATCGTCTAAATTAATTGTTTTTCCAAATTTTCTTTGCATTCTAACATCGAATTATAGTTTCAATAGTACTCACCCTTCATCCCTGTGTCCCGGTCCGCGTTCCGTGAGCCGGTGTCCCGGTTGGAGGCTGATAACCTAAATTTTTTGGTTCAAAAACTGGTTTTTTGACCATAACTCCAGAATTTTCTTCGGCACTCATCCCGTTTTATTTCACAGTTCGCTAGCCCGCGCGAAGACGCGTCTCTGGACGTATCGCACGTGCGTCTAGCCCAAATAAAACATAAATATTTTTTAAAAATTGTCATTTTCAAGTAGTTTCTGCTAGTACCAAAATCCACGTAAGGGGATAAGAGAAATATAAAAACGTTGATATCTTCGTTTCCAGACGCGCGATTTTGACGCTGTTTTCAGCTCAAATTGACATAACTAGGCGTCCGCCTACGTATTGACCACCCCGCACTGACCTGCACCCCTGGATAAAATATTTACCACCTACCCCTAGTTTTTTAATACATTTTTAAAGTAAATCGTCTAAATTAATTGTTTTTCCAAATTTTCTTTGCATTCTAACATCGAATTATAGTTTCAATAGTACTCACCCTTCATCCCTGTGTCCCGGTCCGCGTTCCGTGAGCCGGTGTCCCGGTTGGAGGCTGATAACCTAAATTTTTTGGTTCAAAAACTGGTTTTTTGACCATAACTCCAGAATTTTCTTCGGCACTCATCCCGTTTTATTTCACAGTTCGCTAGCCCGCGCGAAGACGCGTCTCTGGACGTATCGCACGTGCGTCTAGCCCAAATAAAACATAAATATTTTTTAAAAATTGTCATTTTCAAGTAGTTTCTGCTAGTACCAAAATCCACGTAAGGGGATAAGAGAAATATAAAAACGTTGATATCTTCGTTTCCAGACGCGCGATTTTGACGCTGTTTTCAGCTCAAATTGACATAACTAGGCGTCCGCCTACGTATTGACCACCCCGCACTGACCTGCACCCCTGGATAAAATATTTACCACCTACCCCTAGTTTTTTAATACATTTTTAAAGTAAATCGTCTAAATTAATTGTTTTTCCAAATTTTCTTTGCATTCTAACATCGAATTATAGTTTCAATAGTACTCACCCTTCATCCCTGTGTCCCGGTCCGCG
This sequence comes from Lycophotia porphyrea, assembly GCA_950005105.1. Taxonomy (NCBI): domain Eukaryota; kingdom Metazoa; phylum Arthropoda; class Insecta; order Lepidoptera; family Noctuidae; genus Lycophotia; species Lycophotia porphyrea. The sequence goes on along the minus strand of OX465412.1, from coordinate 9,243,714 downwards.
TTCCGTGAGCCGGTGTCCCGGTTGGAGGCTGATAACCTAAATTTTTTGGTTCAAAAACTGGTTTTTTGACCATAACTCCAGAATTTTCTTCGGCACTCATCCCGTTTTATTTCACAGTTCGCTAGCCCGCGCGAAGACGCGTCTCTGGACGTATCGCACGTGCGTCTAGCCCAAATAAAACATAAATATTTTTTAAAAATTGTCATTTTCAAGTAGTTTCTGCTAGTACCAAAATCCACGTAAGGGGATAAGAGAAATATAAAAACGTTGATATCTTCGTTTCCAGACGCGCGATTTTGACGCTGTTTTCAGCTCAAATTGACATAACTAGGCGTCCGCCTACGTATTGACCACCCCGCACTGACCTGCACCCCTGGATAAAATATTTACCACCTACCCCTAGTTTTTTAATACATTTTTAAAGTAAATCGTCTAAATTAATTGTTTTTCCAAATTTTCTTTGCATTCTAACATCGAATTATAGTTTCAATAGTACTCACCCTTCATCCCTGTGTCCCGGTCCGCGTTCCGTGAGCCGGTGTCCCGGTTGGAGGCTGATAACCTAAATTTTTTGGTTCAAAAACTGGTTTTTTGACCATAACTCCAGAATTTTCTTCGGCACTCATCCCGTTTTATTTCACAGTTCGCTAGCCCGCGCGAAGACGCGTCTCTGGACGTATCGCACGTGCGTCTAGCCCAAATAAAACATAAATATTTTTTAAAAATTGTCATTTTCAAGTAGTTTCTGCTAGTACCAAAATCCACGTAAGGGGATAAGAGAAATATAAAAACGTTGATATCTTCGTTTCCAGACGCGCGATTTTGACGCTGTTTTCAGCTCAAATTGACATAACTAGGCGTCCGCCTACGTATTGACCACCCCGCACTGACCTGCACCCCTGGATAAAATATTTACCACCTACCCCTAGTTTTTTAATACATTTTTAAAGTAAATCGTCTAAATTAATTGTTTTTCCAAATTTTCTTTGCATTCTAACATCGAATTATAGTTTCAATAGTACTCACCCTTCATCCCTGTGTCCCGGTCCGCGTTCCGTGAGCCGGTGTCCCGGTTGGAGGCTGATAACCTAAATTTTTTGGTTCAAAAACTGGTTTTTTGACCATAACTCCAGAATTTTCTTCGGCACTCATCCCGTTTTATTTCACAGTTCGCTAGCCCGCGCGAAGACGCGTCTCTGGACGTATCGCACGTGCGTCTAGCCCAAATAAAACATAAATATTTTTTAAAAATTGTCATTTTCAAGTAGTTTCTGCTAGTACCAAAATCCACGTAAGGGGATAAGAGAAATATAAAAACGTTGATATCTTCGTTTCCAGACGCGCGATTTTGACGCTGTTTTCAGCTCAAATTGACATAACTAGGCGTCCGCCTACGTATTGACCACCCCGCACTGACCTGCACCCCTGGATAAAATATTTACCACCTACCCCTAGTTTTTTAATACATTTTTAAAGTAAATCGTCTAAATTAATTGTTTTTCCAAATTTTCTTTGCATTCTAACATCGAATTATAGTTTCAATAGTACTCACCCTTCATCCCTGTGTCCCGGTCCGCGTTCCGTGAGCCGGTGTCCCGGTTGGAGGCTGATAACCTAAATTTTTTGGTTCAAAAACTGGTTTTTTGACCATAACTCCAGAATTTTCTTCGGCGCTCATCCCGTTTTATTTCACAGTTCGCTAGCCCGCGCGGAGACGCGTCTCTGGACGTATCGCACGTGCGTCTAGCCCAAATAAAATTTGCCCACCCACCCGCCCTCTGGCTTATAGAAAGGGTAGAACTTGTAATTTCGGCCAGAATTTTTTATCCAGATTTTGCTTTTTGAACGTTTGTGGGGACTGAAAAACCCTTTATTTTATTTGGAAACTCCTCTAGCGTCGAATTCGGCGGCACTGGATAAATTATAAACTTTCTTTTCAAAATTGTTTCATTTTATTTTAATTAGAACTGACTTAATTTACAAGACAAGTCCTATTCTAGGACTAAAATTATTTTTTACGAACTTACTTCTATCATAGATCCCCCCTTTACAGGGATCCAGATCTAGGAATTTCCTCTGACAAGTTTCAGAAATGCTCGGGCTAAGGACCCCCAACAAGCCGAAGGCTGCTGAGGAGGGTTCGGGCGCGGAGGAGGCGGGCCCAGCGCCAGTTGGCCCCTCAGTGAGGCGCAGCATCGGGGAGTGGGAGGCGGAAAACCAGAAATCGGGGCAACCCCAAAAGGCCAGAACACCGCCTACAAAGGCACCCGTCCCCACCCCCCCCAACAAGACAGTTGGACCCCCCTCCCCAAAACCCAACCCCAAAACAATTACTACTCAGAGGGCAAGGACGGGAACCTATGGTCTGCCGGGGAAGGCCTTGGAGAGCCCGCCTCGGGAACAGCCCCCGATTAAGTACCTTAACAGGACCTCGGAAGCCAAGGCGTGTCTCTCCAAGGCCAAGATTAACTTGGAAAGCTCCAGGAACCTAAAAAAGGAGATCAAAGATGCGATCACAAGAGCTGTAGAGAGACTCTATCACCTTGTCAGGGAGGGAGAGATGGAGAGGGCCGAAACTTCGGGAGAGGTAGTCGTACCCGAGAAGGCCCCCAGGGACCTGACACCGACCCCCAGCGCGCCGACGGAGCTCGTGATGCAGCTCATGGAGAACCTCCAGCAGCACAAAAAGGCGCTGGAGGAATGCCAGCTGCACACGCGGGCGCTGTCGGAACACCTCATACAGGCGCCTCGCTTTGTCGCAGGCCAGGGACCCTCGTTCGCTGAGATGGCCGCCGTCCCTAAGCAGCACATCCAAGCGCCTCTTCACTCGATGGTCGTGTCATCAGTTGATGACAAGGACACGGGTGAAGAGGTGATTGAGAAGCTAAGGACGGCGGTAGACGCCAGGAATGAAGGCATCAGGGTGGAGAGGCTGCGGAAGGCGAGGGGCCAGAAGGTGGTGGTCGGCTTCAGGACCAGGGAGGAGCTGACTCGGGTGACAGAGAAAATTAAAAGGGCAGGAAATCTGGTGGCGGAAGAAATAAAAAATAAGGACCCCCTTATCATTGTCATGGACGTTCTCTCTTGCCACTCAGATGTTCAGGTCATCCAGTCGCTTGAGCGGCAGAACACCCACCTGATTGGGGACCTGCCTGCAGATGATGTGAGGATGGGAATCAAGTACCGTCGCAAGACGAGGAACCCCCACATGTCTCACATCATCATGCAGGTGTCCCCTTCAGTCTGGCAGAGGTTGACGCACGCGGGTCGAGTGCACATCGACCTGCAGCGGGTGCGTGTTCAGGACCAATCGCCACTAATCCAGTGCACCCGTTGCCTGCGTTACGGTCACGGCCGTAAATTGTGCACGGAGCCCGCAGACCTCTGCACGCACTGTGGTGACCCCCATCTGAGGGCTGACTGCCCCTCAAGGCTGGCTGCAGAAGCCCCAAAATGCATAAATTGCGCCTCCGCCAAGCTGAGCCACACAGAGCACAACGCCTTCGACAGCCAGTGCCCAACTCGTCTCAAGTGGGACGGATTGGCGCGGCTGTCGGTGGCGTATTGCTAAGGGCCAGCCAGCGGAAACAGGAAGTGACTCATCGAGGGATTCCCGTACACACTCGAGAGCCCGTAAGAATTACCAGGTAATCCAAGCGAATCTGCAAAGGAAGAACCTGGCAACCCAAGAACTCATGATCGTGGCTAGTGAGCGGAGGGTTGCGTTCGCATTGCTCCAGGAGCCGTATGTGGGTGGGGTGAAAAGGATGCGAGACTACCGGGGAGCGAGAATCTACCAGTGCGCTGAAGAAGGAGGTGGAACGGTGAAGGCGGCAATAGCCGTCTTCGATCACGAGTTAGACGTGATACAGTGTCCGAAACTCACCACCAATAACATGGTGGTGGTGAGGATCCGAACCAGCGCCTGGGAAATCGCAGTAGTCTCCTTCTACTTTGAACCAGACCAGCCCATACAGCCATACCTGGAGCAACTTTTGCAGATTCGCGAGGAAGTAAGCCCCACGAGGATGATTATTGGCGGCGACGCCAACGCCAAGAGCACCTGGTGGGGTAGCCTGGTAACCGACACCAAGGGTGAGGACATGTCGGGAACCCTGGAGGATATGCACTTGCAGGTACTCAACGTCGGCAATACTCCGACCTTCGACACCGTCAGAGGAAACACCCTGTACAGCAGCTTCGTTGATGTAACAGCCTGCTCAACGGAGCTGCTGGACTTGGTGGAGGACTGGCGGGTCGAAGTGGGTCTCACGAGCTCGGACCACAACGGTATAGTATTTAAAATTAATTTACAAAAATCTAAAGGAATTAACGTTAACAGGACCACAAGGATTTATAACACAAAGAAAGCAAATTGGAGCCAATTTCATTCGAAATTGACCCAATTAAAAGCTGACGCGAATTTAAACTCAACAGAAATTGGTAAAATAGGGAACAAAATAGATTTAGAAGAAAACATAAATAAATATATATCCAAAATTACAGAATCCTGTGAAGAAACACTGAACAAAATTAAGAACAACACAGAACTTACTATACCGTGGTGGTCCAAGGAGCTCGCTGAGCTGATGTCGGAGGTGAAAACCCGGAGGCGTCGCATTCGATGCGCTGCTCCGGTTCGGAGGCAAAAAGTCGTCGATGAGTACCTGCAAGCAAAAGCAGAGTATGAGTCCCTAGCACAAAAGGCGCAGACAGAAGGATGGAAGGCCTTCTGTCAAAAACAGGACAGAGAGGGAATGTGGGAGGGCATTTATAGGGTCATAGGACGGACCGCCAAAAGGCAAGAGGACTTGCCGTTGGAGAAGGATGGAATGCCACTGAGTGCACAGGAATCGGCTCAGCTGTTGGCGGAGACCTTCTACCCGGAAGACCTAGAAGATGGAGAATCGGCCGACCACCGTCGGTTACGTGAAGCGGCCTGTCGTGTAAACGACTGGGCACATGATGAACAACATGACCCACCGTTTACACTTCAGGAGCTGAAAACCGCGGTGGTAAGCTTCAATCCCAAGAAGGCACCCGGGGCAGACGGTCTCACAGCCGATATCTGTGCCCAGGCCATTTCCCGGGACCCAGGGACGTTCCTTGCTCTGGCCAACAAATGTCTGGAGCACGGACACTTCCCTGGTGCCTGGAAAGTGGCAACGGTGGTAGTCCTCCGTAAGCCCGGCAAGGAATCCTACACCACCCCGAAATCGTATAGGCCGATCGGTCTCCTTCCAGTCCTAGGCAAGATTCTTGAGAAAATGCTTGTAGCGAGACTCAAGTGGCATCTCATCCCGCGGCTCAGTACTCGCCAGTTTGGTTTCATGCCACAGAGGAGCACCGAGGACTCCCTCTACACCATGATACAACATATCAAAGCAAAGCTAAGTGAAAAGAAGCTGATCACTGTTGTATCACTGGACATAGAGGGAGCCTTCGATAGCGCATGGTGGCCGGCTATCAGGACCAGACTGGCTGAGGAAAAGTGCCCGGTGAACCTCAGGAGACTGCTAGATAGCTACTTGACTGGAAGGAGCGTCAGGGTAAGGTACGCTGGTGCCGAGTGTCCGAGGGACACAAACAAAGGGTGTGTGCAAGGGTCCATTGGCGGTCCGATCCTGTGGAACCTAATCCTCGACCCCCTCTTAAAGGGGCTGGAGGAGCAAGGCGTCCACTGCCAGGCGTTCGCCGATGACGTGGCGATGATCTTCGACGGTGAGACAGCATTGGAAATCCAGAGGCAGGCCAATGCCGCCCTCGAGTATGTTCGGGTGTGGGGCATCGGAAATAAGTTAAAGTTTGCACCGCAAAAAACTTGTGCAATGGTAATAACCAAGAAACTGAAGTACGATGTCCCACTTCTGAGCATGGGCGGGGTAGACATTGGCATGTGCAAGGAAATTAAAATGCTGGGACTCACCGTCGACCACCAGCTCACCTTCAACTCTCACGTCGCAAACGTATGCAGAAAAGCTGTAAATATTTATAAGCAGCTGGCACGCGCGGCGAAAGTGAGCTGGGGCCTCCACCCGGAGATCATCCACACGATATACACGGCAGTAGTGGAGCCGGTGATATTGTACGCGGCGAGCGCCTGGGCGCCGGCCGTAAAAAAGATCGGAGTGCAGAAAAGCCTAAACACGGTCCAGCGAGGATTCGCGCAGAAGCTCTGTAAATCCTACCGCACCGTTTCGCTGAACGCGTCCCTGGTGCTGGCTGGGATACTCCCACTCGACCTCCGGATACAGGAAGCAGCCGCTCTGTATGAGGCGAAGAAAGGGGTACCACGGCCAGCACTTGCGGGCAGGGAGGTAGAGCGGTTGGAGGCATTTGCGGAGCTTCCACACCCGGCGAAACATATGGCCTTGGACTTCGTCTGCCTGGAGGACCGGACGCTTGTGGACATCCACAATACCCAAGCAGTCAGGTTCTTCACGGACGGCAGCAAGATTGCGGGCAAGGTCGGAGCAGCACTGTCACTTTGGGACAGTAATGCCGAGATCAAGTCCGTCAAACTTAGCTTGCCGTCGTACTGCACGGTTTACCAGGCTGAACTTCTGGCCATATGCATAGCCACGCGCGAAGTCCTCAGGCGCGGGGAGGGAACTTTCGGCATCTATAGTGACTCAATGGCCGCACTTCAAACAGTCACAAGCCAGGGTTCCCTCCACGCCCTGGCCGTGGAGGCGAGAGCGAACATTGCCACAGCTTTATCCCAGAGCAAAGATGTGTCCTTGTTCTGGGTAAAGGCACACGTAGGGCTAGAGGGTAATGAGCGCGCGGACCACCTCGCGAAGGAGGCTGCACTCCGGTCCAGAAAGAGGCCAGACTATGACCGCTGCCCGGTTTCATTCGTCAAGCGACAGATCCGTTTGGGGTCGCTTGACGAATGGAACGCGAGGTACAGATCGGGCGAAACAGCGTCCACCACTAAAATATTCTTCCCGGACGCAATCGCAGCATACCCAATTGTGAGAAAAATTAAACTGGACCAAATTCTAGCTCAGGTGCTAACAGGACATGGCGGGTTCTCCGAGTATTTGAACCGCTTCAAGTGCAAGGAGAGCCCGGCATGCTCCTGCGACCCCGCCAAAAACGAGAGCATACAGCACCTCATCACAGAGTGTCCAATCTTCGCAGTCATTAAATATAACATCGAATCTGAAATGGAAATTGAAATTAAACTAGAAAACATACCAACAATCATGGCAAATAAAAGAACAAGAGATAATTTTTTAAAATATTGTAAAGAAATAGCTGAAAATGTAATAAGAAAGAATAAAGCCTAAAGCAGAAGATATACTTTAATGTATTATAAGAATATATTAAAAGTAATCGCCGAAAATATGAGAATTTAAAATAGATCTTAAGAACTAAAATGTCAAAACTTAGCGTTTAAGAGGTATTGGATGGTGTAAATGTAAAACCTGTAACATGTATTTTAGATATAAGATGGCTGTAAGGTAGATAAGATAGAATAAGTGACACATATATATGTAGCTAGAAATAAGTATAATGTATAAAAAGTAATAATACAAACATGTAATAGTTCTAAGAAATAGTAAGATTATGAATAGAAATATATAGCTAGAAATAAGTATAGTCATATAGAAGAGGTTATAAAAATTGATATCATACGTGTAATAGAATTAAGAATAAGTAAAAAGATAGAATAAGCAATATCATTAAGAACAATTAAAACAATAGTGTCCGGGAGTTATCCCCATAAATAAAGGAAGAACAGAAAACAGATTAGGATACAGTAGAAGGGCGTCCCTCCCTTGAGACATAAAAGATGATAGAATGAAATAAAGAAATAGTATGAAGAAGGAAAGTACGTGAAGCAAAAATTGGGAACTGGAACGGAAGTATTTAGATTACAAATGTTCGATCAAAAAGGTCTCTGATCTCCCATGTCAGAGGAGAATAGCAGAGTAGGAGTGGTTTTTAGTCGGTTCGAGTCCGACACTACCTCGACTGTCTCACGATCCGTGAGACCGGGAGACAGTCGAGGTGTCCGTGGGGATTTTCCACTCCTGCCAAACATTAAAAAAAAAAAAAAAAAAAAAAAAAAAAAAAACCTAACCTAACCTAACCTAACCTAACCTAACCTAACCTAACCTAACCTAACCTAACCTAACCTAACCTAACCTAACCTAACCTAACCTAACCTAACCTAACCTAACCTAACCTAACCTAACCTAACCTAACCTAACCTAACCTAACCTAACCTAACCTAACCTAACCCTCGCTTCCGGTTGATATCTTCGCTTCCAGACGCGCGATTTTGACGCTGTTTTCAGCTCAAATTGACATAACTAGGCGTCCGCCTACGTATTGACCACCCCGCACTGACCTGCACCCCTGGATAAAATATTTACCACCTACCCCTAGTTTTTTAATACATTTTTAAAGTAAATCGTCTAAATTAATTGTTTTTCCAAATTTTCTTTGCAATCTAACACCAAATTATAGTTTCAATAGTACTCACCCTTCATCCCTGTGTCCCGGTCCGCGTTCCGTGAGCCGGCGTCCCAGTTGGAGGCTGATAACCTAAATTTTTTTGGTTCAAAAACTGGTTTTTTGACCATAACTCCAGAATTTTCTTCGGCACCCATCCCGTTTTATTTCACAGTTCGCTAGCCCGCGCGGAGACGCGTCTCTGGACGTATCGCACGTGCGTCTAGCTGAAATAAAACATAAATATTTTTTAAAAATTGTCATTTTCACGTAGTTTCTGCTAGTACCAAAATCCACGTAAGGGGATAAGAGAAATATAAAAACGTTGATATCTTCGCTTCCAGACGCGCGATTTTGACGCTGTTTTCAGCTCAAATTGACATAACTAGGCGTCCGCCTACGTATTGACCACCCCGCACTGACCTGCACCCCTGGATAAAATATTTACGACCTACCCCTAGTTTTTTTTTAATACATTTTTCAAGAAAATCGTCTAAATTAATTGTTTTTCCAAATTTTCTTTGCAATTTAACACCAAATTATAGTTTCAATAGTACTCACCCTTCATCCCTGTGTCCCGGTCCGCGTTCCGTGAGCCGGCGCCCCGGTTGGAGGCTGATAACCTAAATTTTTTGGTTCAAAAACTGGTTTTTTGACCATAACTCCAGATTTTTATTCGGCACCTACCACGTTTTATTTCGCAGATCGCTAGCCCGCGCGGAGACGCGTCTCTGGACGTATCGCACGTGCGTCTAGCTCAAATAAAACATAAATATTTTTTCAAAATTGTCAATTTCAAGTAGTTTCTGCTAGTACCAAAAATCCAGCTAAGGGGTTAAGAGAAATATAAAAACGTTGATATCTTCGCTTCCAGACGCGCGATTTTGACGCTGTTTTCAGCTCAAATTGACATAACTAGGCGTCCGCCTACGTATTGACCACCCCGCACTGACCTGCACCCCTGGATAAAATATTTACGACCTACCCCTAGTTTTTTTTTAATACATTTTTCAAGAAAATCGTCTAAATTAATTGTTTTTCCAAATTTTCTTTGCAATTTAACACCAAATTATAGTTTCAATAGTACTCACCCTTCATCCCTGTGTCCCGGTCCGCGTTCCGTGAGCCGGCGCCCCGGTTGGAGGCTGATAACCTAAATTTTTTGGTTCAAAAACTGGTTTTTTGACCATAACTCCAGATTTTTATTCGGCACCTACCACGTTTTATTTCGCAGATCGCTAGCCCGCGCGGAGACGCGTCTCTGGACGTATCGCACGTGCGTCTAGCTCAAATAAAACATAAATATTTTTTCAAAATTGTCAATTTCAAGTAGTTTCTGCTAGTACCAAAATCCAGCTAAGGGGTTAAGAGAAATATAAAAACGTTGATATCTTCGCTTCCAGACGCGCGATTTTGACGCTGTTTTCAGCTCAAATTGACATAACTAGGCGTCCGCCTACGTATTGACCACCCCGCACTGACCTGCACCCCTGGATAAAATATTTACGACCTACCCCTAGTTTTTTTTTAATACATTTTTCAAGAAAATCGTCTAAATTAATTGTTTTTCCAAATTTTCTTTGCAATTTAACACCAAATTATAGTTTCAATAGTACTCACCCTTCATCCCTGTGTCCCGGTCCGCGTTCCGTGAGCCGGCGCCCCGGTTGGAGGCTGATAACCTAAATTTTTTGGTTCAAAAACTGGTTTTTTGACCATAACTCCAGATTTTTATTCGGCACCTACCACGTTTTATTTCGCAGATCGCTAGCCCGCGCGGAGACGCGTCTCTGGACGTATCGCACGTGCGTCTAGCTCGAATAAAATTTTGCCCACCCACCCTCCCTCTGGTCTATAGGAAGGTAGACGTGGGATTTTCGGCAAAAATTATTTATTAGATTGCATCTTCTTTTGCTTTTTTGGGGGTTTGTTGAAGGGTTTTGGGGGGAAAACCTGCTTTTCCGTTGTATTTTTAACCATTTTGACTAAGTGTAAGAAATTTCAACGAATTTTAAATTGTAATTATTTTATGTAACTGTTGTAATTATATTTTATTCTTGCTGTTTGAATGTGACAGTCGTTGGTGAATGAGCGACTATAATTACGAGTATTTAATACTGTATTTATTTTAATTGATTTATTATACTATTTATTTACACTGTTCCCCTCTTTACAGGGACAGAAATATCCAGTGACCGTCCTCTCTCCTCTTGAGCGGTTATTCTAGTACTTACCTCCTCTTTACAGGGGTCTGTTCTTAGAATACCTGCTCCCAGTTTTTAGCATGTTCCGCACCCCATCCAGCACCGTGAGGATGCTAGTCTCCAGTGGCTCGCCGCGATCAGCGGAGCAGGCGGGGCCTTCGCCTGCTGATGCGAGGAGGAAAATTGTATTCGACGACGATACACCCCTCGCATCCCAGGAATGTTCTGCTGCTCCGGGGACGCGCCGAGCTCCTGCTGGGGCTCCGGGATCGCTCAGAAAGCCTGAGGCAGGGCACCGCAGTCGCACTGCGGAGGCGAGAGCTTGCCTAAATAAGGCAAAGCTTAATTTGGGCAACTCTCGCAACCTCAAGGCCGAGATCAAAACTGCGGTGCTCGAAGCTATTAACAGGCTTTATGAGCTGGTCAAGGAGTCCGAGCGAGATGAAGCCCCTACCGCACCCGTAGCCGTACCGGTGCCCGCGCCCACTGCTGACCGTAGCCCCCAACCCGTCTCCGCCGAGGTCCTTGCTAGCCAGACTGAACTCCTTAACACCTTAAAGGAGCACATCTCGGAGTTAAAGGATAACTCTGAGAGACTCGCCAGGCTCCGAGACAGTCTGGCTAGCAGAGAAAGTGTGGGGGAGACAACCTACGCGGGTGTAGCAGCCGCCAGTAGAAGCCACACCGGGGCACCGGCCCTGGAGCGAACGACGCTACACTCGGTGATTGTCTCCTCAACACAGGAGATGGATACGGGGGACGAAATACTCGAAAGGGTACGGAAAGCAGTGGACGCGAAGGAGGGCTGGGTGCGCGTAGAGCGCGTGAGAAAGGCCAAAGACCAAAAGGTCATCATGGGGTGTGCTACGAAGGAAGAGAGGCAAAAACTAAAATCGCGTTTGGAAGGGGCCGGAGAGAACCTCGTCGTCGAGGAAGTGAAAAATCGAGACCCGCTTCTGGTTCTTAGGGACGTGCTGCTAATTCACAGTGATGAAGAAGTGCTGAAAGCCCTTAAGAACCAGAACCGGGAGATTTTTCACGGCCTCGACGACGGGGAACTGCGAATGTCCGTGAAGTTCAGGAGGAAAACAAGAAACCCGCACGTGAACAGCATTGTGTTGAGTGTGTCCCCCGCGATCTGGAGGAGGGCACTCGAAGGAGGCAAACTACGTATTGACCTCCAGAGAGTGCGCGTCGAAGACCAGACGCCTCTAGTGCAGTGTACCCGCTGCCTAGCATATGGTCACGGCAAACGTCTTTGCACAGAGCCAGTTGACCTGTGCAGCCACTGCGGCGGTCCACACTTAAGGGTGGACTGCCCACACAAAGTCAGTGGCGAGGCAGCGGTATGCCTAAACTGCACTAGAGCCAAGCTGGGGGAACACCAGCACAATGCGTTCAGTACTGAATGCCCGGTGCGTAGGAAGTGGGACGCATTCGCTAGAGCGTCAATAGCTTATTGCTAAAGTTGTCGGTGCGCCCACTCCCAAGCACGCGGTGATGCCCATAGTTCCGGCGCAACTGGACGGCAGCCGCATTAAACGAACCACTGGGGTTGGCAACAGTAAAAACTGTAACCTGAGTCAGTTTCATGAGAAACTGGCCCAGGTTATACGAGACACAAAATTAACCCTAGTGGTGTCGACCAGTTGCGTTGAACTTGATATTAAATATAGCCATTTGATTGGATTAGAAATAAAAACATTCGGTAAATTAAGTAATAAATTAAGAACATTAGACATAAAAATATATAAATTAGCTGCAAAATATTTGATATTTAACTATATAATGGGTATATAGTATAGATATTAAAGAAATAAAACGAAAACCAATATAAAATAAAAATAGAAATACCATACGGCTATAAGAAGTACGGGCATTATCTTGAAATTTAAAAATTAAATTATAATAAAAAGTTAAGCGTTAAGTGAAAGTGTAAAGTTTAATAAGTAGTCTAAATATTAGTAGTGATTAATGGAACTTAGTAAAATAAAACGGAAAATAATATATTATGTACATGAATAGCTATTAAAAATTATATAAGTCCTAATAGAATGCAATAGAGCGTGGTCTATTCGGCCTTCTGAACTTCAGGGCAACGTAAGGCAAATCCTCCGCAACAAAGGTCTCTGATCATGTCAGAGGGACACTGGCGGGGCAGGAGTGTGGTTTTAGCCGGTTCGAGTCCGGCACTACCTCGACTGTCTCACAATCTGCGAGGCAGTCGAGGTGTCCGTGGGGATTTCCCACTCCTGCCAAAAAAAAAAAAAAAAAAAAAAAAAAAAAAAAAAAAAAAAAAAAAACCCTCGCTTCCAGACGCGCGATTTTGACGCTGTTTTCAGCTCAAATTGACATAACTAGGCGTCCGCCTACGTATTGACCACCCCGAACTGACCTGCACCCCTGGATAAAATATTTACGACCTACCCCTAGTTTTTTAATACATTTTTCAAGTAAATCGTCTAAATTAATTGTTTTTCCAAATTTTCTTTGCAATCTAACATCAAATTATAGTTTCAATAGTACTCACCCTTCATCCCTGTGTCCCGGTCCGCGTTCCGTGAGCCGGCGCCCCGGTTGGAGGCTGATAACCTAAATTTTTTGGTTCAAAAACTGGTTTTTTGACCATAACTCCAGAATTTTCTTCGGCACCTACCACGTTTTATTTCGCAGTTCGCTAGCCCGCGCGGAGACGCGTCTCTGGACGTATCGCACGTGCGTCTAGCTCAAATAAAATTTTGCCCACCCACCCTCCCTCTGGTCTATAGGAAGGTAGACGTGGGATTTTCGGCAAATAATATTATTACATTTTATCTTCTTTTGCTTTTTTTTTAGGGGTTTGTTGAAAGGTTTTTGTAGGGAAAGATCAATTTTTACATTTGACCGAGTCTGCAAAGGCTCATACTTTAATTTTTATTACAGTAGAATCTTTTTATAGTATTTAATTGTTGAATTTATTTTATTATTGTATTCAGATTTTAATCGATTCATTATACCAATTATTTACTGTGTTACCCCCTTTACAGGGACACAGTAACATCCAGTGTCCGTCCTCTCTCCTCTCGAGCGGTTATTCTGGAACCAACCTCCTCTTTACAGGGGTCTGTTCCCAGAATACCTGCTCCCAGCTTAAAACATGTTCCGCACCCCATCCAGCACCGTGAGGATGCCAGTCTCCAGTGGCTCGCCGCGATCCGCGGAGAAAGCGGGACCTTCGCCTGCTGATGCGAGGAGGAAAATTGTATTCGACGACGATACACCCCTCGCATCCCAGGTTGGCTCTGCTGCTCCGGGGACGCGCCGAGCTCCTGCTGAGGCTCCGAGATCGCTCAGAAAGCCTGAGGCAGGGCACCGCAGTCGCACTGCGGAGGCGAGAGCTTGCCTAAATAAGGCAAAGCTCAATTTGGGCAACTCTCGCAACCTCAAGGCCGAGATCAAGACTGCGGTGCTCGAAGCTATCAACAGGCTTTATGAGCTGGTCAAGGAGTCGGAGCGAGACGCGGCCCCTACCGCACCCGTAGCCGTACCGGTACCCGTGCCCACTGCTGACCGTAGTCCCCAAGCCGTCTCCGCCGAGGTCCTTGCTGGCCAGACTGAACTCCTTAACACCCTAAAGGAGCACATCTCGGAGTTAAAGGATAACTCCGAGAGACTCGACAGGCTCCGAGACAGTCTGGCTAGCAGAGAAAGTGTGGGGGAGACAACCTACGCGGGTGTAGCAGCGGCCAGTAAAAGCCACACTGGGGTACAGGCCCTGGAGCGAACGACGCTACACTCGGTGATTGTCTCCTCAACACAGGAGATGGATACCGGGGCCGAAATACTCGAAAGAGTACGGAAAGCGGTGGACGCGAAGGAGGGCTGGGTGCGCGTAGAAAGGGTCAGAAAGGCGAAGGACCAAAAGGTCATTATGGGGTGCGCAACGAAGGAGGAGAGGGAGAAACTGAAAGCGCGACTGGAAAGGGCCGGAGAGAACCTCGTCGTCGAGGCGGTGAAGAATCGGGACCCACTTCTGGTTCTTAGGGACGTACTTCTCGTACACAGTGACGAAGAAGTATTGAGGGCCCTTAAGAACCAGAACCGGGAGATCTTTCACGGCCTCGGGGACGAGGAGCAGAAAATTGCAATTAAATTTAGGAAAAAGTCCCGAAACCCTCATGTGAACAGCATTGTGTTGAGTGTTTCTCCAGCAATCTGGAAGAGGGCACTCGAAGGAGGCAAGCTCCGCATTGACCTCCAGAGAGTGCGCGTCGAGGATCAGACGCCTCTGGTGCAGTGCACCCGCTGCTTGGCGTACGGCCACGGCAAGCGCCTATGTACGGAGTCGGCCGACCTGTGCAGCCACTGTGGCGGTCCACACCTTAGGGTGGACTGCCCAGAAAAGCACACAGGCAAAGCAGCGGTGTGCGTTAACTGCACCAGAGCCAAGCTGGAGGAGCACTCGCACAATGCGTTCAGCGATTTGTGCCCGGTGCGAAGGAAGTGGGACGCATTCGCGCGAGCTACCATAGCGTATTGCTAAGGGTGTCGGTGCGCCCACTTTCACGTACATGGAGATGAATAGGTCGACACAACCAGATTGCAGTCGCATTGAGCGAACCACTAGGGTTGGCTTAATGGAGGATGGTAATTCAAGTCACTTTTTTGAGAAAGTGACTGAAATTATGTTGAACCGTAAGCCAACTCTAGTGGAATCGTCAAGTTGTGTCGATCCTTGTTACTGCACTCATGATACTGACGTTTGACAATGTATGATATTGACTTATATAATAAGTATATTTTGCAAATATCATAGACATCAAAACGCAAACATTCATTTCCAAAGGGAATAGAAATAGGGGTAAATGACAGATAATTTTTTTTTTTAAAAGTATTCATAAGTAGTTATCAACAATTATATAAATGTAAAGCAATTATTTTTAAGAACAAATTAAATAAATAGTCTATTAATTATTAATTTAGAAATAGTAATTAAAAAATAAAGTAAATTTAGTTAATGATAGTTTATGCAATTTATGTAAAAAAGTTTAAATAAAATCAAAGAGTGTGGTCTCTTCGGCCTCCAAACAATCAGTCGCAAAAAGTCTTAAAATCCGCAGAAAAGGGCTCTGATCATGTCAGAGGGACACTGGCGGGGCAGGAGTGTGGTTTTAGCCGGTTCGAGTCCGGCACTACCTCGACTGTCTCACAATCTGCGAGGCAGTCGAGGTGTCCGTGGGGATTTCCCACTCCTGCCAAAACAAAAAAAAAAAAAAAAAAAAAAAAAAAAAAAAACCTAACCTAACCTAACCTAACCTAACCTAACCTAACCTAACCTAACCTAACCTAACCTAACCTAACCTAACCTAACCTAACCTTACCTAACCTAACCTAACCTAACCTAACCTAACCTAACCTAACCGTTGATATCTTCGCTTCCAGACGCGCGATTTTGACGCTGTTTTCAGCTCAAATTGACATAACTAGGCGTCCGCCTACGTATTGACCACCCCGCACTGACCTGCACCCCTGGATAAAATATTTACGACCTACCCCTAGTTTTTTAATACATTTTTAAAGTAAATCGTCAAAATTAATTGTTTTTCCAAATTTTCTTTGCAATCTAACATCAAATTATAGTTTCAATAGTACTCACCCTTCATCCCTGTGTCCCGGTCCGCGTTCCGTGAGCCGGCGTCCCGGTTGGAGGCTGATAACCTAAATTTTTTGGTTCAAAAACTGGTTTTTTGACCATAACTCCAGAATTTTCTTCGGCACCTACCACGTTTTATTTCGCAGTTCGCTAGCCCGCGCGGAGACGCGTCTCTGGACGTATCGCACGTGCGTCTAGCTCAAATAAAACATAAATATTTTTTCAAAATTGTCAATTTCAAGTAGTTTCTGCTAGTACCAAAATCCAGCTAAGGGGTTAAGAGAAATATAAAAACGTTGATATCTTCGCTTCCAGACGCGCGATTTTGACGCTGTTTTCAGCTCAAATTGACATAACTAGGCGTCCGCCTACGTATTGACCACCCCGCACTGACCTGCACCCCTGGATAAAATATTTACGACCTACCCCTAGTTTTTTAATACATTTTTAAAGTAAATCGTCAAAATTAATTGTTTTTCCAAATTTTCTTTGCAATCTAACATCAAATTATAGTTTCAATAGTACTCACCCTTCATCCCTGTGTCCCGGTCCGCGTTCCGTGAGCCGGCGTCCCGGTTGGAGGCTGATAACCTAAATTTTTTGGTTCAAAAACTGGTTTTTTGACCATAACTCCAGAATTTTCTTCGGCACCTACCACGTTTTATTTCGCAGTTCGCTAGCCCGCGCGGAGACGCGTCTCTGGACGTATCGCACGTGCGTCTAGCTCAAATAAAACATAAATATTTTTTCAAAATTGTCAATTTCAAGTAGTTTCTGCTAGTACCAAAATCCAGCTAAGGGGTTAAGAGAAATATAAAAACGTTGATATCTTCGCTTCCAGACGCGCGATTTTGACGCTGTTTTCAGCTCAAATTGACATAACTAGGCGTCCGCCTACGTATTGACCACCCCGCACTGACCTGCACCCCTGGATAAAATATTTACGACCTACCCCTAGTTTTTTAATACATTTTTAAAGTAAATCGTCAAAATTAATTGTTTTTCCAAATTTTCTTTGCAATCTAACATCAAATTATAGTTTCAATAGTACTCACCCTTCATCCCTGTGTCCCGGTCCGCGTTCCGTGAGCCGGCGTCCCGGTTGGAGGCTGATAACCTAAATTTTTTGGTTCAAAAACTGGTTTTTTGACCATAACTCCAGAATTTTCTTCGGCACCTACCACGTTTTATTTCGCAGTTCGCTAGCCCGCGCGGAGACGCGTCTCTGGACGTATCGCACGTGCGTCTAGCTCAAATAAAATTTTGCCCTCCCACCCACCCTTTGGCTTATAGGAAGGGTGAACACATAGCAATCGGCAAATTTTTTATTATTCTTTTAGCTCTCAGAGCTCTTGCTAGGCGGGTAAACAGTGTAGTTGCAGTGTTCATACCAAAAAAACACGATTTTGACAAGATTTTTATTATTTTTATGTATATTGACCAAGTTCCATTTTAGGACATATTTTATTCATTTATTTAATTCAATTAGTTATTTTCTACTGATTGGATCCCCCCTTTACAGGGATTCAATTCAGTACCTGTCCCCTGACATTTTAATACTTACACCACAATGCTTGGCATCAGGACTCCGGTGAAGGCGAAGGCTGCGGAGGAGAGCTTGGACGTGGAAGGGGCACGTCCATTACAAGCGGGCCCCTCAGTGCGGCGCAGTATTGGAGAGTGGGAAGCGGAGAAGCTCAGATCGGGGCAACCCCGCAAAACTCTTACACCCCCTAAAACCACACCCGCTACCACTCCCCCAAAGAAAACACTCGTGCCCACTCCGCCCAAGCTCAAATCTAAAATTTCAAACACGCAGCTGGCAAAGCAGCCAGAGAGGGCCCTGGAGAGCTCACCTCGAGAAGTGCCACCCGTAAGGTATTTAAGCCGAACTACGGAGGCAAAGGCGTGTCTTTCCAGCGCCAAGCTTCAACTGGACAGCTCCCGGAATTTAAAAAAGGAGATAAAGGACGCACTCATAAAAGCGGTCGACCGGCTATACCAGCTAGTTAAGGAGGGGGAAAAGGATAGGGGCAAATCACCCGGAGAGGCAGTTGAACCCGAGAAGGCCCTCGCGGACCTGACGCCGGCCTTGGGCGCGCCGACAGAGCTCATGAAGCAGCTTATGGAGAACCTCCAGACCCATAACAAGGCACTGGAGGAATGCCAGCTGCACACACGGGCTTTGTCGGAGCACCTACAGCAGGTACCTCGCTTTGTCGCAGGCCAGGGACCCTCGTTCGCCGAGATGGCCGCCGTCCCCAAACATCACATTCAAGGGCCTCTTCACTCGGTGGTCGTGTCATCGGTCGATGACAAGGACACCGGGGAAGAAGTTATTGAGAAGCTAAGGACGGCAGTAGATGCCAGGAACGAAGGCACCAGGGTTGAAAGGCTGCGGAAAGCGAGGGACCAGAAGGTGGTGGTCGGTTTCAGGACTAGGGAGGAGCTGACTCGGGTGAAAGATAGAATACAGAGGGCCGGAAACCTCGTGGTGGAAGAGGTCCAAAACAAAGACCCTCTAATAATCCTGAAGGACGTCCTCTCCTGCCACTCTGATGTGGAGGTTGCAGAGGCGCTGAAACGCCAAAACACCCACCTGATGGGCGACTTGCCTGCGGATGATGTGAGGATGGGGGTAAAGTACCGTCGTAGGACGAGGAACACCCACATGTCTCACATCATCATGCAGGTGTCCCCTTCTGTGTGGCAGAGGCTGACTAACGCGGGTCGAGTGCACATCGACTTGCAGCGGGTGCGCGTGCTGGATCAGTCACCACTTATCCAGTGCACTCGCTGCTTGCGCTTCGGTCATGGCCGTAAACTGTGCACGGAACCCGCTGACCTCTGCACACACTGTGGAGACCGCCACCTCAGAGCTGACTGCCCCGCACGGCTGGCTGCCGAACCGCCGAAGTGCAGGAACTGCGTGACCGCGAAACAGGGGAAGACCGAGCATAACGCCTTCGACAGTGAGTGCCCAACTCGCGTAAAGTGGGACGCATTGGCGCGACTGTCGGTGGCGTACTGCTAAGGTCCAACCAGCGGCAACAAGAGGTGGCTCATCCAGGGATTCCCGAACACGCCCGAGCGCGCATAAGGATTACCAGGTAATCCAAGCGAATCTGCAGAGGAAGAATCTAGCAACCCAAGAGCTCATGATTGTGGCTAGTGAGCGGAGGGTTGCGTTCGCATTGCTCCAGGAGCCGTATGTGGGTGGGGTTAAAAGGATGCGAGACTACCGGGGAGCGAGAGTCTACCAGTGCGCTGAACAAGGAGATGGAACTGTGAAGGCGGCAATAGTCGTCTTCGACCACGACCTAGACGTCACACAGTGTCCGAAACTCACCACCAATAACATCGTGGTGGTGAGGATCCGTACCAGCGCCTGGGAAATCGCAGTAGTCTCCTTCTACTTTGAACCAGACCAGCCCATACAGCCATACCTGGAGCAACTTTTGCAGATTCGCGAGGAAATAGGCCCCACGAGGATGATTATTGGCGGCGATGCCAACGCCAAGAGCACCTGGTGGGGTAGCCTGGTAACCGACAGCAAGGGTGAGGACATGTCGGGAACCCTGGAAGAAATGTGCCTGCAGGTACTCAACGTCGGCAACACTCCGACCTTCGACACCGTCAGAGGTAACACCCTGTACAGCAGCTTCGTTGATGTAACAGCCTGCTCAACGGAGCTGCTGGACTTGGTGGAGGACTGGCGGGTCGAGGAAGGTCTCACGAGCTCGGACCACAACGGTATAGTATTCAAAATTAATCTCCAAAAATCGAAAGGAACCAATGTAAACAGGACTACTAGAATTTACAACACCAAAAAAGCAAATTGGAGCCAGTTTCATTCGAAACTGGCCCAATTAAAAGCAGATTCAAATTTAAATGCAATAGAAGTTAATAAAATTAGTAACACATCAGACTTAGAAATCATAGTAAATAAATTTATAGCTAATATTAAAGAGTCCTGTGAAGAAACATTGGTCAAAATTAGTAACAACACCCTACTAACTATACCGTGGTGGTCCAAAGAGCTCGCTGAGCTAATGTCGGAGGTCAATACCCGGAGACGCCGCATCCGATGCGCTGCACCTGTCCGGAGGCAAAAAGTCGTCGATGAATACCTGCAAGCAAAAGCTAAGTACGAGTCCCTAGCAAAAAAGGCGCAGACAGAAGGATGGAAGGGCTTCTGTGAGAAACAGGACAGGGAGGGAATGTGGGAGGGGATATATAGGGTCATAGGACGGACCGCCAGGAGACAGGAGGACTTGCCGTTGGTGAAGGACGGAGTGCCACTGAGTGCACAGCAATCGGCTTTGCTGCTGGCCGAGACCTTCTACCCCGAGGACCTAGAAGAGGGAGAAACTGCAGACCACCGTCGGACACGTGAAGCGGCCAGTCGTGTAAACGAGTGGGCACATGATGAACAACATGACCCACCGTTTACACTTCAGGAGCTGAAAACCGCGGTGGAAAGCTTCAACCCGAAGAAGGCACCCGGGGCAGACGGTCTCACAGCCGATATCTGTGCCCAGGCTATATCCCGGGACCCAGGGACGTTCCTTGCACTGGCCAACAAGTGCCTTGAGCATGGACACTTCCCTGGGGCCTGGAAGGTAGCCACTGTGGTGGTCCTCCGAAAGCCCGGCAAGGATTCCTACACCACCCCTAAGTCATACAGGCCGATCGGCCTCCTACCAGTCCTAGGCAAAACCTTGGAAAAACTCCTAGTAGCAAGGCTAAAATGGCACCTAATCCCGCGGCTCAGTACTCGCCAGTTTGGCTTCATGCCACAGAAAAGCACCGAGGACTCCCTCTACACCATGATACAACATATCAAGGGGAAGCTAAGTGAAAAGAAGCTGATCACTGTTGTATCACTGGACATAGAGGGCGCCTTCGATAGCGCATGGTGGCCGGCCATTAGGACCAGACTGGCTGAGGAAAAGTGCCCGGTGAACCTTAGGAGGCTGCTAGACAGCTACTTGACTGGTAGGAGTGTCCGAGTTAGGTACGCGGGTGCCGAGTGTCGAAGGGACACGACGAAGGGGTGTGTGCAAGGGTCCATTGGCGGTCCGATCCTGTGGAACCTGATCCTCGACCCCCTGCTGAAGGGGCTGGAGGCGCGTGGCGTCCACTGCCAGGCGTTCGCCGATGATGTTGTGATGATCTTCGACGGTGACACAGCGTTGGAAGTCCAGAGACATGCCAATGCCGCCCTCGAGTATGTTCGGTTGTGGGGCATCGGAAACAAGCTGAAGTTTGCACCGCAAAAAACTTGTGCAATGGTGATAACCAAGAAGCTGAAGTACGATGTCCCACTCCTGAGCATGGGCGGGGTAGACATTGGCATGTCTAAGGAAATAAAAATACTGGGGCTCACCGTCGACCACCAGCTCACTTTCAACACCCACGTCGCAAACGTTTGCAGAAAAGCTGTGAACATCTACAAACAGCTGGCACGTGCGGCAAAAGTGAGCTGGGGCCTTCACCCGGAGATCATCCACACCATATACACGGCGGCAGTGGAGCCAGTCATTCTGTACGCGGCCAGTGCCTGGGCGCCGGCAGCCAAAAAGATCGGAGTGCAGAAAAGCCTCAACACGGTCCAGCGAGGATTCGCGCAGAAGCTCTGCAAATCCTACCGCACCGTTTCACTGAACGCGTCCCTGGTGCTGGCTGGGATACTCCCTCTCGACCTTCGTATACAAGAAGCAGCCGCTCTGTATGAGGCAAAGAGAGGGGTGCCACAGCCGGCACTTGCGGGCAGGGAGGTGGAGCGGGTGGTGGCATTTGCAGAGACTCCGCACCCGGCGAAACATATGGCCATGGAGTTCGTATGCCTGGAAGACCGGACGCTTGTGGATACCCACAACATCCAAGCAGTCAGGGTGTTCACGGACGGCAGCAAGATCGAGGGCAAGGTCGGAGCAGCGCTGTCGCTCTGGGACAGCAATGCCGAGATCAAGTCCTTCAAGCTTAGCTTGCCGTCGTACTGCACGGTCTACCAGGCGGAACTTCTGGCCATATGCGTAGCCACGCGCGAAATCCTCAAGCGCAAAGAAGGAACCTTCGGTATCTATAGTGACTCAAAGGCCGCACTTCAAACAGTTACAAACCAAGGTTCCCTCCACGCCCTGGCCGTGGAGGCGAGAGCGAACGTGGCCGCAGCTTTATCCCAGAGCAAAGATGTGTCTTTGTTCTGGGTAAAGGCACATGCGGGGCTGGAAGGCAACGAGCGCGCGGACCACCTCGCCAAGGAAGCTGCACTCCGGTCCAGGAAGAGGCCGGACTATGACCGCTGCCCGGTTTCATTCGTCAAGCGGCAGATCCGTCTGGGGTCGCTCGACGAATGGAACCGGAGGTACCAGAACGGCGAAACAGCCTCTGTTACCAAAATGTTCTTCCCGGACGCGATCGACGCCCACAGAATCGTGCTGAAAATTAAACCAGCCGGAATAGTAACGCAGATCTTAACGGGTCACGGTGGGTTCTCCGAATACCTGCACCGCTTCAGGTGTAAGGAGAACCCAGCGTGTATCTGTGAGCCGGATCAGGTGGAGTCGATCGCGCACATTCTGACGGAATGCCCAGTGTACGAGATGGAGAGGTACGATGCCGAGCGGAAGCTGGAGACTAAAATAAGTCAAAATAATATTTACAAAATAATGTCAGAAACAAAACTGCGAAATACCCTTATAGAATACTGCTTAACAGTGGCGACAAAAGTTATTACACGAAATAAGGACAACTAAAAAACTGTGCTTTTTCAAATATGTACGTTTCTCTAACAGAAAAGATATTTAGAAATAAGCACAGGAAAATTTTTGAATAAAATCAATGTATTAAAAATATTAGCAATAAAATTCCTTTTGTTAACATTTAAAACCACAAAAATAAGAGCTTACTTTTAAAAACTTAATAAATAATTATATAAAATTGCAGTTAAAATGAACAAAGCCTATTAAGGTCTCTGACTATGTCAGGGGGACACTAGTCAGGCAGGAGTGTGGTTTTAGCCGGTTCGAGTCCGGCACTACCTCGACTGTCTCATAACCTGTGAGGCAGTCGAGGTGTCCGTGGGGATTTCCCACTCCTGCCAAAACAAAAAAAAAAAAAAAAAAAAAAAAAAAACCTAACCTAACCTAACCTTTTTTTTTTTTTTTTTTTTTTGACGCTGGGAAAAAATGCATTACGCATACCCTCCCGTCGGGGGACGGGAGGGGTATGTGGGACTCCCCGGGCGAACCCAGTATACCCACTAAAACGACCCAGCGCATTCCCGCTTCGTCAGAGTGGAGGGGGACTGGGAAACCGGCACAGCCTTTACTTCCAGTCCCCCGCCGACGATTGCAAGGCAAGACCCCTCACACCCTCACGGGTGTGGGGGGTCGGGAATGACCGACGGTGGTGACGGCTGCAATGCAGGCGGAGGCACCCCCGTGCCTGCCGCCCGCCCGTCACCATGAGGAGGGAGGGCACGACGCCTTCTCCCCCTTCTCCGTCTGCGGAGCGGCGCAGCGAGAGGGTCGTCCTCCCTCGCCCGCTCCGCCTCCTCCTTCTGCAAGAGTACGTCCTCGCAGAAGGAGGCTACTGCCGACCAGGCCTCCTCGCTCCCCAGCATGGCGTTAACCACGCCGGGAAGCGAGAGGTCCGGTCCGACCACCGCGGTGAGACCGCGGCGCAGCTCGGACCACGCCGGGCACTCCTCGAGGGTGTGCTGCGCCGTGTCCTCCGCCGCGCCGCAGTCGTGGCACGCCGGGGTTTCCTCCCTCCCGATCCGGTGCAGGTGCGATCCGAAGCATCCATGCCCAGACAACACCTGCACCAGACGGAAAGAGAGGAAACCGTGAGACCGCTCGAGCCAGCCCTGCAGGACCGGACCGAGCGCATCCAACGTCCGGCGGCCAAAGGCGGCGCTGGCGAGGTCCTCCGTCCAATGGAGGACGATGGCGTCCTTCGCCTCTCGCCGCACCGCCTCCCGCTCTTCGCCCATGGGGCGCTCCCCGAGCGCCTTTCGGCGCGCCGTCCACTCGTACACTCTGGCGAGCACCCAAGCCTCCAATTCCCATGGAGGGGTGCCCGCCAGAGCGCACGCCGCCGAAAAGCCCACTGAGCGGTAAGCCCTCGCCACCCGCTGTGCAATAGCCCGCTGGGGCTTGCGGATGGCGGTAGCATTCTCCCTCCTATGGAGGGAGTCCGCCCAGATGGGTGCCCCATATAGGGCCATGCTCCGCAAAATGCCGGCATAGAGGCGCCGGCACTTCGCCTTGGGCCCCCCCAGGTTTGGGAGGAGCCATGAGAGGGCGTCCGCGGCCTTCAACAGGCGCGTCGACAGCCCGCTGAAATGCGGGCCGAAGCGCCACCTGTCGTCCAGCACCAGCCCCAGATATTTCATCCGGGGCTGGACCCCTATACGGACGCCCTCCAACCTAACCTAACCTAACCTAACCTAACCTAACCTAACCTAACCTTTTTTTTTTTTTTTTTTTTTTTTTTTTTTTTTTTTTTTTGACGCTGGGAAAAAATGCATTACGCATACCCTCCCGTCGGGGGATGGGAGGGGTATGTGGGACTCCCCGGGCGGCCAAACACCACGGTATACCCACTAAAACGACCCAGCGCATTCCCGCTTCGTCATAGTGGAGGGGGACTGGGAAACCGGCATAGCCTTTACTTCCAGTCCCCCGCCGACGAACACACAAGGCGGACCCCCCTCTTGTCCTCACGGCACGGACGTGGAGGGGGGGTTCGGGAATGACCGACGGAGGTGACGGGTGCAATGCGGGCGTAGGCACCCCCGCGCCTGTCGCCCGCCCGTCACCGTGAGGAGGGAGGGCAAACGCCCCTTCCCCCCCCCCGCCCGCAGAGCAGCGCAGCGAGAGAAAACTCCCGCTGGCGCTCCGCCTCCTCCTTCTGCGAAATCGCAGAAGGAGGCAACCGTTGACCAGGCCTCTCGCCCCCCAGCACGGTGTTCACGCACGCACGCCGGGAAGCGTGAGGCCCAGTCGCCCGCAAGGTGACGGGTGCAATGCGGGCGGAGGCACCTCCGTGCCTGTCGCCCGCCCGTCACCGTGAGGAGGGAGGGCAAATGCCCCTTCCCCCCCTCTCCGCTAGCGGAGCGGCGCAGCGGGAGGGTCCTCCCGCGCGCGCTCCGCTGACCAGGCCTCCTCTCCACACTCCCCAGCATGGCCTCGACCACGCCGGGAAGCGGGAGGCCCAGTCCCCCGCGGCACTCCCCTGCTGTGCCCTCTGCTATGCCCGCTGCTCAGAGGGCACGCAGGGGAACGCACACCGCACATCGCATGAGTCATCACACGACGTGCGGTGCGCCCCTCCCCAGAAAGCGCCTGGTGGTTTTTTGTTGCGTCTATTTCTTATGGAATTAGACCAAGAACAGGGCGGCAACCACGTGAAGGTCACACACCAGACTTGCCTTGAGGATCTACACGACCGTAGCGCTCCCCCTCAAGACCCCGCCACCCTACCGCCTCTGAGGGAGGCAGTAAGGTAGACCTGCATCTATGCTACCAAGCAAAGCATGTGCAAAGCTTGTCGTTGTGCAACCGCGAAAGCATAAATACAGATCCGCCCCTAACCTTTTTTTTTTTTTTTTTTTTTGACGCTGGGAAAAAATGCATTACGCATACCCTCCCGTCGGGGGATGGGAGGGGTATGTGGGACTCCCCGGGCGGCCAAACACCACGGTATACCCACTAAAACGACCCAGCGCATTCCCGCTTCGTCATAGTGGAGGGGGACTGGGAAACCGGCACAGCCTTTACTTCCAGTCCCCCGCCGACGAACACACAAGGCGGACCCCCCTCTTGTCCTCACGGCACGGACGTGGAGGGGGGGTTCGGGAATGACCGACGGAGGTGACGGGTGCAATGCGGGCGTAGGCACCCCCGCGCCTGTCGCCCGCCCGTCACCGTGAGGAGGGAGGGCAAACGCCCCTTCCCCCCCCCCCGCCCGCAGAGCAGCGCAGCGAGAGTAAACTCCCGCTGGCGCTCCGCCTCCTCCTTCTGCGAAATCGCAGAAGGAGGCAACCGCTGACCAGGCCTCCTCGCTCCCCAGCATGGTGTTCCGGCACGCACGCCGGGAAGCGGGAGGCCCAGTCGCCCGCGAGGTGACGGGTGCAATGCGAGCGAAGGCACCTCCGTGCCTGTCGCCCGCCCGTCACCGTGAGGGGGGAGGGCAAACGCCCCTTCCCCCCCTCTCCGCTAGCGGAGCGGCGCAGCGGGAGGGTCCTCCCGCGCGCGCTCCGCTGACCAGGCCTCCTCTCCACACTCCCCAGCATGGCCTCGACCACGCTGGGAAGCGGGAGGCCCAGTCCCCCGCGGCACTCCCCTGCTGTGCCCTCCGCAATGCCCGCTGCTCAGAGGGCACGCAGGGGAACGCACACCGCACATCGCATGAGTCATCACACGACGTGCGGTGCGCCCCTCCCCAGAAAGCGCCTGGTGGTTTTTTGTTGCGTCTATTTCTTATGGAATTAGACCAAGAACAGGGCGGCAACCACGTGAAGGTAACACACCAGACTTGCCTTGAGGATCTACACGACCGTAGCGCTCCCCCTCAAGACCCCGCCACCCTACCGCCTCTGAGGGAGGCAGTAAGGTAGACCTGCATCTATGCTACCAAGCAAAGCATGTGCTAAGCTTGTCGTTGTGCAACCGCGAAAGCATAAATACAGATCCGCCCCATCCGCCCCTAACCTTTTTTTTTTTTTTTTTTTTTTTTTTTTTTTTTTTTTTTTTTTTTGACGCTGGGAAAAAATGCATTACGCATACCCTCCCGTCGGGGGATGGGAGGGGTATGTGGGACTCCCCGGGCGGCCAAACACCACGGTATACCCACTAAAACGACCCAGCGCATTCCCGCTTCGTCATAGTGGAGGGGAACTGGGAAACCGGCACAGCCTTTACTTCCAGTCCCCCGCCGACGAACACACAAGGCGGACCCCCCCTCTTGTCCTCACGGCACGGACGTGGAGGGGGGGGTTCGGGAATGACCGACGGAGGTGACGGGTGCAATGCGGGCGGAGACACCCCCGCGCCTGTCGCCCGCCCGTCACCGTGAGGAGGGAGGGCAAACGCCCCTTCCCCCCCCCCCGCCCGCAGAGCAGCGCAGCGAGAGTAAACTCCCGCTGGCGCTCCGCCTCCTCCTTCTGCGAAATCGCAGAAGGAGGCAACCGCTGACCAGGCCTCTCGCCCCCCAGCACGGTGTTCACGCACGCACGCCAGGAAGCGTGAGGCCCAGTCGCCCGCAAGGTGACGGGTGCAATGCGGGCGGAGGCACCTCCGTGCCTGTCGCCCGCCCGTCACCGTGAGGAGGGAGGGCAAATGCCCCTTCCCCCCCTCTCCGCTAGCGGAGCGGCGCAGCGGGAGGGTCCTCCCGCGCGCGCTCCGCTGACCAGGCCTCCTCTCCACACTCCCCAGCATGGCCTCGACCACGCCGGGAAGCGGGAGGCCCAGTCCCCCGCGGCACTCCCCTGCTGTGCCCTCCGCTATGCCCGCTGCTCAGAGGGCACGCAGGGGAACGCACACCGCACATCGCATGAGTCATCACACGACGTGCGGTGCGCCCCTCCCCAGAAAGCGCCTGGTGGTTTTTTGTTGCGTCTATTTCTTATGGAATTAGACCAAGAACAGGGCGGCAACCACGTGAAGGTAACACACCAGACTTGCCTTGAGGATCTACACGACCGTAGCGCTCCCCCTCAAGACCCCGCCACCCTACCGCCTCTGAGGGAGGCAGTAAGGTAGACCTGCATCTATGCTACCAAGCAAAGCATGTGCAAAGCTTGTCGTTGTGCAACCGCGAAAGCATAAATACAGATCCGCCCCATCCGCCCCTAACCTAACCTAACCTAACCTAACCTAACCTAACCTAACCGAGCCTTCGATAGCGCATGGTGGCCGGCCATCAGGACCAGACTGGCTGAGGAAAAGTGCCCGGTGAACCTAAGGAGGCTGCTAGACAGCTACTTGACTGGTAGGAGTGTCCGAGTTCGGTACGCGGGTGCCGAGTGCCGAAGGGACACGACGAAGGGGTGTGTGCAAGGGTCCATTGGCGGTCCGATCCTATGGAACCTGATTCTCGACCCCCTGTTGAAGGGGCTGGAGGCGCGCGGCGTTCACTGCCAAGCGTTCGCCGATGATGTTGTGATGATCTTCGACGGTGACACAGCATTGGAAGTTCAGAGACATGCCAATGCCGCCCTCGAGTATGTTCGGTTGTGGGGCATCGGAAACAAGCTGAAGTTTGCACCGCAAAAAACTTGTGCAATGGTGGTTACCAAGAAGCTGAAGTACGATGTCCCACTCCTGAGCATGGGCGGGGTAGACATTGGCATGTCTAAGGAAATAAAAATTCTGGGGCTCACCGTCGACCACCAGCTCACTTTCAACACCCACGTCGCAAACGTATGCAGAAAAGCTGTGAATATCTACAAACAGCTGGCGCGTGCGGCAAAAGTGAGCTGGGGCCTTCACCCGGAGATCATCCACACCATTTACACGGCAGCAGTGGAGCCGGTAATACTGTACGCGGCGAGCGCATGGGCGCCGGCCGCCAAAAAGATCGGAGTGCAGAAAAGCCTCAACACGGTCCAACGAGGATTCGCGCAGAAGCTCTGCAAATCCTACCGCACCGTTTCTCTGAACGCGTCCCTGGTGCTGGCTGGGATACTCCCACTCGACCTCCGAATACAGGAAGCAGCCGCTCTGTACGAGGCAAAGAGGGGGGTGCCACAGCCGGCACTTGCGGGCAGGGAGGTGGAGCGGGTGGTGGCATTTGCAGAGACTCCGCACCCGGCGAAACATATGGCCATGGAGTTTGTATGCTTGGAAGACCAGACACTTGTGGACAGCCACAACACCCAGGCAGTCAGGGTGTTCACGGACGGCAGTAAGATTGCGGGCAAGGTCGGAGCAGCGCTGTCACTCTGGGGCGGTGATGCCGAGATCAAGTCCGTCAAGCTTAGTCTGCCGTCGTACTGCACGGTGTACCAGGCTGAACTTCTGGCCATATGCGTAGCCACGCGCGAAATCCTCAAGAGCAAAGAGGGAACCTTCGGTATCTATAGTGACTCAAAGGCTGCACTACAAACAGTCACAAACCAAGGTTCCCTCCACGCCCTGGCCGTGGAGGCGAGAGCGAACGTGGCCGCAGCTTTATCCCAGAGCAAAGATGTATCTTTGTTCTGGGTAAAGGCACATGCGGGGCTGGTAGGCAATGAGCGCGCGGACCACCTCGCCAAGGAAGCGGCACTCCGGTCTAAGAAGAGGCCGGACTATGACCGCTGCCCGGTTTCATTCGTCAAGCGGCAGATCCGTCTGGGGTCGCTCGACGAATGGAACCGGAGGTACCAGAACGGCGAAACAGCCTCTGTTACCAAAATTTTCTTCCCGGATGCGATCGACGCCTTCAAGATTATAAAAAAGGTAAAACCAACTGGCATCGTAACCCAAATCTTCACGGGGCATGGTGGGTTCTCCGAATACCTGCACCGCTTCAAGTGTAAGGGGAACCCATCGTGCATCTGTGAACCAGGCGCAGTGGAGTCGGTTGCCCACATTCTGACTGAATGCCCGGTCTTCTGCAAAGAGAGACAAATCATCGAACACAAGTTAGAGACAAATTTACACAAAAATAGCATTTTCACAATTATTAGTGACAACAAAAAACGTAAATTATTTTTAGAATTCTGCATAAATATTTCAACTAGAGTAGTGAACCGGAATAAAGACATCTAAAAAACCATGCTTTATCATATATGAATATTTCTGCAAGAAAGGATATAAGATGAAAGCATTGGGCACTAAAGCATTAAAATGTAGAGTCAAAATAGACATAATATCCGTGGCTGGCGTGAATATGTTGACATGTCTAAAACTGCAATTTGTCAGGACGGCCATTTTAAAGTTTTGGCGTCTTCTGGTAAATCGGTTAATTAATTTTACATATGTGTTTAAGTTGTTTTAAAGGTTATTTTGTGCCATCTTTTCAATGATGACAATAAATAAACGAAATTTTCCATAGATTGCAAAATAATAGACTTGTCAAGTCGTTCACCAACGAGTTATCAACTTATGCACCGAGTTGTCAACTTGTTCACCAACAGTTATCAACTTATTCACCTTCTGAGTGGGAAGTTATAGTAAGTAAACAATGTAATTTAATGACAACCACATTATTTTAATTGGATAGCAAACAGATGACAAACATAAAAAAAATATTTAATTTGCTGCTACTCACTCAAATCAAGTAATGTTGTTTTAACTGAAGAAATATTTAATTCAAACACCACGAAACTATCAGTTTAGTATTTTCGCAATAAAAAAAATTATAAAAAAATAGAAAATTGCTTTATTGGACCACAAACAACGTCATCAAACAGATACAAGTATGTTACTAACACAAATAACTACGTTGACTCCTCAACCTCGTCGCAGACCATTCGTATTTTATTAGACCTCAGAATCCTCTTCATCTGGGTTGTCTTCGTCCAAATCTGGATCAGTAGATGCAGAGACATCACCGACAGTTTTTATATTAATATAAAACTCTTTGAACGAATCGTCAATCAGGTCAATCATGTCCATCAAATCCTTTTTTTTCTCTGCACTGATTGGCAAAGCTTCCTTGGAGATTTGGCTCAACCTAAAGACATCTATGGTGGTTTTTCCTCTTTTCCGAAAGTTCACTGACTCGAAAGTGGGTTCGCGATCCAGGCTTTTCTTGAAATTTATTTTTCCTACGCTGTTTTTATTATATTGCAGCCATTTAATAGGTTGCCATAGAAATTTGTCACCAGAATCGTCCAGTTTTTTGATAGTAAAGGGTCCTTTCTTGGCTTTTAGTTCAGCAAAATCCAAGAAATCATTTACCGTCATCACCACGACCTTAAATGGTTTCTGAACTTTGCAAGTCCTCACCAGCTGCACCCAATCATACAAATGATTTATTCTCATTTGTGTTCTCTTTTTTGTTTTCTCAATAATAGCGTGGTCAGAGTCACACTCCATATGTGTGTGCCCACTGAGGAGAAATTTGTGATTTATCTTTTGCAGCGTCGGATGATTATGTAGCAAAAACATAAACATCATTGCCACGACATTGTTTTTGTTTTGACCACCACAAGTATCCGAATAAAAAATCAGTTCTTTTACTTCGGAGGACAAATTGTTGCAGAAGTGCCAGAAACATGAGGCAATTTGGTTTGCACCTCGAGCTCCTATTGTCTCGTCCCACATGTAGCAGGTAGCCTCATTAGTTGCTAAATCATGCACTGTTAAATTAAAAGACCAAAGCTGTCGTTTGTAAAACGAGACAGATGTTTTTAAATATGGAGTCGGCAAGCACTGCTGGAGGTCGAATGCAAATGCCCTAACAGACGAATCTGCTTTGACATTCTCTTTATCCACACGTTTTTCAGCATAAGCTTTATCAGCTTGATGTTGGTGTTCAGCTAATTCAGCAGTTAAATTAATTTTGCGATCTTCATCTGCAACTTTAATTTTAGCGTTCAGCACATCGCGGCATCGCCGCGATATTTTTACGTCCATTCCGAACGTCGGCTTACAATATGTTACTTACCTAGATAACTAACTCCCAACCTTCATCAATATCTACCTAAAAAGTGGCAAAAAAATATTTGTGAGTATAAGATCTGTATCTTACCGTTTTCGTCCACTTCATTCATTTGCTGACGAGATGAATTTAACTTAATGTCACGAAGTTCTGTTAACTTGCGTTTCCTAGCCATTAATTCGGCAATCGTTGGATTCTGCAAAAACTAAATATTGAAATACCTAGATATCACGTCACATAATCAGGTAGGTATTCCCTCTGTTACGATAATACACTAAGGTAGACCGTAAGGTTTGGTCGGTAGGTACTCACTTTTTCCTCCATTGCAAATCACAAACTATACACCCAACTTATGAATTGAAACACTGTAGTAATAAATCAATCAATAGATACACTCAAAAACAAACGAAATCAATTTGAAGCACTCACACTCGTTCGCGGTTCGCGCGCGCGTGGCTTCTGAACTCTAAACTGACGTTTGTTTACCAACACACGAGCGAGGGATTTGCCGCGATATTTGAAAAATTATTACTTCTTACGAAAGTTTTTTGATAACTCGATTATTTTTTAATACAACTTGGGTACATAAGTTGTCAACTAAACATATTAATTTAACGTTACAAGTTTTTTATAACGGACATGTAGTGATACCTATACTTATTACTTTTAGTGCTCAGAACTTCGTTGGCCGTAACTGGACATCTCAATATATCGCAATTTCAACAGAAATTCTTCGGTGGGCCATAACTTGATATCTCAATTTGTCACGATTTAATCAAAAAGACCTCAGCTGGCAATAGCTTGACACTTCAATTTGTCAATTTAAAATAAGTACTTAAACAAAACTTTTAAGTGTATTAATTGAGATATCAAATAACGAATATTATTTTGGGTGCTGAGTATAGGTTGATATAACAAAATATCAATGTTCGATCACAAAAACATGTGAATCGTTAATTTGACATGAGGTTTTGTTAAGTTAGACATGTCAAAATGCGAGATGTCAACATATTACCAAAGTCGATTGCTCCAAAAATTATGTATATCTATAACTGTCAATTTTTTTCATATAAATTCCTAATGCGTAGGATGTAATAAGCCAATAAAAAAAAAGTCATAGAAGTCGACATGTCAATGTGTTCACGCCAGCCACGGATATACACTTGTAAAATTAAGAATGAACAGAATGTAATATTAAACAGCTAAACTTATAAAATTATAGCAACGTAAAACAAAACAAAAGTATATAAAATCATTTAAAGTCCCAATAAGGTCTCTGACTATGTCAGAGGGACACTAGTCAGGCAGGAGTGTGGTTTTAGCCGGTTCGAGTCCGGCACTACCTCGACTGTCTCACAATCAGCGAGGCAGTCGAGGTGTCCGTGGGGATTTCCCACTCCTGCCAAATAAAAAAAAAAAAAAAAAAAACCTAACCTAACCTAACCTTTTTTTTTTTTTTTTTTTTTTTTTTGACGCTGGGAAAAAATGCATTACGCATAACCTCCCGTCGGGGGACGGGAGGGGTATGTGGGACTCCCCGGGCGGCCAAACACCACGGTATACCCACTAAAACGACCCAGCGCATTCCCGCTTCGTCATAGTGGAGGGGGACTGGGAAACCGGCACAGCCTTTACTTCCAGTCCCCCGCCGACGAACACACAAGGCGGACCCCCTCTTGTCCTCACGGCACGGACGTGGAGGGGGGGGTTCGGGAATGACCGACGGAGGTGATGGGTGCAATGCGGGCGTAGGCACCCCCGCGCCTGTCGCCCGCCCGTCACCGTGAGGAGGGAGGGCAAACGCCCCTTCCCCCCCCCCCGCCCGCAGAGCAGCGCAGCGAGAGTAAACTCCCGCTGGCGCTCCGCCTCCTCCTTCTGCGAGATCGCAGAAGGAGGCAACCGCTGACCAGGCCTCTCGCCCCCCAGCACGGTGTTCACGCACGCACGCCGGGAAGCGTGAGGCCCAGTCGCCCGCAAGGTGACGGGTGCAATGCGGGCGGAGGCACCTCCGTGCCTGTCGCCCGCCCGTCACCGTGAGGAGGGAGGGCAAATGCCCCTTCCCCCCCTCTCCGCTAGCGGAGCGGCGCAACGAGAGGGTCCTCCCGCGCGCGCTCCGCTGACCAGGCCTCCTCTCCACACTCCCCAGCATGGCCTCGACCACGCCGGGAAGCGGGAGGCCCAGCCCCCCGCGGCACTCCCCTGCTGTGCCCTCTGCTATGCCCGCTGCTCAGAGGGCACGCAGGGGAACGCACACCGCACATCGCATGAGTCATCACACGACGTGCGGTGCGCCCCTCCCCAGAAAGCGCCTGGTGGTTTTTTGTTGCGTCTATTTCTTATGGAATTAGACCAAGAACAGGGCGGCAACCACGTGAAGGTAACACACCAGACTTGCCTTGAGGATCTACACGACCGTAGCGCTCCCCCTCAAGACCCCGCCACCCTACCGCCTCTGAGGGAGGCAGTAAGGTAGACCTGCATCTATGCTACCAAGCAAAGCATGTGCAAAGCTTGTCGTTGTGCAACCGCGAAAGCATAAATACAGATCCGCCCCAACCTAACCTAACCTTTTTTTTTTTTTTTTTTTTTGTTAACGCTGGGAAAAAATGCATTACGCATACCCTCCCATTGGGGGAATGGGAAGGCTATGTGGGACTCCCCGGGCTAACCGGTATACCCACTAAAAGAACCCAGCGATACTCCTGCTTCGTCCGAATGGAGGAGGACTGGGAATCCGGCAGAGCCTTTACGTCCAGTCCTCCGCCGACGACCGCCCGCCTTTGCGGCGGACTCTTTACGGCCAAGGAATGACCGACGAAGGTGGTGAAGGGTGCAATGCGGGTGAAGGCGCCCCCGCACCTGTCACCCGCCTTTCACCACCTTTAGACGTGAGGAAGGAGAGGACGACGCCTTATCCAACCTCTTTTTTGTCTACGGAGCGGTGCAGCGAGAGGATTGTCCTCCCGTGCTAGAGCTGTGGCTCCCCATGCGGCGGCCACGTATCCCGGTCCCCTTTCTAGAAGCGAGAGGGGAGGGGAGTCCGTGGAAGACCGCGACTCCAACGGCACCAAGCCGTCCCGGCTGCCCAGCCAACGGCCAGGGACCGAGTCAGGCTCGGCAACCACCGCCAAGTCCACCAACCACTCAGCCATGGTCTGCATCAGCAGATCCTGGGCTGCCCCTCAGTGGTTGGTGTTCAGTGAGATGCGTTCCTGTGAGATGCGATGTTCGATTGATGGATAGGAATCCATCAATCGGACATCGCTCCCCCCTCCGCAGCCGCCGCAATTCCCGTCTCGGGAACTTCGGCGCTAGCGGCAGGCGCCTGCGCTTTGCCCCGCTTACGGGGAGGATTGCAGTTCCTCCCCTTCATCACGTGGCTCGCCGGGCGCCCACTGGCGGCACACACCGCACAGTGTGGCTTGG
Source organism: Lycophotia porphyrea (assembly GCA_950005105.1). Taxonomy (NCBI): domain Eukaryota; kingdom Metazoa; phylum Arthropoda; class Insecta; order Lepidoptera; family Noctuidae; genus Lycophotia; species Lycophotia porphyrea. The sequence goes on along the minus strand of OX465412.1, from coordinate 9,208,383 downwards.
CAGCCTTACAGGAGGCGGATTTGTGGCCTTCCTTGCCGCAGCGGTAGCAGCTGTCCGTCCTGTCCACCGTGGACGGACAGAGGGCCCGCGTGTGTCCGATGCCGAAGCACTTGTAGCACCGAAGAGGCTGGTCCACAAGTGCCCGGACTCCAGCCGAACTAAAGCCGACGGTTAGCCGCCCCTTGGCGAGGACAGTTTTGGCAGCGGCGACTGGGCACTCGAGGCGAATGGTACCCATGCCGCCGCGGCCGGGCCTTATGTCCCGGCCTTGCACCGCTGTGACGCCACAGCCCCCCATTGCTGCGACCGCCGCCACCACCTCCTCTTTGGTGACCGAGTCGTCCAGGTCGGTCACCTCTATGGCCGCCGACTTTACCGGTCGGGCCACCTTGGCCGCATCCGCGATGACCTCTTGCAGCTTGGCTGCAAAGAGGTCCGCATTGGCACTGCCTTGCGCCCCCGGGAACTCAAAAATTCGAGCCCCGGCTTGGGTCCGCCGGCAAGAGACTTTGCCGATCCCCAGTTGGGCGGGATCGGCATTTGCACGCGCCCGCACCAAAATAGACGCGTACGTCTCCCCTCGCTCCGCAGCCTCCGCGGTGAGTGTCACCACGACGGCTGCGGTTTTCGGAGAGACGAGCCTCGCCTTCCTCTTTGCCCTTTCCTTGTCGGTCGTCCGCGACTGGCTGGGAGGGGTGGTGGTGGGGACGGCAGGGACTGCCGTCACCGCTTTCTTGGCCTTGCCCTTGCCCCCACGGACCACTTCCGTCCATCCTGGCTGGTTGGACGGGGTGGTGGCAGGGAGAAGGGCGTCTTCCTCCTGGGAGGACGGCCCCGGCTCGCTATGCCCCTTATCCGCCGCAAGCGGCGGTCGGAGGCGTTGCTCCGGCAAGAGTCGGTCCTCGATGCCCGCTATGCAGGCTCTTGTGAAGGCCCTCTCCTCCATTACGACCTTGCGGATGATATCCTCAAGGTTGGGGGTGGGGCCTTCTACCGCAAGGCTTGATTCGGCCTGGATTGGCCGCGCCGTAGTGTCAGCCAACTTCTGATGAAGCTGGCTGACCTCCGATTGCAGGCGATCTATTCTCGCCTGCAGTTGCCGCGTTTCGTCGTTGGCCTTGCGCTGGACCAACTCCTTTACGATGCCGCGCATGCTTGCGGCCCTGCATTTAAGGGCCTTCTGGAAGGTCCCTTTTAGGTTGGAGGACTTAGAGGCGACCTCCAGTATCTCCTCTTCGTCCTCCTCCGCCATTCGCTCCAGCTCGACCAGGGAGTGGTCCGCGTACAGAACGCAGGACGCGCCGTACCCGGACTTGGCCCGGGCAACCCGCGCCCGTTGCTCCTTGGCAGCAACCCGCTCCTCCAGGTCTAGCTGGAGCTGCGCCCGCTGAGCCAGGTCTAACTGGCGTTGGGCGTCCGCGAGACCAACGACGTGGGTGTCCGCGGCTGTCATCGGCTTTTTGGCCTTCGACTTCCTTCCTGATCCCGAGGTCGAAGAGCCCTCGGATCCATCCCTCATGGAGGCCCGCTTCCGTGACCGAGAGTCACCCACGTCCGAGACACTTATACTCGTAACTGACTCGATGTCGTCGGAGTCCAGCGTCTCGTCCGCCCTTCCAAAGAAGCTAGCCGCAGACGGCGCGCGGCTAGCTTCTGACTCCGAAGCGTCGGAGAGGCCCTGAGAAGGGTCTTTTGGTTGGCCCTGAGAAGGGCCTTTGGGTTGGCCCTGAGAAGGGCCTTTTTTAAAACGCCCGCAGGCGTCCCGCGTTTGCTTAGGCATAGCCTCCACAGGTTCGTAGAAGACAAAGCGAATAATATAAAACAGCTACGAATTCACAGTGCACTTTGGCCGAGCCCAGTCTGCACAAACGCCCCTTCCCCCCCCCCGCCCGCAGAGCAGCGCAGCGAGAGTAAACTCCCGCTGGCGCTCCGCCTCCTCCTTCTGCGAAATCGCAGAAGGAGGCAACCGCTGACCAGGCCTCTCGCCCCCCAGCACGGTGTTCACGCACGCACGCCGGGAAGCGCGAGGCCCAGTCGCCCGCAAGGTGACGGGTGCAATGCGGGCGGAGGCACCTCCGTGCCTGTCGCCCGCCCGTCACCGTGAGGAGGGAGGGCAAATGCCCCTTCCCCCCCTCTCCGCTAGCGGAGCGGCGCAACGAGAGGGACCTCCCGCGCGCGCTCCGCTGACCAGGCCTCCTCTCCACACTCCCCAGCATGGCCTCGACCACGCCGGGAAGCGGGAGGCCCAGTCCCCCGCGGCACTCCCCTGCTGTGCCCTCTGCTATGCCCGCTGCTCAGAGGGCACGCAGGGGAACGCACACCGCACATCGCATGAGTCATCACACGACGTGCGGTGCGCCCCTCCCCAGAAAGCGCCTGGTGGTTTTTTGTTGCGTCTATTTCTTATGGAATTAGACCAAGAACAGGGCGGCAACCACGTGAAGGTAACACACCAGACTTGCCTTGAGGATCTACACGACCGTAGCGCTCCCCCTCAAGACCCCGCCACCCTACCGCCTCTGAGGGAGGCAGTAAGGTAGACCTGCATCTATGCTACCAAGCAAAGCATGTGCAAAGCTTGTCGTTGTGCAACCGCGAAAGCATAAATACAGATCCGCCCCAACCTAACCTTTTTTTTTTTTTTTTTTTTTTTTTTTTTGACGCTGGGAAAAAATGCATTACGCATACCCTCCCGTCGGGGGATGGGAGGGGTATGTGGGACTCCCCGGGCGGCCAAACACCACGGTATACCCACTAAAACGACCCAGCGCATTCCCGCTTCGTCATAGTGGAGGGGGACTGGGAAACCGGCACAGCCTTTACTTCCAGTCCCCCGCCGACGAACACACAAGGCGGACCCCCCTCTTGTCCTCACGGCACGGACGTGGAGGGGGGGTTCGGGAATGACCGACGGAGGTGACGGGTGCAATGCGGGCGGAGGCACCCCCGCGCCTGTCGCCCGCCCGTCACCGTGAGGAGGGAGGGCAAACGCCCCTTCCCCCCCCCCGCCCGCAGAGCAGCGCAGCGAGAGTAAACTCCCGCTGGCGCTCCGCCTCCTCCTTCCGCGAAATCGCAGAAGGAGGCAACCGCTGACCAGGCCTCTCGCCCCCCAGCACGGTGTTCACGCACGCACGCCGGGAAGCGTGAGGCCCAGTCGCCCGCAAGGTGACGGGTGCAATGCGGGCGGAGGCACCTCCGTGCCTGTCGCCCGCCCGTCACCGTGAGGAGGGAGGGCAAACGCCCCTTCCCCCCCCCCCCGCCCGCAGAGCAGCGCAGCGAGAGTAAACTCCCGCTGGCGCTCCGCCTCCTCCTTCTGCGAAATCGCAGAAGGAGGCAACCGCTGACCAGGCCTCCTCGCTCCCCAGCATGGTGTTCCGTGGCACGCACGCCGGGAAGCGGGAGGCCCAGTCGCCCGCGAGGTGACGGGTGCAATGCGAGCGGAGGCACCTCCGTGCCTGTCGCCCGCCCGTCACCGTGAGGAGGGAGGGCAAATGCCCCTTCCCCCACTCTCCGCTAGCGGAGCGACGCAACGAGAGGGACCTCCCGCGCGCGCTCCGCTGACCAGGCCTCCTCTCCACACTCCCCAGCATGGCCTCGACCACGCCGGGAAGCGGGAGGCCCAGTCCCCCGCGGCACTCCCCTGCTGTGCCCTCTGCTATGCCCGCTGCTCAGAGGGCACGCAGGGGAACGCACACCGCACATCGCATGAGTCATCACACGACGTGCGGCGCGCCCCTCCCCAGAAAGCGCCTGGTGGTTTTTTGTTGCGTCTATTTCTTATGGAATTAGACCAAGAACAGGGCGGCAACCACGTGAAGGTAACACACCAGACTTGCCTTGAGGATCTACACGACCGTAGCGCTCCCCCTCAAGACCCCGCCACCCTACCGCCTCTGAGGGAGGCAGTAAGGTAGACCTGCATCTATGCTACCAAGCAAAGCTTGTCGTTGTACAACCGCGAAAGCATAAATACAGATCCGCCCCAACCTAACCTAACCTTTTTTTTTTTTTTTTTTTTTTTTTTTTTTTTTTTTTTTTTTTTTTTTTTTTGACGCTGGGAAAAAATGCATTACGCATACCCTCCCGTCGGGGGATGGGAGGGGTATGTGGGACTCCCCGGGCGGCCAAACACCACGGTATACCCACTAAAACGACCCAGCGCATTCCCGCTTCGTCATAGTGGAGGGGGACTGGGAAACCGGCACAGCCTTTACTTCCAGTCCCCCGCCGACGAACACACAAGGCGGACCCCCCTCTTGTCCTCACGGCACGGACGTGGAGGGGGGGTTCGGGAATGACCGACGGAGGTGACGGGTGCAATGCGGGCGTAGGCACCCCCGCGCCTGTCGCCCGCCCGTCACCGTGAGGAGGGAGGGCAAACGCCCCTTCCCCCCCCCCCCGCCCGCAGAGCAGCGCAGCGAGAGTAAACTCCCGCTGGCGCTCCGCCTCCTCCTTCTGCGAAATCGCAGAAGGAGGCAACCGCTGACCAGGCCTCCTCGCTCCCCAGCATGGTGTTCCGTGGCACGCACGCCGGGAAGCGGGAGGCCCAGTCGCCCGCGAGGTGACGGGTGCAATGCGAGCGAAGGCACCTCCGTGCCTGTCGCCCGCCCGTCACCGTGAGGGGGGAGGGCAAACGCCCCTTCCCCCCCTCTCCGCTAGCGGAGCGGCGCAGCGGAAGGGTCCTCCCGCGCGCGCTCCGCTGACCAGGCCTCCTCTCCACACTCCCCAGCATGGCCTCGACCACGCCGGGAAGCGGGAGGCCCAGTCCCCCGCGGCACTCCCCTGCTGTGCCCTCCGCTATGCCCGCTGCTCAGAGGGCACGCAGGGGAACGCACACCGCACATCGCATGAGTCATCACACGACGTGCGGTGCGCCCCTCCCCAGAAAGCGCCTGGTGGTTTTTTGTTGCGTCTATTTCTTATGGAATTAGACCAAGAACAGAGCGGCAACCACGTGAAGGTAACACACCAGACTTGCCTTGAGGATCTACACGACCGTAGCGCTCCCCCTCAAGACCCCGCCACCCTACCGCCTCTGAGGGAGGCAGTAAGGTAGACCTGCATCTATGAACCTTTTTTTTTTTTTTTTTTTTTTTTTGACGCTGGGAAAAAATGCATTACGCATACCCTCCCGTCGGGGGATGGGAGGGGTATGTGGGACTCCCCGGGCGGCCAAACACCACGGTATACCCACTAAAACGACCCAGCGCATTCCCGCTTCGTCATAGTGGAGGGGGACTGGGAAACCGGCACAGCCTTTACTTCCAGTCCCCCGCCGACGAACACACAAGGCGGACCCCCCTCTTGTCCTCACGGCACGGACGTGGAGGGGGGGTTCGGGAATGACCGACGGAGGTGACGGGTGCAATGCGGGCGTAGGCACCCCCGCGCCTGTCGCCCGCCCGTCACCGTGAGGAGGGAGGGCAAACGCCCCTTCCCCCCCCCCGCCCGCAGAGCAGCGCAGCGAGAGTAAACTCCCGCTGGCGCTCCGCCTCCTCCTTCTGCGAAATTGCAGAAGGAGGCAACCGCTGACCAGGCCTCTCGCCCCCCAGCACGGTGTTCACGCACGCACGCCGGGAAGCGTGAGGCCCAGTCGCCCGCAAGGTGACGGGTGCAATGCGGGCGGAGGCACCTCCGTGCCTGTCGCCCGCCCGTCACCGTGAGGGGGGAGGGCAAACGCCCCTTCCCCCCTCTCCGCTAGCGGAGCGGCGCAGCGGGAGGAACCTCCCGCGCGCGCTCCGCTGACCAGGCCTCCTCTCCACACTCCCCAGCATGGCCTCGACCACGCCGGGAAGCGGGAGGCCCAGTCCCCCGCGGCGCTCCCCTGCTGTGCTCTCCGCTATGCCCGCTGCTCAGAGGGCACGCAGGGGAACGCACACCGCACATCGCATGATTCATCACACGACGTGCGGCGCGCCCCTCCCCAGAAAGCGCCTGGTGGTTTTTTGTTGCGTCTATTTCTTATGGAATTAGACCAAGAACAGGGCGGCAACCACGTGAAGGTAACACACCAGACTTGCCTTGAGGATCTACACGACCGTAGCGCTCCCCCTCAAGACCCCGCCACCCTACCGCCTCTGAGGGAGGCAGTAAAGTAGACCTGCATCTATGCTACCAAGCAAAGCATGTGCAAAGCTTGTCGTTGTGCAACCGCGAAAGCATAAATACAGATCCGCCCCGCATCTATGAACCTAACCTAACCTAACCTAACCTAACCTTTTTTTTTTTTTTTTTTTTTTTTTTTTAACGCTGGGAAAAAATGCATTACGCATACCCTCCCATTGGGGGAATGGGAAGGCTATGTGGGACTCCCCGGGCTAACCCGGTATACCCACTAAAAGAACCCAGCGGTACTCCCGCTTCGTCCGAATGGAGGAGGACTGGGAATCCGGCAGAGCCTTTACGTCCAGTCCTCCGCCGACGACCGCCCGCCTTTGCGGCGGACCCTTTACGGCCAAGGAATGACCGACAAAGGTGGTGAAGGGTGCAATGCGGGTGAAGGCGCCCCCGCACCTGTCACCCGCCTTTCACCACCTTTAGACGTGAGGAAGGAGAGGACGACGCCTTATCCAACCCCTTTTTCGTCTACGGAGCGGTGCAGCGAGAGGATTGTCCTCCCGTGCTAGAGCTATGGCTCCCCATGCGGCGGCCACGTATCCCGGTCCCCTTTCTGGAAGCGAGAGGGGAGGGGAGTCTGTGGAAGACCGCGAAGCCAACGGCACCAAGCCGTCCCGGCTGCCTAGCCAACGGCCAGGGACCGAGTCAGGCTCGGCAACCACCGCCAAGTCCACCAACCACTCAGCCATGGTCTGCATCAGCAGATCCTGGGCTGCCCCTCAGTGGTTGGTGTTCAGTGAGATGCGTTCCTGTGAGATGCGATGTTCGATTGATGGATAGGAATCCATCAATCGGACATCGCTCCCCCCTCCGCAGCCGCCGCGATTTCCGTCTCGGGAACTTCGGTGCTAGCGGCAGGCGCCTGCGCTTTGCCCCGCTTACGGGGAGGATTGCAGTTCCTCCCCTTCATCACGTGGCCCGCCGGGCGCCCACTGGCGGCACACACCGCACAGTGTGGCTTGGCAGCCTTGCAGGAGGCGGATTTGTGGCCTTCCTTGCCGCAGCGGTAGCAGCTGTCCGTCCTGTCGACCGTGGACGGACAGAGGGCCCGCGTGTGTCCGATGCCGAAGCACTTGTAGCACCGAAGAGGCAGCGGCGACTGGGCACTCGAGGCGAATGGTACCCATGCCGCCGCGGCCGGGCCTTATGTCCCGGCCTTGCACCGCTGCGACGGCACAGCACCCCATTGCTGCGACCGCCGCCACCACCTCCTCTTTGGTGACCGAGTCGTCCAGGTCGGTCACTTCTATGGCCGCCGACTTTACCGGTCGGGCCACCTTGGCCGCATCCGCGATGACCTCTTGCAGCTTGGCTGCAAAGAGGTCCGCATTGGCACTGCCTTGCGCCCCCGGGAACTCGAAAATTCGAGCCCCGGCTTGGGTCCGCCGGCAAGAGACTTTGCCGATACCCAGTTGGGTGGGATCGGCATTTGCACGCGCCCGCACCAGAATAGACGCGTACGTCTCCCCTCGCTCCGCAGCCTCCGCGGTGAGTGTCACCACGACGGCCGCGGTCTTCGGAGAGACGAGCCTCGCCTTCCTCTTTTCCCTTTCCTTGTCGGTCGTCCGCGACTGGCTGGGAGGGGTGGTGGTGGGGACGGCAGGGACTGCCGTCACCGCTTTCTTGGCCTTGCCCTTGCCCCTACGGACCACTTCCGTCCACCCTGGCTGGTTGGACGGGGTGGTGGCAGGGAGAAGGGCGTCTTCCTCCTGGGAGGACGGCCCCGGCTCGCTATGCCCCTTATCCGCCGCAAGCGGCGGTCGGAGGCGTTGCTCCGGCAAGAGTCGGTCCTCGATGCCTGCTATGCAGGCTCTTGTGAAGGCCCTCTCCTCCATTACGACCTTGCGGATGATATCCTCAAGGTTGGAGGTGGGGCCTTCCACTGCAAGGCTTGATTCGGCCTGGATTGGCCGCGCCGTAGCGTCAGCCAACTTCTGATGAAGCTGGCTGACCTCCGATTGCAGGCGATCTATTCTCGCCTGCAGTTGCCGCGTTTCGTCGTTGGCCTTGCGCTGGACCAACTCCTTTACGATGCCGCGCATGCTTGCGGCCCTGCATTTAAGGGCCTTCTGGAAGGTCCCTTTTAGGTTGGAGGACTTAGAGGCGACCTCCAGTATCTCCTCTTCGTCCTCCACCGCCATTCGCTCCAGCTCGACCAGGGAGTGGTCCGCGTACAGAACACAGGACGCGCCGTACCCGGACTTGGCCCGGGCAACGCGCGCCCGTTGCTCCTTGGCAGCAACCCGCTCCTCCAGGTCTAGCTGGAGCTGCGCCCGCCGAGCCAGGTCTAACTGGCGTTGGGCGTCCGCGAGACCAACGACGTGGGTGTCCGCGGCTGTCATCGGCTTTTTGGCCTTCGACTTCCTTCCTGATCCCGAGGTCGAAGAGCCCTCGGATCCATCCCTCATGGAGGCCCGCTTCCGTGACCGAGAGTCACCCGCGTCCGAGACACTTATAACCGACTCGATGTCGTCGGAGTCCAGCGTCTCGTCCGCCCTTCCAAAGAAGCTAGCCGCAGACGGCGCGCGGCTAGCTTCTGACTCCGAAGCGTCGGAGAGGCCCTGAGAAGGGCCTTTGGGTTGGCCCTGAGAAGGGCCCTTTGGTTGGCCCTGAGAAGGGCCTTTTTTGAACCGCCCGCAGGCGTCCCGCGCAGGTTTTGGCATAGCCTCCGCAGGTTCGTAGGTAACACGGCAAATAAAATAAAATACGCTACGAGATCACAGTGCACTTTGGCCGAGCCCAGTCTGCCACTCCGTTACGGTGGTCAGAACTGGGTCGTTTCCAGGGGACGCGACGTGGACGCAAGCACTGTGGGGTGGTCCCCCAACCTAACCTGCCGTCCCCCCTCCCCGCTGTGTGGAGATGTCGAACCGCACGTAACGGTGGTCCGACAAGGTCTCCACCAGCTCCACCCGCCAGTTCACAACGCGGGCGGCCAGCGCGGGGGTGGCGAACGAGACGTCCACCACCGACCCGCCCCGTTGCCGCACACACGTGTGGACCGCCCCCCTGTTGAGGAGGGACACACCGCACGAGGCCGTCCAAAACTTGACGGCGCGTCCCCGGACGTTACAACCGGCGGCCGGGTTGCCCCAGGCCGCTGACTTGGCGTTGAGGTCGCCGAGCACCACGACCTGGCGTGGTGCCGCCCTCCCTACGACAGCAGTGAGGATCTCTAAGAAATCCTCAAAGTCCGAGAGAGGGCGGTTTGGGGAGAAATACACCCCCACTATCGCTATCTCTCCCCACGCGGCGGCCACGTATCCCGGTCCCCTCTCTAAGAGCGAGAGGGGAGGGGAGTCTGTGGAAGACCGCGCCACCAACGCCACTAGGCCATCCCGGTCGCCCAGCCAACGGCCAGGGACCGAGTATGGTTCGGCGACCACCGCCAAGTCCACCAACCACTCAGCCATGGTCTGCATCAGCAGATCCTGGGCTGTCCTGCAGTGGTTGGCGTTCGCCTGAAGGATGCGATGTTCGACTCTGGGCATTAGTCGGACATCGCACCCTCCTCCGCAGCCGCCGCAGGAACGGCGGCGTTAGCGGCAACAGCTGGCGCAGGCCCGGTGGGCGCCTGCGCTTTGCCACGCTTAGGGGGGGGATTGCACCTCCTCCCCATCGTGACGTGGCCTGCCAGGTGGCCACTGGCGGCACACACCGCGCAGTGCGGCGTGGCGGCCTGGCAGGAGGAGGCTTTGTGGCCCTCCTTGCCGCAGCGGTAGCAAGTGTCCGACCGATCCACTTTGGACGGACACAGGGGCCGGGTGTGGCCGATGCCGAAGCACCGGAAACACCGCAAAGGCTGGTCCTCGAAAGCCCTAACCGCACCCGAGCTAAAGCCGACTTGAAGCCGTCCTTTTGCAAGGACGGCTTTGGCAGCTGCGATTGGGCACTCGAGGCGGATTGTGCCCATTCCGCCGCGGCCGGGCCTTATGTCCCGGCCTTGGACCGCCGCCGCACCACAGCCCCCTACCGCTGCGACCGCCGCCACTACCTCCTCCTTGGTGACGGAGTCATCCAACTCCGTCACTTCGATGGCCGCCGACTTGACCGGCAGGGACAGCTGTCGGCGCCTTTTTGGCCTTGCCCTTCCCCCTACGGACCACTTCCGTCCACCCTGGCTGGTTGGACGGGGTGGTGGCTGGAAGAAGGGCGTCTTCCTCCTGGGAGGACGGCCCCGGCTCACACTGCCTCTTATCCGCCGCGAGCGGCGGTCGGAGGCGTTTCTCCGGCAAGAGCCGGTCCTCAATGCCTGCAAAGCAGGCTCTTGTGAAGGCCCTCTCCTCCATTACGACCTTGCGGATGATATCCTCAAGGTTGGAGGAGGGGCCTTCTGCCGCAGGGCTCGGTTCGGCTTGATTAGGCCTGGCCGTGGCATCAGCCAACTTCTGATGAAGCTGGCTGACCTCCGATTGCAGGCGATCCACTTTCGCCTGCAATTGCCGCGTCTCGTCAGTCGCTTTGCGCTGGACCAGCTCCGTAACGATTCCGCGCATGCTCGCGGCCCGACACTTAAGGGCCTTTTGTAATGTCCCTTTTAGATTGGAGGACTTAGAGGCGACTTCCACTATCTCCTCTTCGTCCTCCTCCGCCATTCGCTCCAGCTCGACCAGGGAGTGGTCCGCGTACACAACGCGGGACGCGCCGTACCCGGACTTGGCCCGGGCAACGCGCGCCCGCTGCTCCTTCGCAGTGACCCGCTCCTCCAGGTCTTGCTGGAGCTGCGCCCGTCTAGCCAGGTCTAGCTGGCGCTGGGCGTCCGCAAGCCCAACGACGTGGGTGTCCGCAGCTGTCATTGGCTTTTTTGCCACCGACTGCCGCGCCGACCCCGACCCCGATGAGCCCTCGGACCCATCCTTTCGGAAGGCCCGCTTACGCGACTGCGTATCGGCCGCGTCCGACACACTGACGAAGGTGTCGTTGTCGGAGTCTGACGACTCGTCCGCCCTTCCGAAGAAGCTAACCGCAGACGGCGCGCGGCTAGCCTCTGACGCCGAAGCGTCGGAGTGGCCCTGAGAAGGGCCTTTGGGTTGGCCCTGAGAAGGGCCTTTTTTAAAACGCCCGCAGGCGTCCCGCGTTTGCTTAGGCATAGCCTCCACAGGTTCGTAAAAGACAAAGCGAATAAAATAAAAGAGCTACGAATTCACAGTGCACTTTGGCCGAGCCCAGTCTGCCACTCCGTTACGGTGGTCAGAACTGGGTCGTTTCCAGGGGACGCGACGTGGACGCAAGCACTGTGGGGTGGTCCCCCGCGAGGTGACGGGTGCAATGCGAGCGAAGGCACCTCCGTGCCTGTCGCCCGCCCGTCACCGTGAGGGGGGAGGGCAAACGCCCCTTCCCCCCCCCCCGCCCGCAGAGCAGCGCAGCGAGAGTAAACTCCCGCTGGCGCTCCGCCTCCTCCTTCTGCGAAATCGCAGAAGGAGGAGGACTCCCTCCTATGGAGGGAGTCCGCCCAGATGGGTGCCCCATATAGGGCCATGCTCCGCAAAATGCCGGCATAGAGGCGCCGGCACTTCGCCTTGGGCCCCCCCAGGTTTGGGAGGAGCCATGAGAGGGCATCCGCGGCCTTCAACAGGCGCGTCGACAGCCCGCTGAAATGCGGGCCGAAGCGCCACCCTTCGTCCAGCACCAGCCCCAGATATTTCATCCGGGGCTGGACCCCTATACGGACGCCCTCCACGACGATGTGGCCGTCGGGAGGGCAGCGCTGCCGGGGACCGCGAAAGAACACGGCCTCCGTTTTGTGCAGCGCCACCCTCAATCCCAGGCGGCGGATCCTCTCTGCCACCAAGGATCCGCCAGCCGAGGCCAAACAAGCCGCGTCGGCGAAGTTCCTCCCCCGGGCAGTCCCGGGAGGAGGGCTCCCCGCAAGAGCCAGTCGAAGCCGATGTTCCACAAGGGAGGGCCTAGCACCGACCCCTGCGGAACACCGGACTCTGCGCCGTACCGCCTCACCGTGGCCAGCCTGTCTACGAGGAGGACCTCTTGGCCCTCCAAGTAACTGGCCAGCAGGTCCCGCAATAATACGCACTATTTATACTGCAACCATCGAGCCCATCATCCTATACGCGGCAAGCGTCTGGGCACCGGCTGCCGGAAAACTAGGAGTGCAAAAACAGCTCAGAACTGTACAGAGAGGCTTCGCGCAAAAAATGTGCAAGGCTTATCGCACGGTCTCCCTGAACTCAGTGCTGGTTCTGGCAGGAGTGCTCCCACTGGATCTTCGTGTACCACCCTTGGCTTATAGAAAAGGTAGAACTTGTGATTTCGGTCAAAAATTTTATCCAGATTTTGCTTTTTGAACGTTTGTGGGGACTAAAAAACCCTTTATTTTACTTGGAAACCCCTCTAGCGTCGAATTCGGCGGCACTGGATATATTATAAACTTTCTTTTCAAAATTGTTTCATTTTATTTTAATTACAACTGACTTAATTTACAAGACAAGTCCTATTCTAGGACTAAAATTATATTTTACAAACTTACTTCTATCATAGATCCCCCCTTTACAGGGATCCAGATCTAGGAATTTCCTCTGACGAGTCCCAGACATGCTCGGGCTAAGGACCCCCAACAAGCCGAAGGCTGCTGAGGAGGGTTCGGGCGCGGAGGAGGCGGACCCAGCGCCAGTTGGCCCCTCAGTGAGGCGCAGCATCGGAGAGTGGGAGGCAGAAAAGCAAAAATCCCGCCTAAAAAGGCACCCGTCCCCACCCCCCCCAACAAGACAGTTGGACCCGCCTCCCCAAAACCCAACCCCAAAACAACAGCTACTCAGAGGGCAAGGACGGGAACCTATGGTCTGCCGGGGAAGCCCTTGGAGAGCCCGCCTCGGGAACAGCCCCCGATTAAATACCTTAACAGGACCTCGGAAGCCAAGGCGTGTCTCTCCAAGGCCAAGATTAACTTAGAAAGCTCCAGAAACCTAAAAAAGGAGATCAAAGATGGGATCACAAAAGCTGTAGAGAGACTCTATCACCTTGTCAGGGAGGGAGAGATGGAGAGGGCCGAATCATCGGGAGAGGTAGTCGTACCCGAGAAGGCCCCCAGGGACCTGACACCGACCCCCAGCGCGCCGACGGAGCTCGTGATGCAGCTCATGGAGAACCTCCAGCAGCACAAAAAGGCGCTGGAGGAATGCCAGCTGCCCACGCGGGCTCTGTCGGAACACCTCATACAGGCGCCTCGCTTTGTCGCGGGCCAGGGACCCTCATTCGCGGAGATGGCCGCTGTCCCAAAGCAGCACATTCAACCGCCTTTTCACTAGATGGTCGTGTCATCAGTTGATGACAAGGACACGGGTGAAGAGGTGATTGAGAAGCTAAGGACGGAGGTAGACGCCAGGAATGAAGGCATCAGGGTGGAGAGCCTGCGGAAGGCGAGGGGCCAGAAGGTGGTGGTCGGCTTCAGGACCAGGGAGGAGCTGACTCGGGTGACAGAGAAAATTAAAAGGGCAGGAAATCTTGTGGCGGAAGAAGTAAAAAATAAGGACCCCCTTATCATTGTCATGGACGTTCTCTCTTGCCATTCAGATGTGGAGGTCATCGAGTCGCTTAAGCGGCAGAATACCCACCTAATTGGGGACCTGTCTGCAGACGATGTGAGGATGGGGGTTAAGTACCGTCGCAGAACGAGGAACCCCCATATGTCTCACATCATCATGCAGGTGTCCCCTTCAGTCTGGCAGAGGTTGACACACGCGGGTCGAGTGCACATCGACCTGCAGCGGGTGCGTGTTCAGGACCAATCGCCACTGATCCAGTGCACCCGTTGCCTACGATACGGTCACGGCCGTAAATTGTGCACGGAGCCCGCAGATCTCTGCACGCACTGTGGTGACCCCCATCTGAGGGCTGACTGCCCCTCAAGGTTGGCTGCAGAAACGCCAAAATGCAAAAATTGCGCCTCCGCCAAGCTGAGTCACACAGAGCACAACGCCTTCGACAGCCAGTGCCCAACTCGTCTCAAGTGGGACGAATTGGCGCGGCTGTCGGTGGCGTATTGCTAAGGGCCACCCAGCGGAAACAGGAAGTGACTCATCGAGGGATTCCCGAACACATTCGAGAGCCCGTAAGAATTACCAGGTAATCTAAGCGAATCTGCAAAGGAAGAACCTGGCAACCCAAGAACTCATGATCGTGGCTAGTGAGCGGAGGGTTGCGTTCGCATTGCTCCAGGAGCCGTATGTGGGTGGGGTGAAAAGGATGCGAGACTACCGGGGAGCGAGAATCTATCAGTGCGCTGAGGAAGGAGGTGGAACGGTGAAGGCGGCAATAGCCATCTCCGATCACGAGTTAGACGTGATACAGTGTCCAAAACTCACCACCAATAACATTGTGGTGGTGAGGATCCGAACTAGCGCCTGGGAAATCGCAGTAGTCTCCTTCTACTTTGAACCAGACCAGCCCATACAGCCATACCTGGAGTAACTTTTGCAGATTCGCGAGGAAGTAAGCCCCACGAGGATGATTATTGGCGGCGACGCCAACGCCAAGAGCACCTGGTGGGGTAGCCTGGTAACCGACACCAAGGGTGAGGACATGTCGGGAACCCTGGAGGAGATGCGCTTGCAGGTACTCAACGTCGGCAATACTCCGACCTTCGACACCGTCAGAGGAAACACCCTGTACAACAGCTTCGTTGATGTAACAGCCTGCTCAACGGAGCTGCTGGACTTGGTGGAGGACTGGCGGGTCGAAGTGGGTCTCACGAGCTCGGACCACAACGGTATAGCAACGCAATGCGCGGTCGAGTACGGACGTGTTTGCGCTGCTCGATACGAATATTATATTCACGTGTTGCGCGGCTTTAGCCGTTGCCCGGTTTACGTCGTTATGAGTTCACAACCGCTCATAGCTAACGAGGTTTTGGCATTTATCAAACATGCCATTGACTACATGGACGAAGTCAGCATCTTGCAGATCTGCAAGTCCAGTTTCAAGGAGGAGGAGGTCAGCAGTGCCAAGCTGCTGCTGTTCCAGTCGCTCGGCAAAGTCGAGCAGATGCAGTCCCGCCGGAGGGATGGTGGCCCGAAGTGTGTGCAGGACATCATCACGTTGATGAAGAGCACCGACCCGGACGACGTGCCCGCTTTTGTGGCGAAGGAGCTTCATAAGCTGCCCTCAGTCTCCTTTGACCACGTCGACGTCACCAGATTGCTGAAGGACATCACAAATCTCAAGGCAAGCCTGGCCGAGGTACAGTCCAAGTTGGAGGTGTCGAATAACACCATTGGTGAGCTACGTGCCGAAGTGGAGTTGTTACGCAACGCTATTACCGTAAATAGGTCGCCTGATGCCTTCAACGTGAGCACATGTCGCGGAGCGAGAAACGCTACCGTCAGCAGTTTTGAGTCGCCGAGCTCCAGTGCGTCACCCGCTGCTGATACTGCACGCGTTGCACCTTGCGCCGCCGCCGTCGCTGACTCGATGCCGGTCGATCTAGTGACTCGTGTGGGTACGTTGACCCCTAAACGTGCCTACGCTGCAATCGTCGCCACGAACAAACTTGTGTTACAGACTAAGAAAGGGGATAAGAAGAGCTGTTATGAACCTGCCAACAGGGGTACGAAACAGCAAGGCCCAGCTACGGGCACGTGTGACAAGCAGGGCTTCGTGATGGTGGAGAGGAAGAAGAGGAAGAAGCCCCCTAGTCGGAACCAGTGCGGGACCGCGCTGGCAGGACCCAATGTGCTGCGTCCGGCAATTCCAACGACGCAGCTTTATGTGTCCCGGCTACATCACACCACGAAGGTTGAGGAGTTCGTGGAGTATCTCCGAGCGAAGACCAGCTGGACCTTGAGGGTTGAGGAGTTGCGTTCGCGCCACAACACGAATTTCAAGTCGTTCGTGGTGCGAGTTCCGACTGTTCATATTGAGACCTTCCTCAAGGAAGAGTTTTGGCCGAAGGGTGTCATGTATCGGCGTTTCCGCGGAAGGCTACGCGACACCACGCAGTGCAACACGACACCATCACTTCGTGTACAATAGTTTATAATTTCTGGTTGTTATAATTATGTATGCTAGTCTGTAAGGTATTTATGTTATGGGTCTTTGTTACCTGAAATAAATGATATATTATATTATTATTCCGTTTATTCATATATATATACACATGTTTTAACATTTTTAAATATTTCTTACAAAAATCCATATAAAAAACATTTAAAAATATAAAAAAATAGCGGTCCGCCGGTGTCGGGAACAGGGTTCAAGCTACCGGTGGTTAGGGCTACAGAGACAGGAACCTCCTCACAATGCGAGCCGTATCGAGGAGTACTGCCTTCTGAATCAGGCCCTTGATCCAACCGCCTAAGGAGAGCTTCGAAAGATGGTCGTCGAGGCTCTTAGCCATAAGGCCATTGGCCGTTACGACAATCGGCACAATGACAGCCGAGTTCACATTCCACATGTCGACAACCTCGTGTGCCAAGTCGAGATATTTTATTTGTTTCTCTTTCTCAGCTTTCACGAGGTTCTCGTCATGCGGGATGGTGACATCGATTATCATTACGCGGCGCGCTGATCGGTCTATTACCACTATGTCAGGCTTATTGGCTACAATAGTCTTGTCAGTAATGATAGACCGATCCCAGTACAGCGTGACATGGTCTTTCTCGAGAACTGGGTCGGGCACATACTTGTAGTACGGTACCTCAGATTCCACAAGTTTATATTTCAATGCAAGTTGCTGGTGAATAATCCTGGCTACTTGGTTGTGCCTGTGCAAGTACTCGCCGTTAGCCAAACGAGAACAACCAGAAATAATATGTCTGATGGACTCACCCGGACGGTGGCATGCCCGACACACGTCAACCGTCCCGTCCTTCATAATATATTTCCGGTAGTTATTCGTCAACATAACTTCGTCCATAATCGCACAGACAAAACCTTCAGTTTCCCCAAAGAGGTCACCAAAACGTAGCCAGGACACGGACGCTAGAAAATCTACATCGGGCCCATGAAGAGCCCGGTAGAAGCGCCCGTGAAGCTCCTTGCCTTGCCATACTTCCTTGCGGTCATCGGTAGAAAGTACTTCAGGTTTGCGCCAGTTCTCTTTAGCCATGGACAGCGGGGTGAGTCCTTTGTCTACTACGACCACATCTCGGTGCATACCCACTTCGGCTTTTAAAAAATATTCTCTGAGACTGCACACCTCGCGGTTGTGGAGGGTCTTCGCGTTTAAAAAGCCTCGACCTCCGCACTTCCGCGGGATGTACAGTCTCATCACCGATGATCGTGGGTGATGCATTCGGTTTGCGGTCAGCAGTGTACGGACTCTCCTGTCCAGGGTATCGAGTTCCGTCTGAGTCCATTTGAGTATGCCGAAAGAGTACATTAAAACCGGCATGACCCAACCATTGAAGGCGCGCACCTTGTTCCCACCTGAAAGAAGGCTATTTAATACCTTCTTCAAGCGTCCAAAGAAGCGCTCCCTCAACAATTGCTTCATGTCAGTTACGTTAATGCCTAACGCTTCCGACATACCCAAATACTTATAGCTTTCGGCTGAGGAGAGGGATCTCAGGTGTATGGAATCCGAGAGCTGAATTCCCTCGGATTCCATAATCGCCCCTCGCTTTACATACATGACTGCACATTTGTCCACACCAAATTCCATCCTGATGGCGCTACTAAAAGTTTCAGTTACTCTTAGTAACTCCATCAGCTGCAATTTGTTGGGGGCAAAGAGTTTCAATATTATTATTATTCCGTTTATTCATATATATACATATTTTTTAACATTTTTAAATATTTCTTAAAACAAACCATATAAAAACATTTAAAAATATAAAAAAATAGCGGTCCGCCGGTGTCGGGAACAGGGTCCAAGCTACCGGTGGTTAGGGCTCCAGAGACAGGAACCTCCTCACAATGCGAGCCGTATCGAGGAGTACTGCCTTCTGAATCAGGCCCTTGATCCAACCGCCTAAGGCGAGCTTCGAGAGATGGTCGTCGAGGCTCTTAGCCATAAGGCCATTGGCCGTCACGACAATCGGCACAATGATAGCCGAGTTCACATTCCACATGTCGACAACCTCGTGTGCCAAGTCGAGATATTTTATTTGTTTCTCTTTCTCAGCTTTCACGAGGTTCTCGTCATGCGGGATGGTGACATCGATTATCATTACGCGGCGCGCTGATCGGTCTATTACCACTATGTCAGGCTTATTGGCTACAATAGTCCTGTCAGTAATGATAGACCGATCCCAGTACAGCGTGACATGGTCTTTCTCGAGAACTGGGTCGGGCACATACTTGTAGTACGGTACCTCAGATTCCACAAGTTTATATTTCAAGGCAAGTTGCTGGTGAATAATCCTGGCTACTTGGTTGTGCCTGTGCAAGTACTCGCCGTTAGCCAGACGAGAACAACCAGAAATAATATGTCTAATGGACTCACCCGGACGGTGGCATGCCCGACACACGTCAACCGTCCCGTCCTTCATAATATATTTCCGGTAGTTGTTCGTCAACATAACTTCATCCATAATCGCACAGACAAAACCTTCAGTTTCCCCAAAGAGGTCGCCGAAACGTAGCCAGGACACGGACGCTAGAAAATCTACATCGGGCCCATGAAGAGCCCGGTAGAAGCGCCCGTGAAGCTCCTTGCCTTGCCATACTTCCTTGCGGTCATCGGTAGTAAGTACTACAGGTTTGCGCCAGTTCTCTTTAGCCATGGATAGCGGGGTCAGTCCCTTGTCCACTGCGACCACATCTCGGTGCATACCCACATCGGTTTCTAAAAAATAATCTCTGAGACTGCACACCTCGCGGTTGTGGAGGGTCTTCGCATTTAAAAAGCCTCGACCTCCGCACTTCCGCGGGATGTACAGTCTCATCACTGATGATCGTGGGTGATGCATCCGGTTTGCCGTCAGCAGTGTACGGACTCTCCTGTCCAGGGTATCGAGTTCCGTCTGAGTCCATTTGAGTATGCCGAAAGAGTACATTAAAACCGGCATGACCCAACCGTTGAAGGCGCGCACCTTGTTCCCACCTGAAAGAAGGCTATTTAATACCTTCTTCAGGCGTCCAAAGAAGCGCTCCCTCAACGATTGCTTCATGTCAGTCACATTAATGCCCAACGCTTCCGACATACCCAAATACTTATAGCTTTCGGCTGAGGAGAGGGATCTCAGGTGTATGGAATCCGAGAGCTGAATTCCCTCGGATGCCATAATCTCCCCTCGCTTTACATACATGACTGCACATTTGTCCACACCAAATTCCATCCTGATGGCGCTACTAAAAGTTTCAGTTACTCTCAGTAACTCCATCAGACGCAATTTGTTGGGGGCAAAGAGTTTCAGATCATCCATGTAAAGCAGGTGAGATATGACCTGACCATCTCTTCTCAACCGGTAGCCTAGACCTGAATCCTCCAGCAATGTGCTTAGAGGATTCAGGGCTAGACAGAACCAAAGTGGACTCAGACTGTCGCCCTGGAATATTCCCCGTTTAATCCATACAGGCTCATCGTTCCCCTGGATCTGTCGACATCCTGGATATCGAAGGACCGTCCTCCATTGCCCCATACACGACTCAAGGAAGGCGCGTAGAGTTGCATCTATCTTGTACAACTCCAGCACCCTCATGAGCCATGTATGTGGCACCGAGTCGTAGGCCTTCTTGTAATCTATCCAACATGTCGCTAGATCCTTGCGAGAGCGACGAACCTGTTGGCTAATGGCCATGTCGATGAGGAGTAGCTCCTTAGTACCGCGGGATCCTTTCCTGCATCCATTTTGAGAGGCAGACATAATGGAGTTTTTGTCAATGTGTGTATTAATTTTCGCTCTCAAAATGGATGTCAGAAGTTTATAGACCGTCGGCAAACACGTGATCGGCCTATAATTCTTGGGTTCCGCGGGACTACCTGACTTATGGAGCAGGTGGGTAACGCCTGTTGTTAAAAACTGTGGCAGGAACCGAGACTCTAAGGATGACTGGAATTGGGATGCCAAGCAAGCGTGTGAACTACTAAGCCATTTTAGCCAGAAGTTGTGCAGTCCGTCCGGTCCTGGTGACTTCCAGTTCGGTAACGGACGAACTGCTCTGGCTATATCTAACGGTGTGATATAAATTGGTTCCATTTCTGGAATAGGTTCACACGCTTGCTCGACATCACGCATCCAGTCAGCCTCAGTATGACAGACGGGCACCGACCAGATGCTGCGCCAGAACGAACTCGTGGCGGCATCATCTGGGCGGAACACGTCTGTCATATTTTGCTCAGGTCGCTCCCAAGCTCTGTACACCCACCTCTCATCGCTCTGGAACATGCGATTCTGTGAGTACCGATCAACCCGCCGCTTATACCGCCGAATACGGTTCGCCCATGCATAAACTTTCTGCTTCAGGAAGTCAATGCGCTCTGTGACACGGGACATGTATTCTTGAGGGCTGACTCCAGTCCCCGAGAATGCCCGCCTCACAAAGCGCATCACACGTGGTCGAGTATTGCCCTCCCTGAAGCAGTATAGTTTACCGATGAGTACCCTGGCCCCGTCGACACGGCGCTCGATCCTGCGCTGCCAGGCTGGTACGGCTGGTTTTGGTCGAGTAACTACGTCACAATTTGTAAATTTGACATTAGCTAAACGACATGCCGCAACAGCCCCGCAGTACAGGATCGAGTGCGTATCAACGAGGTCCTCACTACTCTCGAATATACTCTTGAGTTGCGAGTCCAAGGCACACACCAGCGCCCTATTTTTGTTATGCATGGGTAACCGTGGTAATCGGCGCCTAATTTCGGTAGCAGTGGATCGATATTCGCGAAGCGCATCTTCCAGAGCGCTCCTCAATCGGTCGTTGCACTGGCTACTTACCGTGGCAACCCTATCATCTTGCTCTTCGACTACAGGACCAAAACGCGGTGAGATTGTACTAGCTGACGCTGCAAGCGTTGGTGGTTGAGTCAAGATGATACGGTTGCTCAGTATCTCTGAGCGCAGCCTATCAAGTGCGGCATCGTCCAACATGTGATTGCGTTGGATGACCCGCACCTGATCCGACAGTCGTTGGGCCGAGACGTTAACGGTTGGTTCCAGATCCTGAAACAGAGACAGCATCCTAACACGGTACGCAGTGAGGTTAGTTCCCCCCTCTGTAGACCCATAGTATGCGCGCATGACGTTCTCGTTTATAGACTGAGTCCATCTCATGCGCTGCACACAACCACCGGCAGCGGGGACCCGGCTCGGGGCCGGATGGCCCCTAAGTCCCAAGCTTTTCGGTGGCCGGCCTCTCCCCTGCCGACGTACAGGTGTTGGCGACGTCGGCGGAGAGAAATATTCGTCGCTAGAGCTCGACGCAACTGCCGCTGCCGGTGACACTGGTGATCCGGGGTCCGGCGGCGGCGGGGCGGAGCTGAGCGACGAGTCCGGGGTTGGTAGTCGTGCGCGTCGGGAAGCAGCTCTTGTAATCATTAGTTAACATCTCATTCTCTATTTTTCATGTTTGCGTTGACGACGTTGACATACGTCATTGTCGTCATGGTGATAGAAGATTTTATTATTATTATTATTATAGTATTTAAAATTAATTTACAAAAATCTAAAGGAATTAACGTTAACAGGACCACAAGGATTTATAATATAAAGAAAGCAAATTGGAGACAATTTCATTCGAAATTGACCCAATTAAAAGCTGACGCGAATTTAAATTCAACAGAAATTGGTAAAATAGGGAACAAAATAGATTAAGAAGAAAACATAAATAAATATATATCCAAAATTACAGAATCCTGTGAAGAAACACTGAACAAAATTAAGAACACACAACTTACTATACCGTGGTGGTCCAAGGAGGTCGCTGAGCTGATGTCGGAGGTGAAAACCCGGAGGCGTCGCATTCGATGCGCTGCTCCGGTCCGGAGGCAAAAAGTCGTCGATGAGTACCTGCAAGCAAAAGCAGAGTATGACTCCCTAGCACAAAAGGCGCAGACAGAAGGATGGAAGGCCTTCTGTCAAAAACAGGACAGAGAGGGAATGTGGGAGGGCATTTATAGGGTCATAGGACGGACCGCCAAAAGGCAAGAGGACTTGCCGTTGGAGAAGGATGGAGTGCCACTGAGTGCACAGGAATCGGCTCAGCTGTTGGCGGAGACCTTCTACCCGGAAGACCTAGAAGATGGAGAATCTGCCGACCACCGTCGGTTACGTGAAGCGGCCTGTCGTGTAAACGACTGGGCACATGATGAACAACATGACCCACCGTTTACACTTCAGGAGCTGAAAACCGCGGTGGTAGGCTTCAATCCCAAGAAGGCACCCGGGCAGACGGTCTCACTGCCAATATCTGTGCCCAGGCCATTTCCCGGGACCCAGGGACGTTCCTTGCTCTGGCCAACAAATGTCTGGAGCACGGACACTTCCCTGGTGCCTGGAAAGTGGCAACTTTGGTAGTCCTCCGTAAGCCCGGCAAGGAATCCTACACCACCCCGAAATCGTATAGGCCGATCGGTCTCCTTCCAGTCCTGGGCAAGATACTTGAGAAAATGCTTGTAGCGAGACTCAAGTGGCATCTCATCCCTCGGCTCAGTACTCGCCAGTTTCATTTCATGCCACAGAGGAGCACCGAGGACTCCCTCTACACCATGATACAACATATCAAAGCAAAACTAAGTGAAAAGAAGCTAATCACTGTTGTATCACTGGACATAGAGGGAGCCTTCGATAGCGCATGGTGGCCGGCTATCAGGACCAGACTGGCTGAGGAAAAGTGCCCGGTGAACCTCAAGAAACTGCTAGACAGCTACTTGACTGGAAGGAGTGTCAGGGTAAGGTACGCTGGCGCCGAGTGTCCGAGGGACACAAATAAAGGGTGTGTGCAAGGGTCCATTGGCGGTCCGATCCTGTGGAACCTAATCCTCGACCCCCTCTTAAAGGGCCTGGAGGAGCAAGGCGTCCACTGCCAGGCGTTCGCCGATGACGTGGCGATGATCTTCGACGGTGAGACAGCATTGGAAGTCCAGAGGCAGGCCAATGCCGCCCTCGAGTATGTTCGGGTGTGGGGCATCGGAAATAAGTTAAAGTTTGCACCGCAAAAAACTTGTGCAATGGTAATAACCAAGAAACTGAAGTACGATGTCCCTCCTGAGCATGGGCGGGGTAGACATTGGCATCTGCAAGGAAATTAAAATGCTGGGATTCACCGTCGACCACCAGCTCACCTTCAACTCTCACGTCGCAAACGTATGCAGAAAAGCTGTAAATATTTATAAGCAGCTGGCACGCGCGGCGAAAGTGAGCTGGGGCCTCCACCCGGAGATCATCCACACGATATACACGGCAGTAGTGGAGCCGGTGATATTGTACGCGGCGAGCGCCTGGGCGCCGGCCGTAAAAAAGATCGGAGTGCAGAAAAGCCTAAACACGGTCCAGCGAGGATTCGCGCAGAAGCTCTGTAAATCCTACCGCACCGTTTCGCTGAACGCGTCCCTGGTGCTGGCTGGGATACTCCCACTCGACCTCCGGATACAGGAAGCAGCCGCTCTGTATGATGCGAAGAAAGGGGTACCACGGCCAGCACTTGCGGGCAGGGAGGTAGAGCGGTTGGAGGCATTTGCGGAGCTTCCACACCGGACCACCTCGCGAAGGAGGCTGCACTCCGGTCCAGAAAGAGGCCAGACTATGACCGCTGCCCGGTTTCATTCGTCAAGCGGTAGATCCGTTTGGGGTCGCTTGACGAATGGAACGCGAGGTACAGATCGGGCGAAACAGCCTCCACCACCAAAATATTCTTCCCGGACGCAATCGCAGCGTACCCAATTGTTACAAAAATTAAACTGGACCAAATTCTAGCTCAGGTGCTAACAGGACATGGCGGGTTCTCCGAGTATTTGAACCGCTTCAAGTGCAAGGAGAGCCTGCGACCCCGCCAAAAACGAGAGCATACAGCATCTCATCACAGAGTGTCCAATCTTTGCAGTCAGTAAATATAACATCGAATCTGAAATGGAAATTGAAATTAAACTAGAAAATATACCAACAATCATCTATACATATAATAAGACAGTAAAAAAACTGTGTCTGTACATTGACATTATTAAAAAAAAAATTGTGGGGTGTTTAGAATCAGTAACAGAGCACGAATCCAAAAACAAAATTCTGTCTGTTTGTCTGTACACGCTAATCTTCGGAACTACTCGACGGATTTGAATGATTTTTGTTGTAAAGGTATTAAGTCTGGGCAACATATAGCCTATAATTTATCTTGGAAACTTGAACACCTGATGCAGAACCGCAACAGACCAGCTAAACTATAAGAGATACAAAAATGGTACCATAGCAAAAATTGTTCCACGTAATGAGCATTTTCTGCTAAGAGAATACATTTGAAGATCTGGAACAGCTGATGTGGAACTCCAAGAGCCCAGCCACACTATAACATATATAGGAATGACGTCTTAGCAAGAGTTGTTCAGACTGATAAGCACTCTCTGTTGACGTATAAAAATTGAAGATGTGGAACACCTGTTGTGGAGCTCCAAGAGCCCAGTTACACTATAATATATATAGGAATGACGTCTTAGCAAAAGTTGTTCAGCCTGATGAGCACTCTCTGTTGACGTATAAACATTGAAGATCTGGAACACCTGATGTGGAAATTAAAGCTATCACTAATTTTACTGTATTTCTACCAAGGGGTATCGTATTACCCAGAACTAACTGGGTTGTGGAGGGCAGATAGACAGTCGTTCCATGTAAAATACTGGTATTCAGCTGCATCTGGTTGTACTGGAAGCCGAACCCAACATCACTACATATTATAACACAATGTGGGTGAGCAGCGGTGGGCCAGTGGTAGCGACCACGACTTACGAATAGTAAGTCGTGGGTTCGAACCCAGGCAGGAGTATTACTTTGTGTAATTTATTTCATCACCACTGCTCTAAAAAACGGTGAAGGAAAACATCGTTAGGAAACCGGCATGTCCTAGAACCAAAAATTCGAAGTCATGTGACATCTACCAATCCGCACTGGGCCTGCGTGGTGGATTATAGCCCAATCCCTCTCATAGAGAGGAGGCCTGGGTCCCAGCAGTGGGAACATTATAGGCTGATGATGACGTGTCTCCGCCGCGTCTATCTGTCTGTTCGCGATAAAATCAAAAATTACTGCACTGATTTTCATGTTATTTTCTTAAATAGATAGAGTGGTACTAAAGGAATTTTTTAGTATTTAATTTGTGGAGGTGTTGGAAAAAAATAAGCCGTCTGGTGGAGGTTTCAACGAAAACGCTACCCTTTAAGATATAACAAAATGATGAATGGTAGAATTGTATATCTTATATAGGTCTACTGTCTACGCCAACTGCCAGCCCCATCTGTTGGCTCGGTGCACACAACCTGGCCATGCAGCGAGCGACATCTATCGGCGAGAGGAGGATCCGGCCACACCTGTCAAACAGCGATGCGATCTCCAGTCATTCATACTTCAATCCTGCTCAGAAGTTCATTCAAGGCCACTATAAAAGGCATTGCATTGTATAGAATCGTTCCCTTTTTCTCCTTTCTCTCATCACCTCAACATCCATCAACAATGTAGCAATAATCTATTTTAATATATTCATGTAACCATCAAAGTCGCTTCATTTCAACCGGGAACAGACCTCATCCTGCACATCTACAGAAAAATCCGCGATGGCTTATGTCTATCTCTTAAGGATCTCTAAGATCTACAAATAGCACAAAATAAAATAATTAAACTTTTATTCAACTACGATTATCACACACCCACATTCGAACTATACAAAAACACGAAACTAATGAGCATTAATCAACTTTACACATTCAATTCTTGCGTTCTCATTCGAAACATTCTTAACAAAACCATACACACACAGTTGTCCTTTAACACGAAAACATCCAAATACAGCCAAAGAAACCCTAACCAAATCCAGACGCGCCCCCCGCGAACGCAATATGGCAGAAAAAATATAAAGTACGAAGGTGTTCAACTTTACAACAGTCTACCAGCAGATATCAGGAACACATCTTCTTTCAACCTATTTAAAGCTAAACTCAGGCAGCACGTCACTAACAACACAAAACTATTAAGTTACTCACAATAATATGTCGACATCGTACCCACCTGTATTAAGCTAACAAAACTGTTAACTACTGGACTACAATTTACCTTAGTTATGTATTTATTCTGCAAGTGAACAATGTATGTTCTTTTAGAATAATTAAAGAATCTTTAAACCGATAATAAACTATATCCATTTTAATACTTTGAAAATGGGCAAACTAGGTTCCCATGAGTTGAGGAAATGGGATCATCATGATTACTTTTGGTCGCGATAACCGACATCCACGCAGGCGAAGCCGCGGGCATCAGCTAGTGGCAAATAAAAGAACAAGAGATATTTTTTTAAAATATTGTAAAGAAATAACTGAAAATGTAATAAGAAAGAATAAAGCCTAAAGCAGAAGATATACTTTAATGTATTATGAGAATATATTAAAAGTAATCGCCGAAAAACTGAGAATTTAAAATAGATCTTAAGAACTAATATGTCACAAAAAACACAAAAAAAAACTAAAATAACTTTTTTTAAATTACTTTCGGAAGTCGGTGACTTTGTTTGTTTCATTGTAATTTTTATCACCGACTTCCGAAAGTAATTTAAAAAAAGTTATTTTAGTGTTTTTTTGGAAGTCGGTTTTTTTTCGCAGAAAGTTTTTTATTTTACCCTTTTTAGTTATAGACTTTTTAGCATACCACACAAATTCTAATCATGAATTAATTTTTATATTGTAACCAGAACTTTAAGGAAGTACTCGTCAAGACGAATCAAACGAGTCCAAACTCGATGGGGTTGTCGTTTTATAGCGGAGTTCTTAAGGCGACCTTACAGCTCCATCACCATACCCTGGATACTATCTAAAGACAAACTACTCATTGAGACGAATCAAACGAGCCCAAACTCGATGCGTTTATGTCGTTTTATCACGGAGATCCTATGGCCACCTTCAAGCTCCATCATCAGACCCTGGATACTATCTAAAGACAAACAACTTATTTAGACGAATCAAACGAGCCCTAACTCGATGCGTTTATGTCGTTTTATCACGCAGATCCTATGGCCACCTTACAGCTCCATCATCAGACCCTGGATACCATCTATAGACAAACTACTCATTTAGACGAATCAAACGAGTCCAAACTTGATGCGGTTACGTCGTTTTATCATGGAGATCCTATGGCCACCTTCCGAGTTCATCATCAGACCCTGGATATCATCTAGAGACAAAGTACTCGTCAAGACGAATCATACGAGCCCAAACTCGATGGGGTTATGCCGTTTCATAACGGAGTTCCTAAGGCCGCCGTCCAGCTCCATCATCAGATCAGCTCCATGTCATCGATATATTGTACTATCACGCGATATACATAAGTGTGCAAATTTTTAATTCAATCGGAAATCTGGAAGTGTGTCAAATTAAACACGTAAAACTTCAGGCGTCGTCGCGTGATATAGCAATTAACGTGAAAACATACCAAATTACTGAACCGATTATGATGAAATTTCTATGGGACCAATCAGGAAGAAGATCCTTTCACATAAAAGAAGATTTTTTGAATTCGGTTAAGAAACGACGGAGATATGAGGTAACAAACACAAAAAGAAATCATACAACCGAATTGAGAACCTCCTCCTTTTTGAAGAAAGTCGGTTAAAAACTTAGCGTTAAAGAGGTGGAAGTATTTAAATGTTATAAAAGTGTATTGGATGGTGTCAATGTAAAACCTGTAACATGTACTTTAGATATAAGATGGCTGTAAGGTGGATAAGATAGAATACGTGACAAATATGTATGTAGCTATAAGTATTATAATTATATAAAAGTAATAATGCAAAACAAAAAAAAAACTGAACACAAACATGTTCTAAGAAATAGTAAGATAATGAATAGAAATATATAGCTAGAAATTAGTATAGTCTTATAGAAGAGGTGGTGAAAATTGATATCATACGTGTAATAGAATTAAGAATAAGTAATAAGATAGAATAAGCAATATCATATAGAACAATTAAAACAATAGTGTCCGGGAGTTATCCCCATA
The DNA here is from genome assembly GCA_950005105.1 of Lycophotia porphyrea. Taxonomy (NCBI): domain Eukaryota; kingdom Metazoa; phylum Arthropoda; class Insecta; order Lepidoptera; family Noctuidae; genus Lycophotia; species Lycophotia porphyrea. Next base: position 9,180,187 of record OX465412.1, on the reverse strand, counting down.
AATAAAGGAAGAATAGAAAACAGATTAGGATACAGTAGAAGGGCGTCCCTCCCTTGAGACATAAAAGATGATAGAATGAAAGAAAGACATAGTATGAAGAAGGAAAGTACGAGAGGCAAAAATTGGGAACTGGAACGGATGTATGTACTTAGATTATAAATGTTTGATCAAAAAGGTCTCTGATCTCCCATGTCAGAGGACAATAGCAGAGCAGGAGTGGTTTTTAGTCGGTTCGAGTCCGACACTACCTCGACTGTCTCACGATCCGTGAGACCGGGAGACAGTCGAGGTGTCCGTGGAGATTTTCCACTCCTGCCAAACATAAAAAAAAAAAACCTAACCTAACCTATCGAGTCTGACATGCCCCGCCGCCTTCCTCGGGCGGAGGAAGTCAGGTAAACATGATCATGAAAATAGAATCCTCGGATGGATTTGAATAATTTTTTGTCAGAATGATGTTACAAGTATGTACTTACATTCTCCACAAGTCTCATCAGTGGAGGCTCTTGGACTAAGTTCCATACATTTTATCGCATTGTCCTTTTCTTTCAAAAGTAACGTTAAATGATTGATGCAATAGTACTCATACTTCATCCCTCTGTTCTGGTCCCAGAACAGAGGGATGAAGTATGAGCCCCGTTCCGTGAGCCGGAGTCCAGGTTTGGAGGATGAAAACCTATTTTTTTTTGGTCAAGAACTGGGTTTTTGACTGGTTTATTGTTCGGCGCCCATGTTGTTTTATTTCGTAGATCGCGTCACAGGATACCTCGCACGCGCGTCTAACTCAAATAGAACATACTTATTTAAAAAAAAAAACTATTTTTATTAATTTTGTAACTACCAAAAACCACAATATGGAACAAAAAAAAAACACGAACATGAAAAAAATATTTTATTTTAAGTATTTGGGAAAACCAACAATTACACATTTAAAATGGTTAACAAAGATTTGCACGAGACTGCATCAGTGTGCATTGGGATTACTCTTGGGAGATACGAGTACATGCACGATTGCACGGGAACAGAATGCCTTAGTTATCCTACTAATATTTATAAATGGGAACTGGTTTGTTGTAAGATTTGACCAACACATACTAACAAGGCAAGTTTAATAAAAGCTTATTAATAACTAGATGTGCCCGCGGCTTCGCTCACGTGATCGCGTTATCTTTTGGCAGTGGCAGCAGGGAACATTACAAATGGCAACGTGAAGTCGTACTTGGTAATATATTCTTCACATCCTCTTCAAATAATATACTAAACTTTGGTACTGTTAATCTATACTAAAACCTGTTATTATCATTAACACTGAAGACGAAATATTTAACATGTTCACAATTTGTTTTGAAACTTGTTATTACAACGTTGTGTTAAGTACCTATTAAAGGAACTTAAAATTTCTGGTAGGAATTTAGATTTTCTCAGGCACGCTAAGAAGAAGTTTATGAACAAAAGCAAATACATGCAATTTATGATCTATCCTGGGTCCCGACAATAAATACGGGGTGTAAACAGACTCTTCACGAATCCGTCAACCAAGCATTCTGTACATCAAATAAAGTAGTACTGTGCAAAAATAATTGCTGGGAAACAATTTTTTTTTTCTACCAGGCAAGCGACTAAAGAAGTACTTTCCGTGAGGATGCTTAGAACAGAGAAAACATTTGTATGGAGAGTCGTAGCCCCTATTCCCTCTTAACGTTGCAGCGTTGTGCGCACATTCGGTGACAGTCAGCTACTCTTCCTTCTTGAGCTCACTCTTCACTGCTATCATCCCGTCTCCGTCACTCTTCGCCTCAGCGTTTGCTTCACTCTTATCTTTACTCTCACCCTTGCCGACATCGATAGAACTCCGCGACAGTTGCCGCAGAATGTTCTCGAATATTCTGGGCGCGCTCTTTGTGTTCGGCAGCGAAATGTCAGTCTGCGTGGTGGCGGTCTCGCATCTCTTTTTGTCCACTTCGAGCGGTATACTCGTCTCCTTCAGGTCAAGCGTCATGGTCTTCTTCTTGCTGTTAAGCTCGGGATCCGGGCTGGAGTGGGCGCGCCGGTCGATGGCCCGGGACAGGACGCTGCCCAGCAGATGCGCGCACTTGATGATGTTCTGCGTCTCGCGGGGCGTGAGGTGCAGCCCCTGCGTGCGGATGATGTTGTTGATCACCTCCACGTTGTCCGGGGAACGCTTCCTGGAGCCGTCGGAGAATTCTGAAATGAAAAATAATATTAACAAAACATTGCGCATTAAGCTATGTATATTATTGCAATTTATATTTATTACTGGTAATGCTCGTGGCTAAACAATAACAGCCGCTCGGGTCGATCTTTAGGTTAAGCCGTGCTTGCCTAGGTTGGTCTGTGGATGGGTGACCACCCATTACATACCGAGTTTCCTCCGTGCCTCGGAAAGCACGTTAAGCCGTTGGTCCCGGCTGTCATTTGAAGATCTTTGACAGTCGTTAAAGTAGTCAGTGGCCCAAAAAGTCTGACAACCAGTCTTACCAAGGGGTATCGTATTTCCCAGTAGTAACTGGGTTGTGGAGGTCAGATAGGCAGTCGCTCCATGTAAAATACTGGTATTCAGCTGCACCCGGTTAGACTGGAAGCCGACCCCAACATAGTTGGGAAAAGGCTAGGCAGATGATGACTGGTAATGCCATCTAGTTGCCATTGATGAATGAATGGGTATTTAATGGTTACTACATTTGACGTCAGTGTCTGAACGGGACATCTTTCCGTCCCTTTTTCACATAGCGTGTCTGCCTTCGACTTGACGAAGACCAGTCATCCATCAATCGCCAGGTCTAAAGGTCGTGTCGCCGTTGACTCCAACGCGTGAGCCGCGCTTACGCCACGTGTTCGCAATGCCACTAAAATAATCAATAGATGGTGATGAACTAATAATCCGCCTGCGGGTGTGCTCAGAGAGGAGCTTGTGATCAATGTGTGTGCTTTGAAGCGAGTTTGTCGGCCGCCATAGTTCTTACGTGGTCACGTGTGGACCAGAAAATTTCCAGGTAAGGCACGCTTACTCCTATTCCTAAAAGCATCCGTACGTCCGTTCATCATTCATCTAGTATTTATGGGGCGACGAACCGCAACTCGCAAGTTTCCTAAGAAAATACAGTCCACTATAAATAATCACTTCCAGGTCCTCCTCATACAATTTAGCCCCTTTTGGAACTATTTTTTGGTCCATTACCAGCCGGATCCATTTTTGATCTATTTATTGGTGCATTACGAGCCGGATCCATTTTTTATCCATTTTTTGCTCCATTACGAGCCGGATCCATTTTTGATCAATTTTTTGGTCGTATCGAGACGGATCCATTCACTGGTCCGTACGAATCCGATCCATTGTTCATTCCGCAGCGAGAAGGGTTCATAACCCATGTTCTCTTTTATTCCGCATAGAAGTGCCTATCTAGGCTCTGGGTAGTTATAGCACATAGCTATATTCCTAGTCCATTTACATACTCGTTACATGGTTACTTCGCACATCAGTAGGTAATATACCCCGTTGTAGCTACCCACTGATATAACAAATTATTAATATTCAAACTATCATAGTTATCGTTTAAATTCCATATTTCAAGCATCGTTTAGTTTCACCGCGTTATACTTATTGCCTATCTAGGTAACTACCGCATAAGTACTTAGGTAAATTGATAGGTACATAGATGTTCTTTGTTCAGTTTGGCCTCATTAATTTATACCCACATAAACATGTCGGAAACAAACAAAAAGCAAAGGAACAAAGGATGCCGGGTATTTAGGAAGAAAGAGTGCTGACCATCTTAGAGGCTAAACGTAATGTTTTATTTCAGTGTATACAAGACATTTTCGAGCGCTTAAAGACCGCCGCTTCTTCCGAAATTAGTACAGAATCATTTCTTAGCTATTGAATAACAGTAGATAATATTCGAACAGACTTTCCTACGTTGTTGGACAAATTATAATGCAAAATTACTTTCTATGAATCCCGATTCCAAGCCCAATTACCAGGCGTACACCTCATTCGAGGATCTTTACTGTTCCATCAAACATGTGCAATCGCAATTGCAGGGTAGACAGCCCGCCGCCGCTACAGCGGCCGGCGGCCGTCCGAGTGCCGAGGCTCACACCGATCGAACTTGTTTCGTTTGATGGCGACATACGGAACTGGCCATTATACTATGCTAGTTTCAAATGTGCAGTGCGCGATAATGGCTCTCTGACAGATGCTGACAGGTTGTACTATTTAATAGGGAAACTGTCGCCGAAACCGCAGTCCGTATTTGCAGGTGTCACACCCAGTGCTGAGAATGATCAGCTCATATTCCAGTCACTCCTTGATAGATATCAGGATACTCGTGTCCACGCGTCTACTTACTTTGATTAGGCTTCCAATCTTAAATTGTCCGGTCCCGCGTCTGTTTCGAATTTCCAGCTATATTATAGCTAACTTTGCTACCGCAATTTAATTCCCTCAAAAACTTAAAATTTAAGTGTCTTTCCGACTTTATCATGTTGCAACTTGCTTTAAAAAAGTTCGATACAGATACCATTCGTGCCTGCAAGATGTCACAGCGTGGTCAGAAAATAGCCACATTAGATAGTTTTATTTCCTTCATCAAAGTCCGGTGTCGAATATATCATTGATGTACATTGTATTTTTGACTTTAGAGTTCGATACTAACTCGATAGACCACTGACTCAATGACAATTAAATAGTCTTGATGTCCTTTTCTATTGTTTCCGCGTCCATGTTTTGACGTGAAGACCACTTTTTCGCTGAAGGTTCATTTTTCTTGAACCGAGGTACTATTTTTAAACAAAGGTTTGTTCCATGACTTCAGTCGATATTATTTTTTCTATTTTAAGCGCTTGTATACTTATTCTTTATCAATTGCACTCCAGTGATATGATGATGGATGTGATGAAGGGTGTTGTGCTATTCGTTAGCAAGGGCTCAGACCTTTATAGGATAGTGCATAGTTGATAGTGGATAGAGCTTTCCTTTCTCCAGGTGGAAGGAGAAGCAAGGGTATGTAGCCGCATTTTATTTTCGCTCAAGTGGTGATTATTGATAAAATCCACAAGTGTTAAATAAATTGCATGTTGAACCTAATCGTAGTGCGATAAGAGCCTGTTTTAAAGGAAATGTATTGAAAAGCAATCATCTTGAAACCAAGTAAAAAGGACATTTTTATCATGATTGATTGATATAAATGTTCACACACGCTACGCACCCAGTGCGGTAGGGCGTGGGGCAGCGGTCGTAGTAGCCCTGCACGGGCACGCTCGGCAGCGAGGTGTTGTAGTTGATATATGTATGTATAACACATACGCACCCCAGTCGGCGAGGTCGACGGTGTCGGTGCGGTAGGGCGTGGGGCAGCGGTCGTAGTAGCCCTGCACGGGCACGCTCGGCAGCGAGGTGTTGTAGTTGATATATGTATGTATAACACATACGCACCCCAGTCGGCGAGGTCGACGGTGTCGGTGCGGTAGGGCGTGGGGCAGCGGTCGTAGTAGCCCTGCACGGGCACGCTCGGCAGCGAGGTGTTGTAGTTGATATATGTATGTATAACACATACGCACCCCAGTCGGCGAGGTCGACGGTGTCGGTGCGGTAGGGCGTGGGGCAGCGGTCGTAGTAGCCCTGCACGGGCACGCTCGGCAGCGAGGTGTTGTAGTTGGCCCAGAAGGCACACCACTCGCCGTCCAGCGCCTCGGCCGCGCCCGCGCCTCCCGCGCCACCCGCGCCCTCCTCCCCGCGCTCGCTGCGCTCCGCCCACGTGCTCACGCAGCAACTGCACAGGGAGGAATGGAACACTCACCAAAGTAAAACAATTGATAAAACATAGGGTAAACACACCTTTGGTTGACTTGAAACCCCACCAAAAAAAACCGGCCAAGTGCGAGTTTGACTCGCGCACCGAGGGTTCAGTATAAACTTGTTAGGTATTTTGTTATTCAACTACATATTTGCGGTTTTCAGATTTCCCTTTTCATGTGCTGTAAGACATTGCTTCTTGGCAAATTTCATGGTTCTAGGTCAACAGGAAGGACCCTATAAACTTTGATTCCCTTGAGAGTCGAAATATACTTTTTTTTGTGGCATAAACGGCCGTGTCTTTTTTTGCGTTAATTTAGAAATTTGATTTTTTCACAGCTTCATGGGACTATATACTTGAGTATATGGTTTTAATTTTAACTCGATACCTCCACGCGTTCTCGAGATAAAAGGTCTAAACAAACAGACAAACGGACAACAAAGTGATCCTATAAGGGTTTCGTTTTTTCCTTTTGAGGTACGGAACCCTAAAAGGAACTGAATTATCATTACAGGTCTTAAAAATCGTATTGTACCAAAATATGTACGGTGGGCTGCATCAATTGGGTACCCCAGTTGGGAACGTAGGTGCTTTCAAGAGGAATACCCACAACGTGACGCTGACTGTACATGGGCGCCGGCACCTGCGGGGTGTGTATGAGCAAGACTGCTTCCCCTACTTTTTGATTGTATAAAAAAAATGTCTAAAAAACCTAACATAGTAATAGAGAAGCTAACCTCATCACAGCGAGATGCAGACAGTTCCGGCCTCACGGCCTGCTCTGGCACTCTGCATTCTCTTCATTAGTTCTTGTTAAAAGCTAACCTCATCACAGCGAGATGCAAACAGTTCCGGCCTCACGGCCTGCTCTGGCACTCTGCATTCTCTTCATTAGTTCTTGTTAAAAGCTAACCTCATCACAGCGAGATGCAAACAGTTCCGGCCTCACGGCCTGCTCTGGCACTCTGCATTCTCTTCATTAGTTCTTGTTAAAAGCTAACCTCATCACAGCGAGATGCAAACAGTTCCGGCCTCACGGCCTGCTCTGGCACTCTGCATTCTCTTCATTAGTTCTTGTTAAAAGCTAACCTCATCACAGCGAGATGCAAACAGTTCCGGCCTCACGGCCTGCTCTGGCACTCTGCATTCTCTTCATTAGTTCTTGTTAAAAGCTAACCTCATCACAGCGAGATGCAAACAGTTCCGGCCTCACGGCCTGCTCTGGCACTCTGCATTCTCTTCATTAGTTCTTGTTAAAAGCTAACCTCATCACAGCGAGATGCAAACAGTTCCGGCCTCACGGCCTGCTCTGGCACTCTGCATTCTCTTCATTAGTTCTTGTTCAAAGCTAACCTCATCACAGCGAGATGCAAACAGTTCCGGCCTCACGGCCTGCTCTGGCACTCTGCATTCTCTTCATTAGTTCTTGTTCAAAGCTAACCTTATCACAGCGAGATGCAAACAGTTTCGGCCTCACGGCCTGCTCTGGCACTCTGCATTCTCTTGTGACGGACCGATTATCAAAACTCTAAGGCACTTCTGACAGACATATAGATAGAAACTTTAAATTTAGATAACTAAACAATCTTATTTATTTTTTCTTATATATACTCGTATATCGTCCATGTACAGAGTGCGATCCGTTACATTTTTATTATAATTATGTATTGATTGATGATGTAGTTTTCGCTCTATCTTCCCACAACTTGCTATTTAAGCTGACTTTTATTACCTGTAGCTCTTACTTGGCACTAAGACTGAGTGTACTTTATTTCTTTTCAATAATTTTTCTGTTGTTACTTTTGAATTATTATATCGCCTATTAGTATTTCCTATCAAACTGTACGAGGGCTGCGGACGAAAACATCTTTTTTCTTTTGATGTCATTTCATTCATTCATTTTTCATTTGTCTGACGGAACCAAGGCTTATTGGTGGTATATCCGATAGTGAATTGTTTGATGATACATATTTTGTATGGAGGCGTGATCGAAATTACTCGCAAACTGATCAAACTATGGGTGGGGGGGTTTTAATAGCCATACATCGAGAACTAGTGGCCGACGATGTCCGCAACGCATGGTGCTCGTCTGCCGAGGGTCTGTGGTTACCTTAACTGTACACCAAAGGAACCGTACAGAAACCTGTAATGACACTACACACTGTATGACACTGTCAACTTTAAAAAAAAAAAGGTTACTTCATACATAAATTCCATCTAAAACTATCGCTCCAAGGGGTAGGACTGCGGGACTGTTCGAAAGATACCGCGGCCCTGGAACCCAAAGGGCAAGGAAGGAACATGGATGGGTTTTAGTCAGTACAAGTCTGACACTCTCTTCCGCTCTGCCCAGAGCGGGAGAAGTCATTTGATGATTTCCCATCCGAAAAAGGGGTAAGTATCCTTCTTGGTACAAAAAACCACAAAATTTAAAACTTATGGAAACTTTGTTGGGTATTGTATTTTATTCAGTTGTTTTTATGTTAAACTAAAATAGATAAACTAACAACAAACTATAAAAGGGCATCGAAAAACTCCTCCTCAACGCTGTCAGATGGTAATGTGCCCAAGAGACTGGCGGCGTTGCCACGTTGTATGGCAACACTTAGCCTCTGGCCAAAGTAAAAATGTATATAGTTAATACAATAATAAACTTTCAATATTTTTATGTTTAACTTTAACGCTGTATAGGTATACCGTTTTGTATGAGTGGAGACTTGTAACTGAATAATGATTACTCCTGACTACTGGAATGTATTACCTGTACGTTTTCTTAATATTTATAAAATGTAATGAAGTGACTTCTGTACTTCCGGCCCACATGTCGACAATCTCGTGAGCCAGGTCGAGATATTCGAATTGTTTATCTTTCTCTGCTTTCACGAGATTCTGGTCATGCGGGACCGTTATGTCAACAATCATTGCGCTTACCTGGATAGCTGCAGGTCCTGACTGCGGGGGGACAGCGCCTGCGAGGCAGGCGTGGGCAGCGTGCGCGGGGTGCGCGGGGAGAGCTCCGCGGACGACTGCCCCGAGTACTCCGGAGACACCGACGAGTAGTCCAGCTCTGCGCCGCCTCTGGGGAACAAATGTTTATATTGATTGGTATGGTGCCTGCTACATTACAAGGAGGGATGACGACACGTCAGTATCATCGGCCTTCAGCAGCCCACTGCTGGCAATGATCATCATCATTGCAAGCGAGGCAAATACAGCATTCAGTGCTTTCCATGAATTAAAATTTTTATTGTACAACCTCTGTCTCCCAAAAATAAGGGTAAAGATTTTAAACACAATCACGAGATATGCAGTCTCAGGGAATATTTCCTAGAAACTGACGTGGGGATGCATCGAGATGTGGTCGCGGTGGACACGGGCCTTACATCGCTCTCCTTGGCTAAAGAGAACTGGCGCAAACCTGTAGTGCTTGTCACTAACGACCGCAGGGAGGTATGGCAGAGTAAGGAGCTTCATGGACGCTTTTTCCGGGCCCTGCATGAGCCCGATGTAGACCTACGAGAACCTCGTGAAAGCCGAGAAAGATAGACAATTAATCAAGTATGTTGACTTGGCTCGCGAGGTTGTGAACATGTGGACTCAGCGATCATTGTGCCGATAGTCGTTTCAGCCATTGGCTTAATTGCCAAGAGCCTCGACCAACACCTGAGGAGGCTCTCGTTAGGCAGCTGGATCAAGGGCTTGATTCAGTGCGCGGTACTCCTGGACACGGCTCGTATTGTTAGGAAATTTCTCTCTCTGGGGCCCTGACCGCCTGTAGCTTGGACCCTGTTCCCGATACCGGTGGGCTACTATTATGTTTATATTTTTAAATATTGTTTTAAGAAATATGTAAAAATATTCAAATAAAATGTGTATATAAAATGAATAAACGAGATAATAATAATTTCAATCTAATAATGTATTTCAATGCCATGGAAGTTGGGTAGGCCTTTGGTGTGGGACGCAACTTGCGTCGATACCCTTGCGCCATTGCATGTTCCTAGCACAGTGCACTGCGCTGCTGCTGCAGGTGCTGAAAACCTCAAACGGCGCAAATACAATAATTTAATTGGTAGTTACGTGTTTGAGCCGTTTGGAGTTGAAACACTGTTTGGGGAAATCGCCAAGCAGTTGGTCGACTCTTCACGTCACCAGAGGGCGGACCTATTTTTTGGCCAAAGAATCAGCATTGCCATCCAACGTGGCAATGCTGCCAGCCTTCTGGGCACTTTTCCTGTTGACGGCGATGTGGACGAATTATTGACGCCCTGTAACCTTTTTTTTTTTACTTGCACATATTTTTTTTTACTAATAATTTTAGTTAGTAAAGATTTAATTAAAATGTAACAAATGTATTGTATTGTGTTTATAAGGAAGTTTGCATGCTTTAGTTTTAAGCAAAACATATACGTTCAAATATTTTTTAATAGCACCTTGTATATGTTTTAAGCAAATCAAATATCTTATCTTATCTTCTATCCATACTGCTGCATTACTCGTCATCTCCGCATATTCAGGACATAGCCTCTCCAACTGCGCGCTACACAGTTGGATTGACGGCAACAACGCTGCTCGTGTGTAGACTACGGAGCAGTCGCGACTGCTGGCGCTGCTCTGCTTGCTCGTGTGTCAGTGGTAGCTCACCTGTGCGGACTGCTGGTGCTCGTGCTGGAGTAGAACACGGAGCTGTCGCGACTGCTGGCGCTGCTCTGCTTGCTCGTGTGTCAGTGGTAGCTCACCTGTGCGGACTGCTGGTGCTCGTGTTGGAGTAGAACACGGAGCTGTCGCGACTGCTGGCGCTGCTCTGCTTGCTCGTGTGTCAGTGGTAGCTCACCTGTGCGGACTGCTGGTGCTCGTGTTGGAGTAGAACACGGAGCAGTCGCGACTGCTGGCGCTGCTCTGCTTGCTCGTGTGTCAGTGGTAGCTCACCTGTGCGGACTGCTGGTGCTCGTGTTGGAGTAGAACACGGAGCAGTCGCGACTGCTGGCGCTGCTCTGCTTGCTCGTGTGTCAGTGGTAGCTCACCTGTGCGGACTGCTGGTGCTCGTGCTGGAGTAGAACACGGAGCTGTCGCGACTGCTGGCGCTGCTCTGCTTGCTCGTGTGTCAGTGGTAGCTCACCTGTGCGGACTGCTGGTGCTCGTGCTGGAGTAGAACACGGAGCTGTCGCGACTGCTGGCGCTGCTCTGCTTGCTCGTGTGTCAGTGGTAGCTCACCTGTGCGGACTGCTGGTGCTCGTGTTGGAGTAGAACACGGAGCTGTCGCGACTGCTGGCGCTGCTCTGCTTGCTCGTGTGTCAGTGGTAGCTCACCTGTGCGGACTGCTGGTGCTCGTGTTGGAGTAGAACACGGAGCAGTCGCGACTGCTGGCGCTGCTCTGCTTGCTCGTGTGTCAGTGGTAGCTCACCTGTGCGGACTGCTGGTGCTCGTGTTGGAGTAGAACACGGAGCAGTCGCGACTGCTGGCGCTGCTCTGCTTGCTCGTGTGTCAGTGGTAGCTCACCTGTGCGGACTGCTGGTGCTCGTGCTGGAGTAGAACACGGAGCTGTCGCGACTGCTGGCGCTGCTCTGCTTGCTCGTGTGTCAGTGGTAGCTCACCTGTGCGGACTGCTGGTGCTCGTGCTGGAGTAGAACACGGAGCTGTCGCGACTGCTGGCGCTGCTCTGCTTGCTCGTGTGTCAGTGGTAGCTCACCTGTGCGGACTGCTGGTGCTCGTGTTGGAGTAGAACACGGAGCTGTCGCGACTGCTGGCGCTGCTCTGCTTGCTCGTGTGTCAGTGGTAGCTCACCTGTGCGGACTGCTGGTGCTCGTGTTGGAGTAGAACACGGAGCAGTCGCGACTGCTGGCGCTGCTCTGCTTGCTCGTGTGTCAGTGGTAGCTCACCTGTGCGGACTGCTGGTGCTCGTGCTGGAGTAGAACACGGAGCAGTCGCGACTGCTGGCGCTGCTCTGCTTGCTCGTGTGTCAGTGGTAGCTCACCTGTGCGGACTGCTGGTGCTCGTGCTGGAGTAGAACACGGAGCAGTCGCGACTACTGGCGCTGCTCTGCTTGCTCGTGTGTCAGTGGTAGCTCACCTGTGCGGACTGCTGGTGCTCGTGCTGGAGTAGAACACGGAGCAGTCGCGACTGCTGGCGCTGCTCTGCTTGCTCGTGTGTCAGTGGTAGCTCACCTGTGCGGACTGCTGGTGCTCGTGCTGGAGTAGAACACGGAGCTGTCGCGGCTGCTGGCGAGGCTCTGCTTGTCGAGTGAGTGCTGCGCTCGCCGCGTCTCCACACGCGCCGCGTGCAGCTGGCTCTGCAGCGACGTGGAGCGCGACTTGCCCCCCCGCGTGCCCCTCCCGCCGGGCGTAGACTTGGCGGGGGTCGCGGGCGTGGGGAGTGGGGTGGACGTCGCGAACTTGTTCCGAATGCCGTACTTGGAGTTCATGTCCTCGAAGTCTGACACCTGTAGGAGCAGTCACGTTTAAACCGGATCAATATCAGAATTCAGAATGCAAAGATTGCTGAAGTAAAGAGTGACAAGTTGAACTTGGTATAGTGCTGCTTTAGTGTTGTTGTCGGTGAGCGTGAGTCGGCTGGGCCACCAGTCTCAAGCACAACGAAGTATTTTCCTGTATTCATTTAACTACACATTTTTTTTTAATAAAAAAGAAGTATTTTTGATAAGCTTTTATACATACAGTATGTAAACAGACTCTTCACGAAGCTGTCAACCAAGCATTATGTTCAGACGCCAGCACATGAAACTACAACAATCTGTCAAATTTCTTTAATAGATTTTCAACTTTATCTCTAAAGCCTTAGATTCAAGTTTGGTTGCGAAAATCTGACAGTTTCGGGTAGCTTGACCTACTGGCGTCTGTACATGAACTACTGTGTAATAATTCACCTGTGACAAGTCGAGCGACATATCCTCCCCAAACGTATCCTCGTGTCCGCGGGGCGTGTGGGGCGTGTGGGGCGTGTGGGGCGTGTGGGGCGAAGGGGGCGCGGGCAGCGGGCGCCGGACGACCTCGGACAGCTTGCGTCCGCGGGGCCCGACGTCCACCGACTGCCGCCGATGGCAGGAGCCTGGCAGCGAGTTTGCGCGGTCGGTCCTGGAAGTGACGTGTTACGTTATGTACTTACTAGTGCAGCGTGCACTGGGGGTGCGGGTGGTATTAGGCGAACCGATCCTTTTCACTCTTGCACGTTTCCGAGATTACCTACAATTGTGACTGAATATTTTGGGGGCATCTCATCATAGGCGTAAAATATGGAATCAGTAATAACTGTAGCAAATTGAGTAAATGAGTGGTTGTCTAATGTCACCCCACTTTTTGCTTCACCGTTTGGAAACGACACGTTTGGGGGTGAAATATCTCGCTACGGGTAGAGGACTCACTGCGGCGCGCTCACAGCATTGTGCTGAGGGATGCATTCAATAGAACGGGGTAGGGGAGGTATTGTTGTATAGTGATAACATTAAACTTGTATTGCTGCCTCGACACCATCAGTCTGTGCCAGTGCTACAGGGTAGAACGTACGTAGGTCAATAAGCACCGTGCGTATGTCCAGCAGTAAGTCAGCAGCGTGTGTGTCGGCGAACAGATAATGCGAGGTTGGGCTCTTCTTCCAGTCACACAATACCTCTTGGTATAACCAGTTGTCGACTGTCGGGCCACTGACTACCAGTAGTGGTCTTAAGGTCTGTGAACTGTTTTCCAAGGCACACAGGAAACTCGGAAACTGCACTTTAGTATCGTTCTATAATTCGGGTAAATCTACAATAGGCTAAAAGCACACACCTCCTGGCGATCTGTTTCCCCGTGACAACAAACTCCAAGTTGCTCGGCTTGGCGGCCGTCTTCTTGGGGGTACTGGTGGCGGAGGGTGGCGCGCTGTTCTGGGGGGATTCCTTCTTCTTGTCGGCGTCCTTCTTGAGGCTGCTGCGGCGCGAGAGCGAGCCCGAGCTGCGGCGAGAGCAGGAGCGCGAGCGCGGCGGGGCCGGGGGCGGGGGGGGCTCGTCCTCCGCCCAGCGCTCTGAGCGGTACATCCTGCTGGAACATGGAGGGAACGTGTACTGTAAAGGGTATGAATACCCCCTTAGCGAAGCCGATAAGCACCTTGTTCTTCTCGTTATTGCGATTTTTTTTTGTCTGGGCCACACCTGAGAACCTTCAAGTTACGGATATATTGGAGGTCAAAGTTCAAATATATTCACGGTTTTTTTAAATACCTACAAAAATAAAATAAAATGCTATAACGTGACTTTTGTTAGGAAAGCACTTCCAGCGTTATTTTATGAAGTGTTCCCTTCTAGTATTAAGTATGATCCAGGTTGGTGGTTGCTAGGTAACGGTTGTTACTCAACGTATCTTTGTTAGCACACAATCTCCACTGCGTTTCACTTTATTATGGTAGCAGAACGTGGTTAAATAAAAAAAAAGCGAAAGCTTAAAAGTTTTACGTTTCTTTCCTAAAGAATAAAAGTTCATAAGAGTTAATCATGTCGTCTTCAAAAATGAAACTCGAATGACTCGAAATCGGACTATTCGATGGAAGCAATTGGCCGCCCTGGAAATATAAAGTGTTGTTGCTGCTGCGGAGTAACACAGGCACCTTAGAAGCGGTGCAGGGTACTCTAATAAAGTGTTGTTGCTGCTGCGGAGTAACACAGGCACCTTAGAAGCGGTGCAGGGTACTCTAATAAAGTGTTGTTGCTGCTGCGGAGTAACATAGGTACCATAGAAGCGGTGCAGGGTACTCTAATAAAGTGTTGTTGCTGCTGCGGAGTAACACAGGCACCATAGAAGCGGTGCAGGGTACTCTAATAAAGTGTTGTTGCTGCTGCGGAGTAACAAAGGCACCTTAGAAGCGGTGCAGGGTACTCTAATAGAGTGTTGTTGCTGCTGCGGAGTAACACAGGCACCATAGAAGCGGTGCAGGGTACTCTAATAAAGTGTTGTTGCTGCTGCGGAGTAACACAGGCACCATAGAAGCGGTGCAGGGTACTCTAATAAAGTGTTGTTGCTGCTGCGGAGTAACACAGGCACCTTAGAAGCGGTGCAGGGTACTCTAATAAAGTGTTGTTGCTGCTGCGGAGTAACACAGGCACCTTAGAAGCGGTGCAGGGTACTCTAATAAAGTGTTGTTGCTGCTGCGGAGTAACACAGGCACCTTAGAAGCGGTGCAGGGTACTCTAATAAAGTGTTGTTGCTGCTGCGGAGTAACACAGGCACCTTAGAAGCGGTGCAGGGTACTCTAATAAAGCCGGCACATCCGGGTGGAGGAGCCAAAGCAGAAGAACTGACAAAATACATAGTTGAGTATGAAACCTAAGGCTGCGGGCTGTTCGAAAGAGATACCGCGGCTCTGGGACACAAAGGGCAAGGAAGGAACATGGATGGGTTTTAGTCAGTACAAGTCTGACACTCCCTTCCGCTCTGCCCAGAGCGGGAGAAGACATTTGATGCTTTCCCATCCTTAAAAAAAAAAAAAAGTATGAAACCTATAATAAAATAGAAAGCACTGCACTATTAGTGCTCACCACTATATGACCAACGAAATGCTGACGAAAGTAATGCGTTTTACAACTGCGACTGATATGTGGAACGAATTAAACCGTCTTTATGAACAAGGATCACAGGAACGAACTTATGATCTATGTATGCAACTTTTTAACTACAAGAAAGACCTTACACATGACATGCATATGTCTGCGATAAAGATTATTTGGCATGATCTGAATCAAGCTTTGTCAACAGTTTGCAATCAACTACCAGAAATTCTTTTGATATGCAAGATATTGGATTCCCTGCCAGAAGAGTATTTCAGTTTTCAATCAAGTTGGCTACTGATTACATTGAAAGATCGTACAATCGAGAACCTGACCACCCAGTTGTGCGCTCACGAGAGAGCTTTGAAAGATAAAAATAAATCTGAAGGTGAATCCAGCACGGAGGTACTGATAGTAAGTAACAGGAAGCAAGTTTATAAGAAGAAATTCAAGTGCAACTATTGCGGAGCAAGTGGACATCGAGTGAAGCAATGTAAGAAATGGATAACGGATGGTAGACCCCCAAAACCTCCAAAGGAATCCACATCAAATGCTGCAAAATTGCAAAGTTTAGCTTTATCTCTAGGTGAGAGTACTGATAAAAATTCATGGTACGTAGATAATGGAGCAGCAAGTCACGTAACCAATAGAGGAGATCAGTTTATGTTTTTCCAGTACTTTAGTGAATCTCGCAGAGTAATGACAGCAGATGGTAATTATATTGAAGCTATCGGAAAGGGCTCAATACAAATGAAAGCTGACATTAGTGGCAAAAACGAAACAATTACGCTCACAAATGTTTGGTATGTTCCCTGCATACAAAGAAACTTGTTCTCAGTACTAGCCGCACAAGATCATTGTGAGAATAGCTCCTTTGAATCAAATACTCGGTCATGTTTATTTACGGTTGACGGTAAGACAAAGTTAGTCGGAAGTCGGGACAAGTATGGTGGTTTGTACAAACTTAAAATACAACTTGTATTTTAAGTTTGTTGTTACACCCAAAGTGGAGATTAACCAGCTAACAGTTTCTAACCAACTTCAATTGTACCATGAACGTTTGGGACACCAAAACAAAAGACATGTCAAACAAGTTATGGAAAGAGAATTTGCTATGCAATTCAAATCTGATAATAACGAAGAAGTTTGCGAAGGTTGCGTTTATGGAAAAACCCACAGAAGGACGTTTGGGACCAGAACAAGATTTAAACAAGTTGGAGAGCTAATATACACTGATGTGAGTTGACCTTTTGTGTATTCGATCTCAATGTATAGATGCTTTGTTTTATTCAAGGACGATTTCAGCCGTTTTCGTTACGGTTACTTCTTACGGCAAAAGTCTGAAGTTCAAGCTCGCTTGAAGGATTTTCTTGCAGAAGCTAAGACATCAGTTCACGTCATTCAAGAGTTGCTAAGCGACAATGGAGGTGAATTCGACAGTGAACAAGTACGAAGTACGCTGAGACAATACGGGATTAAACAGAGGTTGACAATGCCCTACCCTCCAAAACAAAACGGTTGTGCCGAAAGAGATAATCGCACAATTGTTGAGATGGCAATAGCACTTATGCACGCACATGATGAGATACCTAAAGGTTTATGGGCTGAAGTAGTGCAAGCTTCAGTGTACATATTAAACCGTACGGGACCCACTTCAAATAATGAGAAGTCACCGTATGAGTTATGGTGCAATAAGGAACCCAAAATAAATAATCTCAAAATCATTGGTTGCGTATGCTTCGAGCATGTCCCAAAACAAAAGAGATCTAAGCTAGATAAGAAAGCACAGAAAGGAATTCTTATAGGATATGACGGTGACGATGGGTATCGAGTTTATGATACAAGGAACTTTAAATTGTTGCGTTCCAGAGATGTAACTTTTGAAGAAGTACTTCTGTTAGACCGAGACATACCTGTTAGTGAGGAACCTGAAATAAAAAAGAATGCCTATGTACTACCCACGTCTTCGATAGATTATCAACCAAACTTAGAAGTACTTGATCGAAGTGATGATCACTTACATTCAGTGAATTTGTATAATGAAACAGGTGATAGTTATGAAGAAGAACGACAAGAAGAAGTCACTCAAACTGTTCAAGGTAACAGTCGTGTACTTCGTGATCGAAGTCAAATTAAACCTCCAAAAATGATTTAATTTTGAAGAATTCATCAATCAAGTCATTGCTGTTCCAGAACCATCTTCATATCGAGAAGCAATGCAAAGTAATGAAAAAGACAAGTCGGTTGAGGCTATGAACAATAAGATAAATTTTCTGAAAGAGAATGAGACATGGAAACTGACACAATTACCAAATAACAAAAAAACGCTTAACTGCAAATGGGTATTCAAGGTAAAGAAAAACCCTGATGGCTCAATTGACAAGTTTAAAGCTAGACTAGTTGCTATTCTCAGATAAAGGGAATAGACTACCATGAGACATTTAGCCCTGTTGCAAAACTAAGCACGATTCGAATATTATTAAGTATAGCCGCAAATGAAGGTTTATCGCTGAAACAATATGACGTCTCAACTGCTTTTCTATATGGCAAAGTGAAGGAAGAAATATACATGCGACAACCTGAGGGATACAATGATGGATCTGGCAAGGTATGCAAGCTGATAAGAAGTCTTTATGGACTTAAACAAACGCCTAAATGTTGGAACGAATGTATTAATGATTTTTTTATTGAATCTGGATTTACGCAGAGCGAAGCAGATCCATGTTTATACGTCAGACAACGTGGAAAAACAAAGATTTTGCTAGCTTTGTACGTTGATGATGGATTATTGGCTTCGTCTGATGACGTAGAAGCTAAGAATTTTATTGAAAATAAATTCAAAGTACGTCTCAAGATAACGGTAAAGCCACCATTGTACTTTCTTAGACTAGAGCTGGAGCGACACAATGATGGTACTATAAGAGTTCATCAAGCCGCCTATACTAAAAAGGTTTTGGAGAAGTATGGAATGAGCGACTGTAAAGCCGTTGGAACACCAATAGTTAAAGATATTCCAGTAAAAAGGTTGGCGGAAGAGATCTGTGGACCAAAATTTCTCTATAGACAAGCTGTACTTGCCTTGCAATATCTGGCCTTGTACCCACCATGAGATAAGCCAACGCTCCCAGCGTTGGCTTATCTCATGGTGGATACAAGCCTGATATTGCCTATGCAGTCGGAGTCGTATCCAGAACCTTAGTTAACCTTACTAATACGAATGTGTTACAAGTGCAAAGAATCTTTCGTTACCTCAAAGGAACAATCGAGACTGGTTTAGAGTTCACAAAGAATGAGAAACGACTCATGTGTTACAGCGATGCCATGCGATGCTCATGTGTTACACGGAGGTGAAAACTTCAGTGGTTGTCCTACTAGCGGGTTGATATGCATGTCGCTGGATCAGCAATCTCCTGGAGAAGTGTGAAGCAAACCTCAGTTGCGCTATCGTCCACAAAAGCAGAAATAGTAGCTGCCAGTGAGGCGTGCCGTGAAATGATTTGGCTAAAGAGGTTGTTTGAAAATTCAAGTGATAAATTAGAAACACCAGTACTGCGCATTTATAATGAGTCTGCAATAAAAATAGCTCATAATCCGCCTCATGAATATCACCAGAAGACAAAGCACATTAACCTAAGACATTTCTATGTAAGGCAATGTGTGTCTGAAGGAGATATCCAAATTGAGCAAGTGCATACGCAAGATCAATTGGCTGATATCTTTACAAAGCCATTATTCAAACCAAGACTGGTAAAACTTTGCGAAGACTTCGGTTTGAAAAAGAAGAGGGAATATTAGGAAAGCACTTCCAGCATTATTTTATGAAGTGCTCCCTTCTAGTATTAAGTATGATCTAGGTTGGTGGTTGCTAGGTAACGGTTGTTACTCAACGTATCTTTGTTAGCACACTCTAATATATTTTACAAAACCAAATCTCCACTGCGTTTCACTTTAATAACTTTAAATACCTCCACGACCCCTGTACCACCAGTACTATTCGATACATTCATCTGCACAATATTTTGAGTGCGTTACATGCATGGAGCGCCAACGTCCCAAGCAGCACGGAAGTGTTTAAACATCCATCAACCAGCTCATTTAAAACTTAAGTTCTTTTAAAGATGTACAAAAGAGAAAGATGCTTTTATCTTCATAAGAGGGATATATTGAAGTGTTTTCAGTGTTAATAATAAGTGGTTTGGTTTTAGTTCAAAATATTATTCGTACATAAATTAATAGAAATAGAATACATAAACTTATTTAAAAGCGCCTACAGAAAACATAAAACTCGTAGCCTCAATGTATGTAGATGAAGTAATCGTTGCTAAGTATTTCGGTCAGGCGTTAATGTGTAAACTAGGTCAAACAGATCTGCCTCTGCCCTTTGAGTGCCTCGAGCTACCTGAGTAGTGAGTACCTGCCTAACGCGGTTATTGGTAAACCGAGTGTGTTTCATGTTACGTGTATGTAGCAGAACTCTAGCTAATCGCGCGAATTAACGAAGTTATCTTTGAACCAACAAGCACTTAGCTCGTAAGATAATATTGTATCTGTCTGTCGGGGTAGTGCTGTTGGACCACTATTGTTTTAGTTTATTTTTACAGAAAATCAACATAACATCACGCCTGTAATCCCCTTAGGCACTTACAGAGCAGTTTGGTAAAGCAGAAATAATACTCTCACAGTTTTGTTTAAATGCGATGTATTAGGGAGCGAGATGCTGCCATCAACCGGACATAAACAAGTTCCAGACTGTTATGAGGAGAGCCCACTGACGCACTGCCCGAGCCGGGCATCGCACCCAATTAATACTTAGCAGCAGCGACTGCGACCACGAGATCAGCGGGGCAGTTGCACACTAAACATACATCACAATTGAAATTATTTCTTATTCCACAAAGTAAACATAGATGACATGATAGTATGACAGAGTGTTGCAGTTTCAGGCACTATTTACTGACGTTGTTGCTAAAGCGGGCCCGGTGGCCCGGTGGCCCGAGCTAGAAGTCACGGTGTAAGCGTTACGCAAGTTACGGTGATTTTTTTAATCGAAAATACTAGTAATTAACCTACTTATAGAATTTTAGTTGAATTGTTTGCAACAAGCACAATCAGTGCACCAATCAGCATAGAACTTTTCCAAAATACGTACGTAACACGCACGCACGTGTGTACGTACGTACGTAATTCGTGTTTTATAGTATTTATGATACGTTTACACCTCGCCCTCGTGCTGGGGCTTCAGTTGTGAGGCATACAATCATTATGTAATTAAAGTTTTAACGAAATCAATACCAACTCATAACCCCAGGACTGAAATAAGTAGTCACAGACACAACAAATAACAACTTATATTTTAAACAACAACTTTCGACTAATCCCCGAAGGGTTAGGCAGAAGTACACGGTCACAGATATATAATATATTATGGTCCCATTCAAATAGATGGACAAATTTTAAAAAAGCGTTCAGTACGTTTAACCAAATAAGAAGATATCCAAGCAAAAATAATACTGACTAGTGATTTTATTTTGACATAAAATAATAAATTGCCGGCATTTTTAGTGTATTTTCGTTAGCTGATTTTGTTTTCTTGGAAGTATCTAATGCGTTTTTCTTATTTATTTTTTGTTTTCTTGTAAGTTATCTAATGCGTTTTTCTTATTTATTTTTTTACCATTGTCCTTATTTTGGTGGTCTGAATGATTTCTAAAAGTTTGTCCATCTATTTTAATGGGACCTTATATACATAGACCATATCTGTGGACACGGTGTACCTACGTAACAGGGGGGAGATTACTGCCATCACACGGATACTCCAGACTCCGTGGCTCCCACTGAGAAGTTCTTGATGGATTTATTTCTACTATACACTTACATATCTGACGGAATTTGCGTGAGATTCCTAGCAATGTTCCACAAGAATGTATCACTCTAACCTGATTGCAAAATGTGAACAAGTGAAAGTGACGCAGAAACACATAATATTGATGAGATAAATATTACAGGAGCCACAGGGACAGCGGTGTCGGTATACTCGTATCGGAAGGGCAAATGACTTGACAAGTTTGATTACAAATCTTTTTCATAGACAAGATTGGATTGATGCATTTATCACAGATATACGCATTGCATAATAATGTACAGAAGGCTGGTAAAATGTACAGAATTGTTCCATTACACTGCCTTTAATTTCGGCGTGAAAATACGAGTATAACATATATATATTTTGTTATGGCTGGTGGGTGGTGAGTGGTGGGCCACTGCCCGACAGTTTGTTGTCGGGTTCTTGTACCTAGTCTTAAGGTTTACTTGCACGCTTGAACCACGACTTCCCGTTCCCATATACTTAATGTTCCCTGATAATGCCAAAAGAATAAGCGCTCACGTGAGCGAAGCCGCGGGTACAGCTAGTGATATTGATAAGAAAGAAACAACCGTTTGCCGGCACGGGGTTGCTCTCGAACTAACCAACACTATCGTGCGACACGTACATATTTGGCTATCACAACAATCTGAGCAGTACTCACAGGTGTGATCGACTATACGAGGCGTCCTGGCGTCGCGCGTCTACAGTGTGTTCACTCCGGAGCCTGCGCGCAGTCCGTCGCGTAGTCCGCACACACGGAGCAGCCTGTGTCACTGAGCGCCGTTTATTTACGTAATATCTCGTGAGACGCATGGATAGAGATCAAGGGAGAGAGCACGATACAAGCGGAGCGCGAGCGGGAGCGGGCTCCAACACTTGATACGATCCCGTATATACTTCAAAATAAAGCTTGTTTTCCTTTTGAAACTAAAATCACAGTACCTACTGCTCAGTCAAGTAGCGAAAATGTTTAGCAAGTTCCAAAAACAATATGATTCCTTTTCAAACTATGATTTTCTTTCAAAATATTGGCGAGTGTCTAAAAAGTGTCAGAAAAATAATAAGTTGCAAATAAAAATGAACCCTATGGTATTAACCGATTAACGCCAGTCGAGTGGCTCCACGGCGGCATGAGCTGTCCTACGGAGTTACATATATTATAATGGGAGGCCGGCTGTTAATGGTTTCCGTAATTCGCAATATTATTGTAACTGATTGTTACCTGAAATAGCTTATTTAGACGTAAATCTTGATGCAGCAGAGGGCTTAGCACGAGGTTTGACGTTTTCCGTAACACTATTTTCCTACAGCATTTTAGTTAAATTGTTTGCAACGATCACAATCAATATCATCCATAGATATGTCAACGTATATACGTTAGGCAGGGCTAGGACCTGAGGTCTGAACCTACATGAAGGCTCCTATGTCTCTCTACCGCACGAGGCCCGCTCGTCGCTCGTTCGCGCCGCATGTCGCTACCTCCGAGGGCGCAGGGTGGCTCAACCCCTGCGCCCACTGGGGAACTGGCCGGGGGAGGGGGTGGTCACTGGCGCATGCAACATGTTCACAGGTGACGACACGGCCCACGGTTCGCGTTTGTAGGTTGTAGTTTAGGCGACTTGTGAGACCAGGTGCTCTGGCAGAATTCAACCGCCTGTCTCGCGAACCATTTCGAACCTTCCGTAGAATACTAAGGAATATGTGAGTTAGTTACTGCTAGGCACACACGTCACGTACACACATCGGCAAGCGCACCACCACGTACCAAATAAACCGGTCAAACACGAGTTTATTAAAAAAAAAGTGCAACACGTATGGATCTACAGGGTGTAAACAGACTCTTCACGAAGCCGTCAACCAAGCATTATGTACAGTCAACAAAACAGATAAGTATGCAGGGTCGAAAGATATAATTGATTTTTTCTTCAAAACCGATCGATGTTTTCGAATGAAATTAAAATTAAATGAAGAAAAATAATCAACTGGTTTAATTAATTCAAATTTTATTTGAAGATGGGCAACAGTTTCTAAAAAATCTAAAACTATATCTAACGACCATGCATATTTATCTATTTTGTTGACTGTACATCAAACTAAGTAACTTTACGCAAAAATGTGTGCTGGGAAAGGACTTTTTTTTTGGGCTGAATAATCACGTTTTACAGTAGGTCTCAATGTAACGCATTGAAAACATTGTGCTGATGGATGGATTGAATAGTAAGGGGGTTCTGGAGGTGTTTAGAGTAAAAATCTTACATTAAAAACATGTTTAAAAAAAAAACGTTGGAACTTAGACCCCCAATATCTCCGTACCTAGTAGCTTCCCAGGTATGGTCTGGTATGCCTTTCGGCTTCGTTATGAGTCTGTTTACACCCTTTATATGCTCCCGGCGCACCATCCAATGCTCCATATGCTGGACGACCGTACATGATCGTGAAGAGCATGCAGAGAGATCTGAGGGACCTCCTGAGTCGGATGGGCAACCATGTAAACTGAGAATGGAAGGAAGACATGTTATCGTATTTCCGAAGGCCAAAAACAAAGTGAATACAATTATTGAGAAGTCGATCCAATATATTTAGAAGTTCATGGGAAAGATCAGAATAACAAACATCAGCTTAGTCGATACTGGGAAGCACAAGTGACTGGACCAAAGTGGGTTTGGTACTACATGGGAGCAAATGCTTGAATCTATAGAGAGACGGTAGTGAGAACGTCACATTCCGGCTCACCGGCTCACCGGAGCCATGGTTTATTCCAACTTAAACTGCTGTCAATGTACAGACCCAAATATTTGTACTGTACAATGTAATACGTGGTAAGTGCGGTAACACGTACGTCGTGGTGGCACGTGGTTAGGGTCGGCGTCCGCCTTGTACACAGACCTAAAATAGTAGCAACATAATATGTACAATATATAAAATAAGAAAATAATCAAAGGGAGTCAAAAAGTTCGTCTGCATCACTGTTAAGTCAACAGGAAAAGTGCCCGAAGGCTAGCAGCATTACCGCGTTGGATGGCAATGCTGACTCTTCGGCCGTATTGTATGTACCTATAAAATATGAATTAAATCATGTTAATATCGTATGAATGTCGGTTTCCCCCGTAGATATCGGTTCAAAGACATTTACTTCGCGAAGAACCAAATTACATTTACTTAGTTTACATTACGACGTTCAAGCTATCCAAGAAACTGAACACCATGGTTTCATTTCCAACATAAATAATATACAAAACAGTTCACGCTAAACCGTCTAATATATTTATGATTCTTTAGGCGTTTTTTAAATATCGGTATGCTTGTACACTCAGATTGTTTCATGTAACTCATTGTATAGCCGAACCCCTTCATAGTGTATAGTTGTCCTGCCGTGCAGGGTTCTCACTCTTGTAGTACTTCTAGTTCATCTTAATTACGTGTATTATATCTATGAGTCTTTTGTGTGAATCAAATATTTGTGTGTATGTTGGTCTTAAGGATCTTTCGGATAGTCATGCATGTTTGGTATGTATATGTAACTAGCTGTAGGTTAAATAATTTTGTTTTTTTTTGTACTATAGTAGTAGTAGTTTGAAGTTGAAGAGAACTTTGATGATTTTATTCAGTGTTGTGGGTGTTGTTGATTTGTTTCAATATTATCATCATCCGCCTTCTAGCCTCTCCCTAGCACATCGCGGCCGGCTTACAGTCTAGCCGGATCCGGCTGAACACCAGTACTTTACATGGAGCGATGTGACCTCCACAACCCAGCTAGTACTGGGTAAATTATATGATACCCCTTGGTAAGGCATTATAATTATCAGACTTTCGGGCCACTGACTACCTGTAACGACTGTCAAAGGTCTAATGACAGGCGGGAGCCGGGACCAACGGCTTCACCTTCTAAGGCACGGAGGGAACTTAGTATGTAATAGGTGATCAGCCATCCACGAACCAACCTAAGTAAGCGTGGCTTAACCTGAGGAACGACCCGAGTGGCTGCTTTTATTTAGCCACGAGTTACTCACTAGCTATAAATATGATGTAAGAAAAAATGACAGATGTAAGTACCTATGGAGTATTTTCCTCAGTAGTATACCTACTAAAAAGTTTGTTACTTCGGCAGTAATTATTGTTAAAAATGTATTCTCGCGTTGACTGAATCCGGTATAAATAAGTTATGAAACCCGTGGTAAACTGGTAACCAATATTTAAGAAATAACCGGTATTGGGTAACACCGTGTGGAGTAGGGCGACCACATCATTTTGAATTTAAGAGAAAGCAAAAATATTTATTTATATATTTTCTTGGGCACATTACCAGCTCACAGCGTTGAGGAGGAGTTTCTCGATGCCCTTTTGTAGTTTGTTG
The DNA here is from genome assembly GCA_950005105.1 of Lycophotia porphyrea. Lineage (NCBI taxonomy): Eukaryota > Metazoa > Arthropoda > Insecta > Lepidoptera > Noctuidae > Lycophotia > Lycophotia porphyrea. The sequence goes on along the minus strand of OX465412.1, from coordinate 9,154,619 downwards.
TTAGTTTATATATTTTAGTATATTTAATAGTTTTTAATTATTAATGTATAATATAGTTAGTTTGTCCATAATAAAACATTAGGTACCTACTTGATTTTTTTGCACAAAAATACTACAGATAAAAAGAATGTTTCTGACAAAGGTATATTATTATTGTGTTAAATCTGTGACAGTATTGTTCCAAGCCTATCGTGCTCTGCAACTGGAGTGCTTTTGGGGAACAAAAATTACAGATCTTGTCTTTTTAAAAGATGAAGGGCAAATCAGCTTCTGTCTGTGTCTTCTCTACAGGCTAACGACAATCTGAATCATTTGACTTTCCTTAAGTGGCCATGTTGAAAATATCCCGCACGAGGCTGCTTCAGTTTGCACCAGAACTTAAGATCACAGCTGTCAACTGATAAGACTGGGCGTGGAAAACGCTGGACTTATCTTAGATGAGGTATGTTCAGCTGTCTTTAACACCTGAATGTGGATACCTGTATGTGATGATTAGCGCCGAACAATATGGGGGCGCTAAGCATATCACTGCTAAAAAGCGTGGACCAAAGTTCCTGATTTCAAGATAGAAGGGACACCGATGTACAAGCGGATATCACGTGTTCAGTACATCATTCTAAGCCTTTAGTAACAAAACAAGTCTGGTTGAGGCCTTGGGGTCACCTCTGTCTTGCCGTACCAGATGTGCGCTGGCCTTTGTTATAATGGCTATAAATATCACTGAAATATTGTCAGTGATGTAAACGTCCTGTGAACGAACCGTAGCTTATATTGACACAAGGTGAATGACAGTAATCACTGTAATGTACATTATGCGGTCGCGATGTTCGCTTGTGCTTGCGCCTGCGCACTAACTGTTTGTGGCGTAGAGCTAACAGTAGTGTAGGCCGGTAACCGCTAATCATATGATTGTTGTTACAGCATTATTATGTTTCCCTTTCACTTGTTGTTTTGTGAAACACTTTTATTTTTATTGTAGTGCAATGTATAAACCTTGTTTCAGTACCGACAACTGTATTTATAAACTTGCACATACCTACTAAAGATTACAAAAATTGGTATTTATATCAGTAGCAAGCTTAATATACTACCTAATATGTAATTATCAAAGATTACTTCCCTAAGAACAGCGGCGGCCCAGTGGTGGCGGCCCCGACTTACGAACAGTAAGTCGTGGGTTCGAACCCAGGCAGGCGCAATGGCTTTACAACTGGTACTATTTTTTCTAATAAATCTACATAGACAGTCAAAATAATAATGTAGTATGTAATTACTTTTCTTTTCATCTGAACAGATTTATTTCTTTCTGTAGCAAATAGTGTGTCAGGTCGGAACAGTCCCGCTGGCCGCGTGCTCATGGTCACCCCTCGTAGTGAAAGTAGCCGCGCCCTTCGGCCTTCAGAGAAAGTTCACGGCTCGCGCGTGTTCACATGCGTGTGGTATGTATAGACTGTGTGATCTGTAGACGGACACAGCATCCGCAACATGACATCAGGGGTAGGCAGATATTGACGGTATTTGGGCTAGCTTAGTACGAATGTTCAATAGAATGCCAAGTCTGCTTATAATACGCATGTTTAACTGGTTGACGCGGACGGTACGGCCGGCGCGGCGGCGCGGCCTACCGCCTGCGCACCGACAGGCTTGTACATTAACCGGAGAGGAATGCGCGAGAAAGTTCAAAGCGTCGAGATTATTATGAACTCTAAGCGATCTGAGCTGACGGCCATCCGCCGACCTCACGACACCTCTGGGCTATTACTACTCTGCATCACTGTCCTAACCTGGCGTGTCCTCCAGAGAGACTTGGGCCCGCGTGGTGCACAGCCCGCCTCTCACAGAGAGGTCCCAGCAGTGTCCCAGCAGTGGAAACTATAGCATGCCTATCATCGTCCCAACCCAGCCGGACAGACTGTGCGATATCTAGACTATATTATGATCCGTGATACACTTGACATTCGGAGTAACTTTTTTTAGAGGTTTTGTACCTCGCGGCCCCTGCGGCTAAGTCAAGACCGTTTTTTTTCGGAGGGATGACTTTTTTGGGCAGAGCGGAAGGGAGTGCCAGACTTGTACTGACTAAAACCATCCATGTTCCTTCCTTGCTCTTTGTGTTCCAGGGCCGCGGTATCTCTTTCGAACAGTCCCGCGACCCGGTGGATAAACCCTAGTTTTATGTCCAAGACCCTCGGGGCTCGGTCCCGATCGAAGTCGTGAGACATGATCATGACATTCGATGATGGGGTTACGAGATCGACGGGGACAGTGAAGGATGACATCCATCACTGTCTGCCCTTAGGCAGGGTGAGTGCACACCGAGCCCGCCCTCGCTCCTCCACTGTGCCCTCTGCTTGTCAGAAGGTCACGCCTGACACGCGGAACAGCGCGGTCCAGAGCGGACCCCCACCTATGTCAGAATATTAGCCACGGACAGTAACATTTCCCGAAGAATAAGAATCTCTTCCTTTTCCTCGGGGAAGGATACTGCTGCGCACAGGGTGCACCGGCCCAGCAGCTGCAGTTCCCTCTAGACGTATCAAGAGGGACCGGAAGCCATCAGGCACACAAGGAGGAACTGACCCAGCACCTCCTCGTGTGCGAGCCTCATCTAGGTAGTTGTCATCGTGAGAAACATCCCACGAAGACAACTATGTCGTCTGCCCATCTCCAGGCAACTAGCTAGTCATGAATTAGACACATGTGTAAAAGATTCGTTGACAACGTGGGAGCGTAGCATTCCAGCACAAGGGCCTAGTTGAAGGACTGATAATCTTAATACAATTGCAAAATCGACATTACACAATCAGTTTTACCAAGGAGTAAAACGCACGTATTATATATAAAGTCAAGACGGTTGGCGCAGTGGCTAAGCGATTGACTGCTGCGCTGCGTGTCGCGAGTTCGATTCCCGCACGGAACAAATATTTGTATGGCTTACAGATAGTAGTTCCGGGTCTGGCTGTTTGTGTATGCGAGTTTAATTGTTTGTGAACGCACCCACGCCACATGAGAAATTCCTAGAGCGGAAGCGTTTTAAATAAATAAATACAGTACCCGGATTGTGGACGGCAGGCACTGCATGTACAATACCTGCCTGCCTTAGAACTGAAGCCGATCCCATCATTGTTGGGAGAAGCCAACAGATGATGAGAGTCGACATTAGAAAGACATTTTACAATGGACCCTATGAATGGAACTGTGAACAAAACTTAAAAGAAAATAAGTGAGTAACAACAAACAGTAACAGTGGTCCCGAAGACTTGCCTTTATAACATCCCATAATGGCCGCCAACCTGCCAACCTGCCAACCAACGACTACCTAAGTAGAAAAATCAACCAATTACAGCAGCAGCCCTTCCTTTGTCGTCATAAGCGCGCTATTATTCACAATAGGTCGTTTTCGTCTCTAAGTGCATTCCGAGCATGCCGAGCTTATTTGTAAATATCCGCCATTGCCTTGTGTGGCGTGTACAAATGTTAGGGTTGCCTAGCGTTGCGCATAACGATAGGTTTGTTATTATTATGCTAGAATATAATATTTGTACAAACCTCAGTTACGAAGTAAACTGATAATGAGACACTATGTTAAACAGTAAACACACAAAAAAATATACACCCTAAATGAAAAACTCAAATTCAAATATATTAATTTTATGCACACAAGTAAGAACAGGTGGTTAATAGTACCTACATTATGATGTAAGTGCGGTAAGTTGAACATTACAGCCGAGGCGATATTGCTAGCCCGAGCCGTAGGCGAGGGCTATAAGAAAGCAGAGGCTGTAATTATCAAAGCGCACGTATGTCATACGACGTTTTATAACATATTTGCGAGGATATCAATAAAACTCAGACTTTCTTAAACGAAATTTTGATACGCTTGTAAGTATCAATCGGTCGATTTTTCGAGCAGATTCTTAGAGTAGCCTTTTTCTGCCTCTAAGACTTCAGGCGGTGTCGAATTATTAAATTCATCATTACATGACGACATTTTTAAATAAAAACAATTCAGCGAAAAGAAAAAGCGCGCGGAATAATTTTTACTTGTTCACAAATTAGTGAGCCGCGCGCATTAGCGCTTTTTTTAAGGCAAAGGCCCAAAAACAGCTAGTATTACTAATTTAGTAAATTTATATTTTTGTGTTTTTGTTACAAATAAATGGTTGTAATCTATTGTCAAAATTATTAAATTAAAGAATTTAATGTTTATTTATTATATTTTATCTCCCAAAGTTAATTTTATTCATAAAATTTTGACCACTTATCTGACATAAAAACTCTTTGCTAAGATTTAAAAAAGTACCGTTCGTTTTGACGAGGCATCTTGAAACCGTGCGTTTTACATTACATTACCGCACAAGTACGTAATGAGATACAATACGATATTGAAATTGGTGAAATAAGAGAGTGTTATAAAAATTATTATAACCTTTTTCCGGCCAGTCTGTCACAAAGAGAAGAATGGAAGGCTTTGGGGGGGGGCCTATGCCCAGCAGTGGGACAACACAAACAAAGAAAAAAATATATATATTACTCATAGACAAATTCTTCTTCAATATTTTTGGCAATCTTAGCTTGTGTCGGAGGCTCAATACGGATGTGTGTTCGCTTTCTCTTAGCCGTCAATACTTTTGGCGCGAATGACTCGAATGACGCCATCTTGATAATTTCCTTACAGTCATTTTGTTTGTCAACGGACTGTGACATGGAATGTGCTCGTACATGACATCACGGCTGCCATCTCCAAAGGGTGTACGCTTAGGAGCTACACCCACATTGTGCCAGTTAGAAAGAAAAGACACAGAGAAAATATATATCTTTACATAATATACTAACTGTGCCGGCGGCTTCGCTCACGTGACCGTGTATTTTGGCTTTGTCAAAGTTTATGAACGAAAGCTCCCAACCCGCTACAACTGTAACGTAGATGCAACTCATGAACTATTCTGGATCCCAACGAGCTCTAAGAGCTTAATCAGCCGATGGAAAACAAAAGTGAGAATATATACCTATTTATAGAACCACGTTACTGAAAAATACTGTAAACGCTTAAATTGAGTGTAAGTATTTAGTAATAGAACCAGAAAGACTGCGCTTCGATAATCTTCATGTTTACACGAACGTCACATCGCAGTGTGACCGACAGATACGAAGCTTCAAGTTTGGTTTTCTAACGCATTGAGTGCATGCATTGCGCACTTATGAAGTCTCCCCACTTTAGTCGCACTTCGTCTTATTTATGTTACTCAAAGTTTTGAAAAGATTTTAGTCGTAAATCTGTAATATTCTAACCATGGTAGTACATAAAAGGCATAATATACTGCAATGGTTTGCTACAACCAATGTGCATACATGGCTCCCGACCAGATCAAGGCGGACTTGCTGGAGTGTCCAAAGTGTCCCTACACTTACGTTTTAGAGGACTTACTATCGAAATCGCTACTGACGTCGCGATTAACGTAGCCACCTGCGTGTGAATAATTTGATATAACGTAAGAAGAGGAACAGAGCTCCATTTCCGAAGATAGACCACGATTGCCGAAGCGCGTACTTTTCTACGGACTCTGATGAACGGGCAAAAAAAAATTATGAGTAGACGCAGAGCTATGTAGTCGCACTCCATCTTATTTATGTTACTCAAAGTTTTGAAAAGATTATATAAATCTATAATATTCTAACCATGGTGATACATAATAGGCTTGTACTCTCATGGTTGTAGCAGCTCAATGTGCATACAGGGCTCCCGCTCAGACCATGGCCGACTTGCTGGAGCGTTGTGTTCCTACACCTGCGTTTTAGAGGACTTACTGTAAAAATCTCTACTGACGCCGCGATTAATGTAGCCACCTGGGTTTTAATAATTTGATAAAACCTACCATCGATGCGAAGAAGAAGGACAGGCTAATAATATAAGATCTCGTATTGCCGAAGATAGACCATGATTGCTGAAGCGGGGCCACGTTGGATGGCAATGCTGATTCTTTGACCTAAAAATAGGCCTGCCCTCTGGTCCTGGGTTGAGTGAGGAATGTGACTATTTCTAAACATTCAGCTGGATAGCCAACATACACATGAAAAACAGTTTCTTTTTAACTGTACTGTCCAGTGGCAATGTTACGTATCACCCGTAATAAGCAATGTTCCGGCGCGTCATGTCGCCCAACACATTGCGACATGTACGGCGTACGCTCTGTTAAAGTACAGCTACGTATAACTTGTTAATATTACGTGTCACGGTGAAATCTGTCAATCTCACGAGGATGACACTACCGGCACTTCCGGTTACATCATGTGTACAATACCTACTTAGAACGAAGAATTCCATGTCACTTGTCCCCATTGACGTATCACGTAATGAACCAACTATTCTGCAGAGACAATAAACATTCGCCGCGAAACCAGATGCTGTCGCAGAAATCTGCAGGACAAACATAACACATCCTTGTGAAAACATCGGTGACGACCAACCCAATAATTTCTCACTTTCTCCTGCCCCCGGACATGAGGAGATTGAGGAGCCGGTCCTCCGCAGTAAGACCGACAGACTACTAGTCGCCCTGAGTGGAGCAGTGAGCAGCAGGGAGAGCCCTGGACTCTATATCCCCCCTGCTAGGCAACTATGCCGGTTGTCCTGAACGCGTGGCATCGTTCTGTACCAGGGCTACAGGAGTGTACCTACAACATGCCTGCTTACTAAAGAAGAATTCTATGTGCCCATTGACGTAATGAAGAGAATATTGCAAAGACACTATAAATGTGTCCGCGGACCGCAGGGTGTTTGGAAATAACAAACTCACAGGTCAAATGAATATCCTCGTTGAGACATCCCCGGTGATGAACTCCACAATACCTAACACTTTCTCCGCGCGCGGGTTCCATACCGCCGCGCCTCTCATTCTTACACAAAGTTATGTGTAGCTCTTTTGACAAGGACCACCTGGACAAACATCGAGTCACTCTCTGACAGCCTCCTTTGGCCCAGATACGAGCGAATGAAAATAAATTCAACTATAAAAATAAAATAAAAAGAAATTGGTTTATCTATCAACATTGAAGGCATAATTATACAAAGGGGTTTGAATTTAATGGCGGCCTAACGTTTTAATTTATTTTTCAAAGTTGCGGCCCCGCATAAAACCTATAATTAATCGATAGCTGCCATTAAATTCAAACTCCTATACTATTGCAGTCGAGGCGGAATTCACACCCGAGCCGCAGGCGAAGTGTTATGGAGCCGAGAACTGCAGTAACAAATACTCACGTGTGTCAAACGATGATTTTCAATACACTTTTGAAGAAATAAAATAATAGAAAGAAAAGAATTTTTGTTATGAATTATTAGGAAACTATGATTTAATTTGGTTTTTTTTCTGCGCTTTGCTTTCACGAGGTTGAAGGAGAAGCAAAGGTCGTTAAACAGCTTAATATAAAAAATAGGAAATTAAAATATTTTTGAATTTAGATCAATTATAAATGTTAATTTGTGCATTAAAGTATATTTTTTTAAATAACCATTTTTATTTATGCTATTCTATAAACGTAATTTAAATATTCAAAAAATATTTACGTCGTAAAGATGCTTTTAATTATCTCTTTGCCGAGATTAAAAAAGCAATTGAACTGGAATTGAACCTATTCGGACGTAGTATAATTTCACCGGTGGAAATTTTTATTTCCGCACACGTGCTGAATGAAAAAAATCTACGTGTGGGCAATACATTGCATGTTGAACCTAATCGTTGTGCAATAAGAGTCAGTTTTTGAGGAAGTGTATTGAAATTGTATTGTTACCAGAACCAAAGGTGTGTGCAAAATGTCGGCTCGTGCGGTAGGTCGCTGGCGCTCCCGCCGCGGTTGCGGAGAGCCTCAAGCGGCGTAGTCGAACCTGTTGCAGGTAATACTATACACCAGTATTGTCCATGGAGTGAGTGCCACGGAAGCTCCTCGGAAGACGGAACGGGTAACAAAGGACTCCAACATTACGGACAGCATATCTACTGCACAGCTCTGCCAAGCCTGCCTTCCTACTGCCATGCAGGCATGATGTCATGTCGTGTCGTTTGGTATTTATTTGTAATTACCAGTCATTTAGGCTTTCGTTTCTGGTCCCCGGCTGCCCCGAGGCTGCCCCGAGGCTGCACTCGGGCACACTCGGGCGACGCGGCAACCTGTCTGGGGCGCGGTAACAATTCGGTGAGCTTACGTAAGCACGCGTTGGAAAGTGTCCGCGAGTCGTGAGCTGGACCTGTTTGTAACAGTTTGTACCGCGCTGAGAGCGAGTGACGTCAGCACTGCCCACTGCTCGGTGCCCGGTGCCCGGTGCCCGGTGCCGGGTGCCCGGTGCCCGGTGCCCGGTGCCCGGTGCCCGGTGCCCAGGGACAGGTTCGTCCTGTACGAGTATAACTCAGTTAGCGTCGTCTGCACAAAGATGGCACTTTTACTTTTCTCTCCAAAGTGGCACAAAAAGAAAGAAATAAAAAGACTGCATTGAATCATAGCATTGTTTTTTTTCTCGCTTTTTTGGTGATAACTGAAAGGAACTGAATGAACGTGCTAATACATTGTTGCATACATTACATTCTGCTAATGTTTATTATATAAACCTTACCTACTGATACAAGTCCAAAGTTTGGATGGATGGATGTTTGTCACTAAATCACGCTAGAACTGCTCAACGGATCTGGATGAAGTTTGCCACATAGATAGATTTTAGTCTGGATTAGAAAGTGGCTATTTCAGGCACACTGGATATTTTTCCACTTCAAAATCTCCACGTGGAGCAGTCAGCTAGCTGATAAGTAATAGTGGGCGAGCACGGCGGCGGCGGCAAGCTCCGGATTATTGAGCAATACTTATTGACCTATTTGTGAATTTCATAAATATAGTTTTTATATAATTTTCATGTATTTTATTTCATGTTTAGAAAACAAATTGTGAAACATAATTGTATAATTCATCATCTGCCCACATTCCCCAAGTTCTACGTTGGGGTCGGCTTCCAGTCTAACCCGGTGCAGCTGAATACCAGTATCTTATCGTCTGTGTGCTAATCCAGGTTATAACTGTCTGTCTGTGTGCCAGACTGCTTCGTTGCGTATTCGTAGCCGCAAGCGCGATTGCTGAGTACGAGGCCCCGGGTTCGATTTCCAGGTCCGGCAAAAGTGTTATCTGATTTTTCCATCAGGAATTTCTCAGTACCAGCCATGGAGTCTGGATTTGTGCCGGGTTGATGGCAATAGGCTCGCCCTCTATTACTTACATGGCACTTAAACATAATTGGCGAAATGTAGGTGTACTTTAAATATACCTCTGCCTAACCCTTCGGGGATTACAGGCGTGATGTTTGTTATGTTGGCAGTGAGATATACGTAGATCACTCAACACGCACTACTACAACCGTGTACATTGTGTGCACAGACGCACTAAGGACAGGGCCCCTGCACCCCTGGGCCCCTGGGGACAGCGTGCTATTAGCAGCTATGTGAGCCTGATGCACTTGAGCACCGACTGGTGCAGTTGGTTGCAACTTCGCAACTGTGTGCTTTTAACCGACTTCTAAAAAAGGAGGGTTATGTATGTACTCCACCTGCATCTTTTTTTTACGCAATGAGAATTTACTCGACCTGGGAGTCAAACCTAGGACCTCATGCTTAGCAGTACCACGTGCGACCACTACACCGGCGAGGCAGCCGTCACACGACGTTAATACTAAAAACACGGACGGAAATGGAGTCGGGAACTACCGCGCACCAGTGCACTTCCTGTACGCGTACCGCCATCCCGAATCCCGCAAGTGGACCGGTCACATCTCGCACGCTAGCCGCGTGAGTGAGGTTACATCGTTCACTAACGCATGTTATTGCGACCGCGTTACGTAAACTACAGTAAAAATATCTCCAAAGTCAATTTGACTATTAATTTTAAAATTATGCGTCTATTTAAAGTATTTTCTAAACTAATATTAGAGTTTTATAAACAAGCTTTTAAGCCCCTCTTTTCATTTACCCGCCATTTCAATTCAAACTTTGTTCCTTTCTCTTACAATTCTATTTCGCTTGTGGTTGTCTTACTCGGCCTTTGAGGCAAGCGTGTAGTGTATAGGAAATGGCACCCCACTTTCTTTAGGAGAAGTCTGTTGGTGTCATGAACTCAGTCAAAGTCCTCCTCTCATCATCAACACACGCGCCCAAACAGTAGTTTTATTTAAAATAAAAGCCATAGGCTGAATGCAACAATACCTATGTGACGTTAAACTATATAAAAAAAAAGAAATAATAACTTTTGCCGCGGAATGCAGTGACAGTTGACAGTTGTGTATTCTTTTAGTAATTAGTTTTGTTATTGTAAGTTGCGTCGAGAGTGAAACTAAAGACTGTTTTCAAGTGAAATATTTGGATAATATCTGAAGAAAATGGTAAGTAGACAGTTATTATATCTATGTTTGAGAGCATTCATTTGAGGAATGAATTAGCTGAAAACTTCGATCAATCATTGAAAATGCACCACAATGTTCAAAAAGTTCTAAATTATACAAATTGAGAATCTACCGGCCAGTGCCGAAAGAAATTGTTTATTTTTCATTGCCATTTGCAGGCTCTCTATTTTTCATAAATATTTATAAAGCTCTGCGCAGGCCATTATTAGTCATTTAATTATATATTTGAAAGCGACATTAAAACTGAAACGCTTTAACTTTATAATTACCTCTATAATTCTTCATCCGAATAAATTAAGTATACCTAACGATTTAATGTGTTGTAATTTATTTTGATACAAGTACGATGACATTCTTAACAAATTAATTTAAATTTAGGGTTACCGATAAAAATAAAATGTTGATCAGTGGCGGTGGTTGGTAATGAGTGGCCCAATCTTGGAGGTCGTTCGAAAACGTGAAAATGCGAATATAGGCGTGATGCTTTTCCCGCGCTATCGTTCTTTTATCTGATTGGTTAACGTTTAAGCACTAAGTTTCAGGAGAGGTTTATGAATAAAAAAAAAATATGAATAGAAAAAACTTGACTTAAATGAAAAATTAATGAAGATAACAAGCACCTATACTAGTCTTCTAAAGTATACTTAGTTATATTATTTATTATTTATCGTGTGGTTACTGTCTAACCTGATGTCAGAGCTTTTATGCCCTGCCCGTGCCTGCCAGGTGCACTCGCGTGTACCTGGCAGGCACGGGTCTATGGTTCTCATGAGCGTGTCACCTGGTGTTTGACACTTTCTCTCGTGTATTTGCATACATTAACGCTGCCGTACTTCACAGATTCGTCTCGGAGACTCGCTCTTTAGTAATTCTAGGTTGTGTGTGTGTGTGTTTGTGGACACTAACGGTTATTACGTTACCATCGGGATGCCTTATCGGTTTCTTTACGATTGCCTAAAGAAAGGGTTCCCAAACTTCTTCAGTTCGCGGCGCACTTAAACAAGTTTAATATTTTGTGTCGGCGTCCTAGCGAGCCGAAAAAGCAAAGATTTTATGTTGACACACGAGATTATATATTATTATATTATAAACCCGGTTTCAAATAAATAAGATGTTGCAAAGGGAATTATGAATTCTTAGAAGTTTTTAATTTAACTTTGATTGGTATTTATTTCACGCCGATATCCAAAACTCCACCAAATCGGAACACGTGAACCGTGTTTTAAGGGTCCCTATCACTTTCACGGTCTGAAAACCGAAAACACTTCTTTTTTCAGCACAAATTTCTCGATAACCTTAAGGTATCTGGTATGTTTTATAATGCACAGTTATAAATTTTTAAATATAAATTATAAAAACCCTTATGGCTGCTATCGCAAGAGTTCAATGAGACTCTTCTTTTCTGGTGGATCTTTTGCATGGAAAGGATGTTAGATTCGTTCAAATTTTTCGTCATCGTCTTCGGCCAAGTATTAAAAAAACCGAGCCCCTCCGGAAGTGTCGACAAAAGTGAAAACTTTTTTTTTTCAATATTCTGTTTTTTTTTTAGAAAATATTTTTGCCTGTCATCTAGACTATACACTGTATTTTTTTGGGCTATTAATATCTAGCAATACGGCTAACTCTGCAACGAAAAAAAAAACTTTTTTAGAAAAAAAAATTGCATATTCCTTTTACTTATACATTTGACTATACACTGTATTTTGTTGGGCTTGTAATATGTAGCAATACGGCTAACTCTGCAACGAAAAAGAGGTCGTTTAATAGTGACGCGAGTTCAATTGTTTTTCCCCATCTCAAAACAGCCCAACGCGCCTAAAGAAGTTTTCAGAGCTTCGAAAGGTTTTCGGTGAAAAAGTACATACATTAAGTATTGGGAGACCACTAGCTCATTCGATTTTTATCGAATACCTAAGTATAGTTGTCGGAGAATAGTAAACAGGAGCACCCCACGGCGCAATAGGGCGCTGCGGCCCACAGTTTGGGAGCTCCTGGCCCTGGTAAAGTAATCAGACGCTCGTACGTCAAGAATCACCACTGCTCACTGTGCACTGGGCCATCAGCCGAGCGGCCATCATAGTATTATCTGATAAAGCCTGGGAAAGTGTCATTCGGTTTTCAAAGTGTTTTGTGTCTCAACACGACGCACGACGCGCGACGTAAGTAAGCTTAACGTAAGCTTTCAACTGTCAATCCGATATATTTTGTAACATTTACAACGAACTTCGAGGGCAGACCCTCGACGTCCTCGACGTTCTGCGCCGATCATGATCCAATACGCGCACAAGGATGCTGGACTAACAAATACGCGTAGAAAGGTGATAATGAAAGTTAAACATTCCACCATAACTAGTTTCTCACACAATTAGCTCGTTACCATTTAAATCGGCCATTTCCTTCGAGCGCTGATCGTAGCAACTAAACGCAGGCACTGCTTTACAGACACAGTTACCAGTCCATACAAGGCCGTGTTTATCCTGGCCACTGGCCGCTTTGGAAGGCTTTCTTTCTTTTAGTCGGTCAGGTGAGTGGCCAGGATAAAGACGGCCTTTTGATCAGTCCGTCAGGAACTCTTGTCACAGATAGTCAGGCCTGTCCATAATTCATTTATTTGTGTTCCACAAAATAGTACTCGTAGATACAAGATGTTACTTGTGTTTTATAATTATAAATATTACAATGGTACTGAAGAACAGGTGTAAAGATCCTCATCCCCCATGGAAGACGGAGGATCCTCCGACCAGTCGGGTGTTATGTCTGACAGACAAGTTGTTGTCGGCTTTCTCTATAGCTCTTATTAATTATCATAGCGCGATTTAGGTTTGTGATGTTAGTGCTTCAGTTGTGTCATTGATAGCGCTGTAGTTATTTGTGTTGCTGTCGTACTTTGTGTAGTGTCCGCTACAAAGTAAACCCATAATATGATAGCTGTCCAGTGAATAGATAAACACGTCAACGGCCTCAAGGTGAATGCCTCCCCACCTCCCCACAGGAAGAAGAGTCTCTACAGATAATTACAAAGATGGTAATTATCTACTCATTAAAGTAATTCGCAATCTGATGAATGCACGAGTTCCTACTTCCGCCTGCTCGGCTGCTAGATTGAGCATTTCTCCTACAATGATCAACGATTATTTTTTATAATCGCCAGTGTTTACCGACAGTTCGTTCCTCTCACCCGGGAGAACTTGTGTCTCTCTAATGTAAGCTACTGGCCCGTTGGTCTATTGCTCATGCTGGTCTGTTGGTTACGTTGGTTGTTGGTTATGTTGGTCTGTTGCTCATGTTGGCATAGCCTTGACCAGAGGCGGATTATGTTGCTTCCCATTAGTGAAAGGATCTTCGGAACAGGATCAATAGGATCATCCAATCGGTTGGATGGGCAGCCATCTGAAGCCTAACCCCCACAAGCAAACATACAAGCTATACCTTGGAGTACTCGTGAGGAAGATGACAAACCCGTTTAGTGTAGAGTTAGTTGTAGTATTCTCATCCTGTTTGTTTGTTTGTTACCTTTTCACGCCTAAACTACTGAACCGATCAATCTGAAATTTCGCATAAGTATACTTTTTCATCTCGAAAAAGAGTGATGTTCCCGAGGAATTCAAAAATAACGGTCTTATCATAAATGGCGCCACGTGTTTCTCGAATCATGATTGAATGATATTATTTATTACCTGTAGAAACTTTAGTTGTGTGTTAAGAGATTTTTTTAACCCGAATGGATTGTCAAATTCTAATACTAACGGGAGCGAGGCAGGCAAAAATACCACAACATTCTTATCACGAAACAATGTAACATTGTAACTAGAAGTTATTAAGGCACCATCACAAAGAACAACAAGTAAATATGACTGTGGTGGGTGACACAGGCAAGAAGAGCAACTACTTATTAATGGCGCTAACTCATAAACTACTCAAACAAGGTTAATACAATTTATAAGGGACCACCGCGCGGGCTTCCTCTACCAAATGAAAAAAAGAATCACGTAAATCGGCGCAGTAATCGCGGAGTAATCGGTGCATATACATGAAAAAAAAGACCCTGGTCGACTACATAACCTCCACTTCTTTAAAAATCGATTAGAAATACGAACTTTTCCCAACCCGATTTGCACCACATTACCCGGCGGATAGTGTCGCTTGTCGCTTTCCCCGCTAGCCCCTACACATGATTGCAATAGACCTCAAACAGTTTCCATGCAGTATAGTGCGATACATCACGAACAGCATTCAACGTTATAACGTTTTCTCCGCGTAGATGGGTGACCGTGAACCATTGACACACATTGTGAGGTTCACGACAACTATGAGATACCGGATATCGGATGCAGGGTGGATGTACTTATGATGTGGCGTAACGCACGTTTGTCTTCATCACCACCTCCCGCCCTTATCCTCAACGTCGTCATCATCGCAGCAGGCACCTCCTCTCTAGCCATGTCATCCTTCACACCGGCCATCCATAGTATTTTTGGTGTTCCTACTTGTACTTCCTACCTACTCTTATTGCCGTCCACATTCGTACTCATAGCTATCGACGCCACGACCACTGCCGTGCGCCCGTGCCACACGCCACACGCCTCACGGAACCATACAAGTGAATCTAATATCAAATATAGTGAACATATATAACAACACTTGTCTCGCGTGCCCACAGAGATATTATTAACAATTAGACTCGCTCTACTTCACGCATTCACTTCGGATGGTCGAGAGTGAACCATGCATGTCTCAAACATGTGTGTCTGTGTACCCACTTACCATTTCATTGCTTGAGGCATGAGGGTAGAACACATTGCCATAGTCCGTTGATTGGTAACTATTCCTTAATCCTGCCGTGGCAGGACTGGCAGGACTGGCTGGCAGGAAGCCCACTGTAGCCCACACAAAGTGGAAGGAGATAGACGAAGTCTGCCACAATACGGTAGTTTACCAAAACAATCTACTTAGTCCGTCAGATAGATTTCCAAAAACGATTGGACTCGTATTTTTAGGGTTCCGTACCCAAAGGGTAAAAACGGGTCCCTATTATTAATACTCCACTGTCCGTCTGTCTATCTGTCTGTCTATATATAACTACCGATAAACTGTATCTTTTGAAGCTAATCTTCGTAAGTCGTCATTGTCAGCTCGGCACACAGTCGCAGTGCTCGCAGCGACTGTAGCTCGCGGTACGTCTCTCTGTAGCTTAGCTGTTCATTGTCAGCTCGGCACACAGTCGCAGTGCTCGCAGCGACTGTAGCTCGCGGTAAGTCTCTCTGTAGCGTAGCTGTTCAGTGTCAGCCTGGCACACAGTCGCAGTGCTCGCAGCGACTGTAGCTCGCGGTAAGTCTCTCTGTAGCGTAGCTGTTCAGTGTCAGCCTGGCAGACAGTCGCAGGTGCTCGCAGCTGTTCACTCCCACGCGGCGCAGAAGGCGTTAAGAATGAAGATGAACTCGATTAACAAGGCATTGTTACATCGCTCGAGTGTCGCGAGCGTGGGACGTATGGTAATGAGGCACAGTCGCACAGAGCATGCGGTAGAAGGCGCGTTCGATGTGGTCCACGTTGTGGACTTGTCATATACAGGAAGGTCCAAATAGTGACGCCATAAAAAATATATTAGATCGGGAAGTGGGTCAAATTTAACTTCTAAAATTTTTATAGTTGGCATAATAGTTATAAACAGCGGATGATAGTACATATATGTAAATTGTAACCCAAAACAGCATAATCAGTGCAAAGCTAACGCTCCCAATGTGCGCGCTGAGCACTGCGCACTGCTGGGACGCAGGAGCTGGCCCCGAGCCGCAGCGCTTGTCGCAGCTTACCAATGAGGACTCGGTGGTACTGTATGAAAACGGCTGTTAATATGACAGTATTTAGGAAATATCATCTCTCTATAGCGCCGTCTCTGTCACTCCTATAAGCTCTGCCTCTCTCTAAAGGCCGATGAGACGGTTCCTAAATGCTTCACCATTCATTTCGCTAGTATGCTAATGAGCTTGTAATACTCCGCGGTGCGCACTGTGAATACGTTCAACACAAGTATTTTCTCTCAAACTAAAAATCTCTCGCCTTTGTACAACAGAACACTCTCACTTTCGAATGCTTGTTTATGTTTAACACTCAGAGCCCAATCACTGGCTGACTGTGTTTTCATAAAGCGAAAAGAAATTTAATATTTCGTAGGAAGGATCACGTTAGTTGTTTTTTTATAATACTGCCCCACACTAGGAATTTCTCCTGTATCGTGGTGCGTGTACACACATTGTAACTCACCGACAACCATACAATTAGCTGTAGGAACCCGCGCCAGCGCAGCGCCCGTCCTAGGGCATGTTTTCCAAGTGCCGTCATGTCTTCCATCAATTGTTCGTTCAAGGTCATGTCGCAGAATAAATTAAAGAAGAACAAGACTCAAACTCAAACTCAAACTCAAAAGCATTTATTTCAATTAGACCATTACAGGCACTTTTGAATGTCAGAAAAACAAATAAGGCTAAGCTACAGTCACAGACACAAGGCATAATAACTTGTGAAAGTACTGTAGTTGCCCATTCCAAAGCGTAGATCTCTATGGAGAAGAATGGGCAAGAAACTCCATGGACACTCTTTTCAATCAAAATATTGTACAAAATCTTGGTTACATCATTCATGTTGAGATTATACATAGTGAGAACGATGTAGAAATACGTGCACGTTAAGAGCGTCCAGAGTAAAAGATTATATCAACAATTTAAAAACAAAGTAAGTAGTTAAAATAAACCATGGCAGCCTAGAGATGACCAGTCCCAACTGACAGCGCCCGTTCACGAGCATGACGCATGGATCAGCCCCATTCAGCTCAACCATATTGAAGGGAGCTAAATGACCCGACACACCCGCCACCATCAGCGAGACATTTGAGTGAGCATGACATTCTCTCAGCCACCAGAGCAAATTCAAGTCAATGAAAGATAACTAAATGTAAATGGTAGCTTTACAGTACATAGTACTATACTCACACATGTGCTATGCAATTATATAATACTAAGATATTGAGTCTATACAATGCAAAGATATTACAATCTTCTGCAGCTTCCACAATAACTTCACATGGTAATAAATTAGTTTGCCCCTGTGCTTGTGGAGCAGGACCAGCATTGAGCCAAGCATTTTTATCACCAATGTAATCCCCCAACTTATAATATGCTTGCCTACATAGTGTGCGTTTTATACAAGATTTAAATTTCGTCTCGTTTAGTTGTAGAATGTGGGGAGGTATTTTATTGTAACATTTTAAACAGTACCCCATGAAAGATGAGTCTACTTTAGCTAACCTAAAACCTGGCTGTACTAGTTGGTCCCTGTTTCTAGTACTATAGTGGTGCCTGTCACCTCTTTTACTAAATAAATGCAGATTTTTCCTAACGTACATGATGTTTTCATAGATGTATTGACAAGGTACTGTCATGATGTTAATTTCCTTAAACAGTTCTCTTAGAGAACTTAAATTTGGTTTAGTTTGTAAACAAGGGAATCGGCACCATTGGGGGTAAAAGTTTCAACTTTTTCGCAAGTTTTTTTTTTTTTAATTCCAGTTTTTGATGTATTTTTTTTACTTAAGACACCTTCACGACCGCCGTACTATTTAATCCATCCATCAGCACGATTTATTCCATTCTAATACCAAAAACTAATACCACTGGTATTTGTTTCAACTCATATTTTTTTTCTATTCCGAACCGATACCATTGTTTAAACTAATACCAAAACAAGTTCAAAGATATAAGGTACAGTCAGTAAAAATGCTTTGTATGTAAATATAAGACCTTTAATTGAAAACAAAAAACAGATAACTCCAAAAAAAACAAATTTTGTTAGCAAACGTCTTGTTCAATGATAAAATATCACTTAAATAATCAACTTTAATATAATTTTAGTTCCTCTCTATACCTGTATAATATTTTTTTTTGCAAAAACATCAAACAGGAAGAATTTACTTACAATCTAAAAATTACAAAATATCTCAAAAAATTAACTCTTAATTTATATTGAAATTTATCTGACATAGTTATTATTAGATAGGTACGTAATTATTCACGTCTACCTATCTCATAACAACTATGTCAGGTAAATTTTTAACAAAAATAAATCACTTTTTATCTAACAATTGTAAAATATCACAGAAAATCAACTTTTTGTATAATCTAATCAGTCATTCATCACCTACATAGCAATGAATCAGCATTTTTTTTTGCAACAATATCTAATATGAAAAATTCACTTTAAATCTAACAATTATAAAATATCACAGAAAATCAACTTTTTGTATAATCAAATCAGTCATTCATCACTTACATAGCAATGAATCAGCAATTTTTTTTGCAATGAATTCTAACCTTACCTAACAATTGTAAAATTTCACAGAAAATCAACTTTTTGTTTAATCAAATCAGTCATTCTTCACCTATATAGCAATGAATCAGCAATTTTTTTTTGCAAAAACGTCATATATGAATAATTCACTTATAATCTAAGAATTATAAAATATCACAGAAAATCAACTATTAGTATAATCAGCTAAATGACGTGTAAATTTCTTATATTTCAACAATTAGTAGCTAAACCCTTAATTTTTCTAAGCAGTGACCTACGGAGATTTTGTTTTTGAGGAGTTGGTCAGTTACGTATGTGATCCACGAATTTTTCATAATAGTTGTCTGTGCACATCGTTTTGCCGGGGGTGCGTTTGATTTATATTGAGTAACAACCACTGTTTGTAAATCTGCGTCCTCTTTCAGCACGTTCAGAAGCTGATATAAATTAGCATTCTTTGGCACAGCCGAGTTTAATTTCTTATGCCAAGATTCTACGGCATTTGTGGTTCGATGGCGTTCACCATGAACGCACCAAATGTCTACAAAACTCTCGTTCTCTAGCCATTGTGACACCATGTAGTCATTAAATGTTTGAATGGCGTCAGTATCAGGACAGTCTTCCATTATGTAGCACCATCCTTCTGATATGAATTTACGAGGAAGTAAAGGCAGTAAAGCTGAAAGTCTTACATGTCTTTGGGTGATAGCATCTTTTGTCAGATCCAACTGTTTTGCTTTTTTCCATACATTTTTGGAATAATGAAAGTAGCATCCTTTAATCACAACTGACGGAAAAACGATTGTAATGGCGTTCATTGCGGCTAGTTCAAAATCTGTTAAAAATTTTACGGGTTCCCACCCAGGAATGTTTTGTTTCAAAATTTCAAATAATTTTTTGTATGTTTCTTCTGTTTTTTTGTTAAGTAAAACATAAATAAGAGGAACTATACGAGTGTGATCTTCGTCACTTCCCAGATCTCCGTGGATACTATATAACTGCACAAAAGGCTCAGGGGTGCAATCGAATGTTCCGTCGCTTTCAAAAAATTTAATGCTCGGAATTTTCTCTAGTTGATTTGGACTGACCAAGATTATTATTCGGGTATTGGAAGACTCATCTTTATAATCGTAAAACAAAAAATCTCTAAATTGTAATGGAACTTCTACTTCATCAATTGATTTACATTTAATTTTTTTTACACCAGCTGCGTTGTTTCTTGCATAATACAATTTTGATTTGATGTTTGCAAACGATGGGATATTTCTCACCAAATCTGATTCAGTAGCGCAGAATTGTGATTTGAATTTGTTATATATGTTTGGTATTGGGGCGAAATCAGACTTCATCACTTTATCTCTTAAATCATCCAGCTTTTTTGCCATTACATTTTTGAATTCATCGGGCTCGCAGCTATGATTTTTCTCATTGGAAATATTGCCATCCTGTGAGGACAACAAAATAGCTTTAGCAAAATAGTTTTCGGATAAAAATACATATTGAAAGATGGAACACTAACTGTCTTATTCATAATATAACGCTTACCGAAGGTATAAACCTTCATTAGTTAAAACATGTTTTAAGGTGGATGCTCCAGGGTGGCCCGCAAAATTCAAATTATCGTAAGTTTTTTGCAATTTGCAGCTCAGTATGGGATAGTATGGTAATAGAAACTAAATTCGCGGTACTGGCATGCATGTATTTATATCATTATATTAGTTAAATTTATCAATGTAACCCACTAAGTTAAAATTTATATTAAACGTAAAGTTATTATTAAAATGGCACATTTTCTCTTTTCTCTAAGTTAGACAATTATATTGAAGGTTTTAATAAGTATAATTGTGTAAATACATACATGCCGGTACCGCGAATTTAGTTTCTATTAATAAAATATCCGATACTCAGCTGCTAATTGCAGAAAACGTATGGAAATTTGAATTTCGCGGGCTACCCTGGAGCATTCACCTTAAGCCTACCGAACGTTCGATAAAAATTCTTATTCATAATCGTTTCTTAGAGCGCCCATAACTTAACGCCACTATCGTACACAATGTTGCCATTTTGTAGAAAAATATGCGATTTTAGTCGATTTTAACGTTTGTTTGCCTCTGGTCACAGAAAATTTGTCTATGCATTTTTAAACACTGTCATAAAAAACGTACACCAAGGTAAAGGAGGGAATAGTTTGAACTACCTAGTCTTTTGAACAATTTGTTGAATTTGTTATCATGCAATCTGGGAAAAAGCGGCAAAGGCCGTTGCCGTTAATACTTGTAATTCTGGTGAAGTACCACACCACCGACTAAATTAATTATAAAAGCAGCCGTTTCTTTGGAAAAACTGTACCATTTACGAAATTCTTCGTCATCCAGATAAAATGCATCGAATCTCTGCTAATACAATTTTATACGCGAACAACCACAATGCTATGTAGGGATTTTAAAGTAGGTATTTTAATACTAACTGACTGACATTGTAAACCGAACGTCAAACACGAAACAACTGATCGATGTCGGCCATTTGTTTCCCTTTTTTTTTGTTTATCTAGTGTTTTTTTTTTTACTCTTGCTATTCCAATTCACTTTTGACAATGGCAGAATTGTCGACAACGGCATCGGTACTAATTGCCATTTAAAGAAATAGAATAGAATTGATGTCGGCCATTTTATTGTTAACGAACGTTTAAAGAAGGGTCATGGCTTCTTTAAATCAAATTAACTTTAATGGAGAAATAAAGAGTGTTTTTACCTCTAAAATACGATTATGAATACCATTTTTTTAACAAGCTTCCTACAAAGGCCTTATAAAGCTCCACTAATCCATTATAAATAAGCCAGTTAAACTCTATGTAAGAAGTTGGTAACATACCTTTATCTGTAAAGATCCACTGCACTCTTTAACATTCACACATCTCCAATGGGTCCATCCATTTTTATTTTCCCTTTTTTTGTGTACTGGTAACCAGCTCTCATTAAAACCAAGCCACCATTTCTTGTTATGAAAGTCAAGCTTCCTGTTTTTCCCGAAGATGTTGAGGGCTGATTATCAGCTTCCTCAGACATATCTAAAAAAAATTATATATTGTATGTAACTTTTACATTTGATTGGATTATGATAAAAAAATCAAATAATAGGTATTTTAAATAACACTAATTTTAATAAAGAGAAGTAAATTATACAAAAGAACAAATTAATATACTCACTTAATAAATAAAAATCACTGTCACTCTGATACCAATACGCCACCGCCACCGCACGGAAATGTACTGAGGAATTTATGTAGATAAAATTGCTCTCCGAGTCAAAGCACAACATTCCAGTCACACTTGACTCTGATTGGTTGTTTCGAATTTTGGAACAATAGAGCAAACTCACCCTTTCTCGCAGGTAAAAAAAATAGCAAGATGATTCACTAAAACTACTCTTACCTATGCTAACCTTTGTAAAAATATTGGAGTGAAGTGAATTTGGAAAGTTTTAAGCATTATATTACGATTACATAAAAATATTGAAAAACAAATTTACTTTGATTAGGTTTGACTGCGCTGACTGTACCAAATTCAAGTTGTTGGTATTCGTTCGTACATTAAATTAAATTATTTAAAAAGTGGTATCCGTTCGGAATAGAAAAAAAATATGAGTTGAAACAAATACCAGTGGTATTAGTTTTTGGTATTAGAATGGAATAAATCATCAGCACAATGCTTTGAGTGCGTTACCTACATCTAACCCTACCGTAAAACGTATTTGTTCACCCCAAAAAAAAGTCGTTTCCCAGCAATATTTTTTACGTAGAGAATGCTTGGTTCAAGGTTTCGTAAGCCGAAAGGTCCGTTTACACAGGTGTTTATAACAGGAATGTTATTCAGGATGTAAACGGACCATGTTCACCTGCTTGCTTTTTTATAATCATTTATTTGCAACTCGTTATGAGACGCAACATTCAATCTATGAATTAGAATAGATCTGATGGATATTATGGATACAATACTCAATTATTGCATTCCACATATAGGTATTCTTAGGTGGTACCTTATAGTTGGATGATTGGATCATATGTATCTGTATTCTACAGATACATTCTGTAGGGTGGCGACGCCGCGCGCCGCTACGTTCACTCTGCCGACGTCTTTACTAGAATCAGCTTAAACGGATAGGTACCTAAGTTATTCTCAAGCAGTGTACAAAATAGATTCGTGTGGTGCAACGAAACAAAACCGACGATCCCATGACAACAAAGGGTACGAGACGATCAGTGCGGAGGACGCGCTGTAGCCCCGGTAGCGCCGCACGTTGTGTGGCAATGTGCTAACCTTCTGTAAGTACCTCAATGCCTTCTGAGTCGCCATCGCCGGTCGCCGCGCACCGGTAAGCGTCTCTTCCGGTAGTTAGACCTCGCCGTGGGAACATCGCAGGTATGCAGACGGTCGCTACTGTGCACTACGCTGGTGCTGCGACCACGGGCTGATCGCCGGCAATCGTTAGTCATCACAACTAATTATTGCTAATAAGAGAAAATTGTTTTCTCAAAGTTACAACATTTTCACAAGTTTTTTTTTAAATACCAGTTTTTAATGTATTTTTTTACTTAAGACACCTTCACGACCGCCGTATTATTTTACTTAAGACACCTTCACGACCGCCGTATTATTTTACTTAAGACACCTTCACGACCGCCGTATTATTTACTTAAGACACCTTCACGACCGCCGTATTATTTACTTAAGACACCTTCACGACCGCCGTATTATTTACTTAAGACACCTTCACGACCGCCGTATTATTTACTTAAGACACCTTCACGACCGCCGTATTATTTACTTAAGACACCTTCACGACCGCCGTATTATTTACTTAAGACACCTTCACGACCGCCGTATTATTTAATCCATCCATCAGCACAATGCTTTGAGTGCGTTACATTTAGTCCTACCATAAAAAGTGATTTTTCTCCTCAAAAAAAAAGTCGTTTCCCAGCAATAATTTTTGCGTAAAGCTACTTAGTTCGATGTACACGTTACTGTCAACGGTCTGGCTAAGACTCGTTGTGCACAGTGACACCACGTTACTGTCGACGCTCTGGCTACAGACTCCTTGTACACACTGACACCACGTACTGTATAGCCCGTAGGATTCCGCAGAGAAAATTCCATTTCCATTGTGCTATCGTCACCGAACGATTTCTGAAATCTCTTAGTTTAAGATTTTGAGCACATTTACGCGACTACGTATCGACAGGTGCATAGTAGTGCGTAGTAGGTGGGCGGTGCCTGCGCCCCCCACACGGTGCACAGGTGAGCTAGTTGTTGCGGCAGTGCTTCAGTGTCGCCGGCTTCCGCACGGGTTTGTTGTGACCAGTAACAGAGGGCAGCTTTCGATGGAGTCGAAAGTAGTTAAGTTAAGCGCCGCTGGACCGGTCACATGTTCGGATGGGAGTGGCGCGCGTTATGTCACAACACACTTTCTAAAGGCGTGCTCTCTCATGTGACTCGTGCCGAAGGTCGGCCATGGCAAGAAGTTGTAGTTATAAAACTGTGTTGTTGCCAGATATTCATTAACAAATTGCGGGCCCAATGTTGCCATCGGCATAAATTACAAATTTCCATACAAACAATCGTCGTCTGTTTAAATCTGCTAGTGAGCGGATAAATCTTCGAAATTCCTTTCTTATGGCTAACTTTCGCCAAACTCTAGTGCCAATTGCCAAATGACATGCTTGTAGACCCAGTGATGGACGTCTAGCGTTGTTATACCAGTGACCAGGGTCAAAGTTGGAATATCTCTCGTGTTTATAAAAACAACCTTCAAATCGGAAAAGTTTCCGCAATTCACCATCACCATCTGCGATTTTCCCCAAGTATGCTGGGTTCTACTTCCAGTCTAACCGGGTGCAGCTGAGCACCAGTTTGTTACATGGAGCGCCTGCCTATCTGCCTACCTGACCTCCACAACCGGTGCTGGGTACAATAGAATGTGTATATAGCAACCCTGAGCTGTACGGCTGGACGGGCCCTTCATCCTGTACATCAACCTAACTAACTGTAAGGAATAACTATTGCAATTCGTCGCTGGACATGACGTGCATTTGATGTTGGGGCCAAAGTTACAACTTTATTACAAGTTTGTTTTAACTATTCATCAGCACAATGTTTTGAGTGCGTTACATTGAGTCCTACCGTAAAACGTGATTTTTCACCCAAAAAAATAAGTCGTTTCCCAGCAATATTTTTGCGTAGAGTTACTTAGTTTGATGTACAGATTGTTTGGTTGGCGGCTTCGTGATGGTTCCGTTTACACGTCGTATGTATGGCAGTAGAAGTTCGTCAGAACAGCACGATCTCGTCCACTACAGACGCACGGACGCGGGACGGACAGTGAATACAGACGGACTGTTAGGTAACGTTACCCGCGTCCTTGACCGCGTGCGTGAGGTGAGGCGGCTGGCGGCGCCGGCGCGCGGCGCGGCGATGTGTGTGACGCATGTCGCAGACTCGCGGTTAGTGTTAGTGTTTAGGGTTACGTACCCAAAGGGTAAAAATGGGACCCTATTACTAATACCGGACGGCACGGTTGGCGCAGTGGCTGAGCGATTGACTGCTGCGCTGCGTGTCGCGGGTTCGATTCCCGCACGGAACAAATATTTGTATGGCCTACAGGTAGTTGTTCGGGGTCAGGCTGTTTGTGTTTGTGAGTTTAAATGTTTGTAAACGCACCCACGATACAGGAGAGATTAATAGAGCGGGGCAACGTTTTTTAAAAAATAAATAAGAAATCCGTTCCATAAACCGAAAAAAAACACGTTTCTTGTATGGGAGCCCCCTTTAATTATTAAATAATTTATATTTTTATTATTTGTTGTTATAACAGCACCATGTGTGAAATTTTCAACTGTCTAGCTATTACAGTTCATGAGATACAGCCTGGTGACAGACAGTCAGAAACGTGTTTTATTCTGTTTATGGTACGGAACCATTCGTGCGCAAGTCCGCCTCGCACTTGGCCAGTTTTTTTTATTGATAAGTGTGCATAATTGTGTCGTAGTTTATGTTAGTTGTAGATAATCAAGTACCATGTATCGTAGCCTCGTTAGTGTCATGGTCGCAAACACGCACGAGTCACGCCTGCTATCGGGAGGTTCTATGTTGGACTTGGTTTCCAGGTCAGGCTACTTCCCGACTATTCGTGTCCAGCGTACGCCAGCACCGCTCGGTGGCCGCCTGCTGGTCTGCTGGTTCCGGTTGCCGGCTCGGACAAAGTGCACACAGAGGTCGGGTAGCAGCGCTTAGTCTTCCGTTGGGCCCAATAGCAACTCGTAGTTAGCAAAGGTTAGGCAGAGGTGTAGCTCCACTGACAGTCTGACAGTGAGCGCGGTAGTTGGTACACTCGGCGTCAGTAAGTACTAACCCCTCAAGCTTTAAATGTTCCACTGCTACGACATTGATTTCGTTACAAATAATCTAAACAATACTTGAAAAAGAGTTCTATGTTTCGAACCATCGCATTACCGAACTAGGCAGCGACTAGCGACTAGCGAGCCCGCATGCAACGCGATGGAATCGTTGTCTACTGTCGTTCGAGTCACTTTATCTTTGTCTCCATATTTTCGAGATGCTATAAGTCAAGGGTATGCATACATTTATCTTACTTACGTTTTATTTATAAAAATAATCTATGCCCTCCAGTTATACAACGTTTGATGTAAACGACAAAGTACAACTGGGGTAGTTGTATTAAAATTAACTTTGCCACAACAACTTTCTATCATACACATCTATAAGCATAATACAAAAAGTATTGACAGGCCCGGACGTGATAGGAACCATCGCATCATTGGTTATCCTGTGATTACCGCGAGCTCTTACCAACTAAGCCAGATATTTAGTTAATAGTTTTATGAATTATCAAACTACAACTACAATAATAAAAGTATTAATGTTTTATTGAAAAAAAAAACAAATAAAAAGCAGTTATTTATGTACAGAATATTTTTTTTTATATTTTTGGGTAAATAACCCATAAATCTCAATTATTATTTTTTAATTATTTTAATAAAATCATATTATTCTGTAATCAATCTTTAAAACTTAAAAAATAAATACTAACTAGGTACTTATTTACTCACTAAAACAATACTTTAATTATAATAATAAAATGTTCTTGCAAAATACAAAAACCAATGCGTCTTTTGGGAGGGTAACCACTTAGTGGCGCTGTGTGTACCTACAGCTCTGTCTACAGTTTATAACATTGTTGCTAGAGATGAGTAGGTCACAGACTCTTAGCTCACGCCATTCCTCATACGTGTCACTAACCGACGTACAGCCTCACTCGCCACTTGTGGGACTTTCTCGAGAAAGTAAATCTTGTTCGAGCACAGACTAGTTGGCTCGCAGATGCGCCGAGCTGTCCTGTCGCCATGTCGCATGACGTCGGCGTCGCGTCGTCGTGTCGACGTCGAGGAGTGACACTCTGATGTTCAGAAACGAAGGTTTGATGAGAAAGAGGAGAGGTGAACAGGATGTTTGTGAATTAAGTTATTTGAGAAAATCATGAAAGAGAATATGATGTTCTCAAAGGGCACTTGTTCTTGAACATTTAGAAAACAAGTTACATAATTTAAAAAATCAAAAACGCGACTGTAAATATTATTGTTAATATTATTCCTAATTAAACTTAAACATATAATTCTTAGGCATATATTTTTTGGATGACCACCCATTACGTACCGAGTTTCCTCCGTGCCTCGGAAAGCACGTTAAGCCGTTGGTCCCGGCTGGCATTTGTAGATCTATGACAGTCGTTACAGGTAGTCAGTGGCCCAAAAAGTCTGACAACCAGTCTTACCAAGGGGTATCGTATTACCCAGTATTATCTGGGTTGTGGAGATCAGATAGGCAGTCGCTCCATGTAAAATACTGGTATTAAGCTGTATCCGGTTAGACTGGAAACCGACCCCAGCATTTTGAGGAACAGGCAGTCAGATGATGATGATATTTTTTTAACACCTCTTAATAAATTTCCTTAGAGTCATGAGGGGCGCGTGCGCGCAGTGGGCAAGAGTGCGCATACCCATTCGCACTCTTACCCGCTGCGCGCACGCGCCCCACATGACTCTATATTAACGTATTACTATTTCGCGCCAAAATACGCGCCAAGATACGCGCGGAAAATATAACCCTTTCTTGGCAGTCGGGTAATAGATGTGTTACAAAATTAGATGCTGACAGTAACATATTAGTTGTATACATCTGTAATGACGACATGTGACGTTGTGTGTACATACTGAGCGGCTGCTCTGTGCTAGCTGGCTTTTATGTTATCAGTATGAATGCGAATGGCCGTAAGAGCAGGGGAACAACGAAGAAATACATAACATAACATCACGCCTGTAATTCCCGAAGGGTACGGCAGAGGTGTACCTAATAGTACATCCACATTTCACCACTTATGTGTAATAGGGGGTGAGCCTATTGCCATCAACCGGGCATAAATCCGTATTACGTACCGTCCTACTGAGAAATTCCTGATGGAAAACCCAATAACACTTGGTCAGCAGTTGCGCTTGCGACCGCTTGACATGAGTAATGTTAGGTGAACTATAGGAGCACACCTGTCTGCTAGCCTCGCGGCGGATACCGGCGCTATGCTACGTGTTGAGTGTGGTGCGCCACATACAGACATGGCGCACATGGCGCACATGGCCCACATAGTCAGTTAGTCACACTCACATAACTAAAGTATGCTATTGTCCGCGAACGCGCCCTCGCAGGAGAAATGCCGGCCTCGGGAGAACATCTACCACAACAATGGCTTGCAAAAGTTTACACAAATAAATATAATTTTACTAACACTTGCCCGCGGCTTCGCCCACGTTAGTTCGGTAATGATCCCACGGGATTGTAATTCAGGTTAATCCGTTCGTTAATCCAGGTTATACCTAAACTATATGTGTGCCAAATATCACCCGGATCCGTTCAGTAGTTTTTGCGTGAAAGAGTAACAAACAAACATCCATCCTCACAAACATTCACATTTATAACTATTTTAGTAGTAAAATTGTTAGTAGCAACGTTTATAGAGCTTTTTATTGTTTTTGTTAACTACATCTGACCCGTGACCTCACTCGTCATAGTCGGACATATTATGTGACACTCGGGGTTGTGGAGCCATTAGTGAAAGTATTTCGGAATAGCATCAGTAGTTCCGAAGATTATCGCGCGCATCAATCCTGACAAACTTGACCACTTTATAATATCACTAGCAGATCCGCGCGGCTTCGTCTGCGGCACATAAGAGAGAGGAGGCATTATTCCGCTAAGTAAAATGGGCGCGCGGTACTTGATCATTATTTTGCTGCGTAGATATTTTTAAACTGTGATATTATATCCTAAGATATTCATTGGAATCAATAAATACTTGTGATGAATAAAGTATTGATTTGGATAAGGACTAATACAATGTATATAAAAACACCTTATAAATTTGATTAGATGTCATAAAAAAAGTGCCATCGCAGATTTTTTTTGAACTTGCTTAGAGTAACAATTCCGTCAGGCATGATTGTTGCGTAACTATAAACGTTTACGCAGCGCACGCAACGGAAGCTCTCAAAAGGAATTCGCATTTTCCCCGATTTTGCAACATTTTAGTTGATGCTCCGCTCCCATAGGTCGTAGCGTGATGTTATAAAGCTTTTCTCAATCAATTAGCTAAAACAACACAACAGAACAAAACACTAAAATATTTTTTCAGTTTGAACCAGTAGTTTCTGAGATTGAAAAGCTCGTGGCAACATAATAACAGCCGCCCGGGTCGAGCTTTAGGTTAAGCCGTGCTTGCCTAGGTTGGTCTGTGGATGGGTGACCACCCATTACATACCGAGTTTCCTCCGTGCCTCGGAAAGCACGTTAAGCCGTTAGTCCCGGCTGTCATTTTTGTACATCTTTGACAGTCGTTACATGTAGTCAGTGGCCCAAAAAGTCTGACAACCAGTCTTACCAAGAGGTATCGCATAATCCAGTATTAACTGGGTTGTGGAGATCAGATAGGTAGTCGCTCCATGTAAAATACTGGTATTCAGCTGCATCCGGTGAGACTGGAAGCCGACCCCAACATAGTTGGGAAAAGGCTAGGCAGATGAGTTTCTGAGATTGTCGCGCTCAACCAATTAAACCAACTGTCATGCTTTATAATACAATTAGTATGTAAAAGATTGTAGTGTAGATACAAATGTGTGTTCGTATCGCGTGACTGTCAGGGTGGCGCCGCGTATGAACCGGTCGCAAGTCGAGCCTGAGAACTTCTACTGACGAATTCCTAATAGACAACCCATGGCAGAGACACTTGGCCCGGCGTTGGCATTGTGCGAATCGAACCCGGAGCCCCACGGGCAGTCGGGCAGCAGGCGCGACCACGACCACTGCACACTGCTGCTACAAGGTAGACTCCAGTAATGATATCAAGTGCAGAGTAACAATGGCCGGTGGGGGCCAACCATTATGTGTATGATAGCGTTACATAATGTGCGCCAGGTCCGGCGCACACGGCGCCGCCTGCCACCGACCAGTTGTTTCAGTCCTGCGACTTTCATTCACATTGTGGCCAGTCATCGTGTGCTTGTTCGTAGCCTTTCTCTGAGTGGTGTCTGTCATGATTTAATCCCATTTTATTTATAAAACTAGCTTTTGCCCGCAGCTTCGCCCGCGTGGTATAAAAAACTTGACAAATTATACACACAAACCTTCTTCGAAAACCACTTTATCCATTGGTGAAAACAGCATGAAAAACGGTGCAGTAGTTTTTGAGTTTATCGCGAACAGACAGACAGACGCGGCAGAGGACTTTGTTTTATAATATGTAGTGATACATGCAAAAAAAATGAATAAAATTTAAATTCCGCGTGCTGGAACTAAATATTGTATGGCCTACACTCCTACAGGTAGTTGTTCCGGGTCTGGCTGAGTGTGTGCGTGAGTTTCAATGTTTGTGAACGCACTCACGATACAGGAGACATTCCTAGTGCGGGACAAAGTTTACAAATAATGAAAATAAAGAAATTGGATCTGAGTACAATAGCAGTATGATGTAATATAAGTACCTCAGGCTACCCTCGGGGCTCAAACATGCGGACATGACGTGCGCACGCCTGTAGCGCCTCACATCCGGCCGAGAGAGCAAATCTTACGCAACACACAAATATGCGAACGAAATCGCGAGTAAAAGTTGTCCAGCGTCCCGCGCACCACTCGCGCACTCAATATCATGCGCATGCGACTGTTAGCTCAGTTACGTAAAGTGGCGTACAGTACTGTGAGCCAGCTCATATACAGGGTGGAGCAGACCCTTCCACCACGGAGCCGTCCAGCAAGCACTATGTCATCATGTTTCAGAGCACCGGTCTCTTCTTAAGTGGTTGCCCATACGTCAGCGTAGAGAGCAAAGGGCGCTCACCACCTTGTTTTCTTTCCTTGTTTCTCCCTCTTCCCCAAGTTACCTTGCTCCCCACTTTCAGTACATTTGTGCCAACCACAATAGGAGTCTGCGCTCATCGCAAAACCGAGTTCTTCAATGTCCCTCTCACCGCACTGACTTCTTTCACCGATCTTTCTTCGTCCAGTCTATTTCTCTGTGGAATTCGCTTCCCCAGGAAATCAGGATGGCCACCAATCGTCTATCTTTTAAATTTAAAGTTCGTGAGTACATTCGAAAGAAACTGGCAGTTTCGTCACAACGTTAATGGATTCTCCATTGTTTGTCTTTTTATTTTAGTATACCCGTGTAATTGTCTATCTACATATAGATATACTTTGATATACATTTATAGTATTTTAATATATATTATAGTATTTTATATATCCTTGTAGTATAAAATTTAAAAATATTTTCTGATTTATACACCTACCACTGTTTGTCTCACCATCACCCAAAGGTTGACTGGTAGAAAATGCCTATGGCATTAAGTCCGCCTCTGTACTTTGTGCTTGAAGTGTTAAATAAATAAATAAATACGAGTATGTACGGTCAACTAAATTAATAAGTAACCATATGGTCGTCATATACGGGGTGGTAGGGACACCGTCGGGAACACCTTTACCATGTATTCAGCTCATCATTCTGAGCGGATGTAGGGGCGCAGAGTTTGTTCATGGGTTATTAAAAAAATCTGCTGTTTTTTTTTTATAACACATTTGCTCGTAAAGGGTCTCTTATTTCACCAATTTCAATATCGTATTGTATCTCATTACGTACTTGTGCGGTAATGTAAAGTAAAACGCACTATTTCAAGATGCTCCGTCAAAACGAACGGTACTTTTTTTAATCTTAGCAAAGAGTTTTTATGTCAGAAAAGTGGTCGAGATTTTATGAATAAAATTAACTTTGGGAGATAAAATATAATAAATAAACATTAAATTCTTTAATTTAATTAATTTTGACAATAGATTACAACCATTTATCTGTAACAAAAACACAAAAATATTAATTTACTATATTCGTAATACTGGCTGTTTTGTGCCTTTGCCTTAAAAAAAAGCGCTAATGCGCGCGGCTCACTAATTTGTGAACAAGTAAAAATTATTCCGCGCGCTTTTTCTTTTCGCTGTATTGTTTTTATTTAAAAATGTCGTCAAGTAATGATGAATTTATTAATTCGACACCGCCTGAAGTCTTAGAGGCAGCGAAAAAGGCTAATCTAAGAATCTGCCCGAAAAATCGACCGATTGTTACTTACAAGCGCATCAAAATTTCGTTTAAGAAAGTCTGAGTTTTATTGATTGTTGATTGTTGTTTCCTCGCAAATATGTTATAAAACGTGGTATGACATACGTGCGCTTTGATAATTACAGCCTCTGCTTTCTTATAGCCCTCGCCTACTGCTCGGGCTAGCAATATCGCCTCGGCTGTAATTTTCAACTTACCGCACTTATATCATAATGTACTATAGCAGCGGTGTTTTTCTTGGTTACCGATTTCGCGTCGGTGTCCCTTCCACCCATAGTTGTAGTTTTTTTAGAAACAGTTTCACGTGTTCGGATGAACCAGCCCTCGCCTTAGGCGTCCAGATCGTCTTGCCACCTCTTTCTGCGCCGGCCTCGTGGGGCCGTCCGTCTTGCGACAAAACCATCGCGTGGTGACTATTGCCCAGCGGTCATCGTGCATGCGGCTGACGTGACCCGCCCAATGCCATTTTAGCCTAGCAGCCTTCTTGCCAACGTCCACTATCGTATAAAGGTGTGGGTGAATTCAGTATACCACACTAAGATGACCGGTACAAGAAATTATTTCAGGAATGTTATCTATAATAGAATCTAATAAATTTGTTTTTTTTTTATTTCCTCACACACAATTTATCGTTACCGTGGCAAAACGCACATAGCGAACGGCAAGTGCGACGATGAGTTCGATGAAACTAGGTAGGAAGTGAATAACTGGTTTCACGCGTCGTTCGTTAAAGTATTTCAACATCCATGGTTAGATTTTTTATTTTAGCCGTATTATTTACATAAATGGAGTGCTGCGTACAGGGAATGTAATTTTACATTGAAATAAAGGAAAAGTAACCGAAAACATTTTTGAAGTTATACTTATTTCGGCGCGTTATAGAAAAATTACGAGTGTAATTTTTTAGGATGCGCGCGCATACCGTCACGGAAAACCAACGCCCTGAAGTTAGCTAGTCAACATACACCCTGAAGTTAACTAGTCAACATTTTAGTTTTTTACGCCAAAGAAGTATAACTTCTTACGTGCGTACATAAGTACACACACACTTTTTGTTTTGGAAATACCGGTGGAATATTGTTCAGAATAAGGAGCTGAATGCACCCTCTCAGTTTGTGGAGGGCTGCCCTTACGGGTGTAAGGTCCACTATCGTATATAACGTTGAACAAACGGACGGACTACACCGAAATGATAAGTGTTCACAGTTCAACGCTAGCTGTAGTGTATACATATACATAACATAATATTAATATGTTGTTACAGCGTGTATTTATATTTTATGATTAATTAATTGTAATTATTCACAGCAATCGTAGTTTCTATGTGTTGTTACATCGTGTTAGTGTGCGAGCATGTGTCCGGTTGTGTCCGGCTGTCCGCTGTCCGTGAGGGGTGTGCAATTGTGCATTTCTACTGAAGTTATTGACGAGTCGCGAGCATTATGCCGGTTTAGAGTTGTGACTAAAACTATGTAGATAGACACACTTATGAATACTCGTATTTATGTGCGTGGGAGTCGAAGGGTAGTTATCTTCATTAATGAGTGGCATTGATATATTCTTACATCATGTCTTAATTTTCATATTAGTTAAAATTATTTATATAATAGTAATATAATAGTAATTCGGAATAAATGATCGGTATATCGAGTTCATTCGGTATCTTAATGTAGAAATATGATGCTTTGAAGAAATCTGTAGTGAAGCCATTACATAAAAAGCAAGAAAAAGACCTGATGCAAAATTACAGACCAATTTCACTTATATCCATTTTTTCAAAAATATTTGAAAAGTATATTTCACGACAATTAAGCACGTACTTAGATAAAAATAATATACTTTGTAAGGAGCAGAACGGGTTTAGAAAAAATAAATCTATCAATATGGCGGTATACGATTTTTTACACAAAATTATGTTAAATGTTGATAATAATACACCGATCTGTGCAATTTACTGCGACATGACGCAGGCTTTCGATTATGTTCAGCATAATATTTTATTGCAAAAGCTCGAATCGTATGGAGTACGAGGAAATGTTAAAAAACTCTTACAATCTTATTTACAAGGAAGAAAGCAAACTACAGAAATAACGACGATTAATGCGAACACCAAGCGGGAAGTAATATTTACATCTGGGGAGCGTAAAGTCAATTATGGTGTTCCACAAGGAAGCGTATTAGGACCACCGCTATTTACAGTTTACATCAACGATTTTCCTAAATGTATAGAACACAGTATGACACTTTTTGCAGATGACAGTACGATAACCATTCCTTGTGACGATAAACATATTTATGAATCTGACATAAATTGTACATTAAACAAAGTAGTTCTATGGTTAGAAAATAATAACCTTAAAATTAACTTTAATAAAACAGTAGTAATGCATTTTAGCCAGAGGCAGTTAAAACTTCCAGTTTTTAAAACTAAATATAATAATCATGTAATTGATACAGTAGATTCCACTAAGTTTTTAGGATTAACCATTGACCGTAATTTAAATTGGAAGGCTCACATAGAGGTTATTAGCAAAAGATTAAGTAACAGTGCATTCGCATTATATAAACTATCGCGGATCTTAAAGACTGATGCCCTTTTAACAGCCTACTATGGCATAGCAGAGTCCATTATCAGATACGGTATTATGTTTTGGGGCCTATCTACGGATAGGGATATCGCATTTAAAGCACAAAAAAAGTGCCTTAGATCAATATTTAAATTAAAAATGACTGATAGCTGCAAGCCGTTTTTCATACGGCACAACATCTTGACTTTACCATCTATTTATATTTTCGAAATTGCGATATTTGTTAAATCAAATCCGAAATTATTTCCCCGCATGGCAGACCGGTTTCCCAGAAATAGACGTGATAACAGTAAACTCTGCCAACATCCGGCTCGGACTGCACTTATGCGCAAGAGTGTTTTTTGTATGGCTCCCATTATTTTCAATAAGCTCCCCAATGACTGGAAAGAGCTAAGCTTAGTAGCATTTAAGAGAAAACTTAAATCTTTTTTAGTTAGTAAAGCATATTATGATGTGAATGAATTTTTAAGTGAATCTATATGATATTGACATGCTTTATATATATCTGAAATGTAATATTTTTCCTGATAATGATGATTGTATTTAATAATTTTTAATCTAATTTATTTTGTATTTTAATTATTTTTGACTTAATGCTGACATTAATTGATTTTTGTTTCTTTTTTTCTGATTATCAATGACTGATTATTGAATATTTTGACAATTTTTGTATGAGTTTGACAATTTCATCAATCATTTTAATAATTATAATTTATATATTTACGTCAGCTTTGTCCGTATTAATGATTGTAAACTTGTATTAATATTTGCACACCATGGAAATATGGTAAACATGTTAGCACAACTCCATGTACTTCTTAAAACACCTTGCATGCATTTTTCTTCTTTTAATTGTATGTACACACATGTTTGAGCAAATAAAGTTATCTTATCTTATCTTATCTAATATGTTTGTGCAGTTATTCCAAAATGATATAAAATGATAGTGATCGCAGTGGCGGGTTGGCGGGTTGGCGGGTTGGCGGGTTGGCAGGGAGACCGAGTGCGTTTCGGCTTCGTTAAGGGTACTGCAATACTGGGGGGAAAAGTCGATCTTGCTAGGTTTTATGTCTGGGAATAGAATCTCTGGGTAAATATCCTGTTCCTAGTGTTAATGATCATATGTAGCCTGTTGAAAAAGGCCCTTTTGGCATTGAGAATATGTTGGAGTCCCACAAGTTAGCGTGTCACTGCTAGGTGTGCTTACGTTACTTACGTTCGAGTGGTCGTGGCGTTGTGTGCACAACCAGTGGAAGCAGATGACCTGTCGGAGAGCCGCCGCCAGCCGCTAACCGGTGACGAGTGTTCACGTCAGACGCAACGGTATTGTGCCTACGCGTGTGCCGCATCTGTGAGGGAGGCAGACTGACTGGCTGCTGTATATGTACACGTATATATATCAAATATAGAACTTGTATGTTGTATAAAGGTCTATTGCTACAGTTGTCACTGACTGAGACCTCTTTGCGTTTAGTTAGTTGTATGATGAACATGCCATACGAACATGTAGGAGTACCACTCCTGAGCCAGCGCTACTTCATATCCTACATAATATTAGAAATGCGAAAGTTTGTGAGGATAGATGGATGGATGCTTGTTACTCTTTCACGCAAAAACTACTGAACGGATTTGGAAGAAATTTAAGATATAGACAGTTTATAATCTGGACTAACATATAGGATACATTTTATCCCGGTAGTATGATCCCGTGGGACAGATACCGACCTTCACGCGGGCATGCTAGTTAAATAATCACACACGGGATCTGCGGCTGAGTCGGAAGCGGAGACACGGAGAGCGCGCTCAGCTCTGTGACACCTACGAGTACGTGTAGCTGCTGCTGCAGGGTAGCACACACAGCAGAAGGCAGTACTTCTGGACACGGCGCGTATTCTCAGGAGGTTCCTCTCTCTGGAGCCCTGACCGCCGGTAGCTTGGACCTTGTTCCAGATGCCGGTGGGCTACTATTTTTGATATTTTTTATATAATTTCTGTTTATAAAAATATAATTAAAAATGTATTTATTATTAAAGAAGAATGAATACACGAAATCATCTACAAATGATTCAAAGTAGGGCATTTCGGCTACTGGTTCAATTGTGGCCAAGACACGGTATTTATTTAAATATCGAGGTACAAGAGAAAGCATGACATAACGAACATACGCAATATGTAAAAAATATATAAATGTTATTGTGTAAAAACTTAAAAATGGCAGTTGTCCTGTTGATCTTTTACAAGTTAAAATCTTAAGGTTAAGCAGTTAAAGCGAACTGGTATGTTGCACAACACTTGACCACGGGAGGCAGCTCATGAGCTCACCCAGCCGTTAATAAGAGACGTGGCCTGCCTCGTTAGTCTAGTGCGCAGCGGCGAGGCGCGACTGCTAAGCATGCGGTCCTGAATTCGATTCCCAGGTCGAGCAATGTGATATTGAGTTTGACCATCAAGAATTTCTCAGTAGCCTGGATTTGTACCCGGTTAGTGGCAATAGGCTCAACCCCTTTTTTTTGCTATGGGAAATCTTTAAATGACTCCTCCCGCTCTGGGCGAAGCGGCAGGGAATGTCAGACTTCATCATCATCATCATCATTTCAGCCGAAAGTCGTCCACTGCTGGACATAGGCCTCCCCCAAGTGTCGCCACATTGACCGGTCCCGTGCCACTCGCATCCAGCGGATCCCCGCAACCTTCACCAGGTCATAGGTCCACCTAGTGGGAGGCCTTCCAACGCAACGTCTTCCGGTTCGCGGTCGCCACTCCAAAACTCTACGGCCCCATCGGCCATCCGTTCTGCGAGCAATGTGCCCTGCCCACTGCCACTTAAGTTTGGCAATTCTTCGGGCTACGTCGGTAACTTTGGTTCTCTTGCGGATGTCCTCATTTCTGATTCGATCACGCAAGTAAACTCCGAGCATAGCCCTCTATATTGCCCTTTGGGTGACTTTAAGCTTTCTGATGAGGCCCATTGTGAGCGACCACGTTTCGGTCCCGTATGTAATCACTGGCCACACACACTGGTCATAGACTTTCGTCTTGAGACACTGCGGTAAGTTGGACGAGAAGATACCACGCAACAGACTTGTACTGACTAAAACTCATCCATGTTCCAGGGCCGCGGTATCTCTTTCGAACAGTCCTGCAGCCCTGGCTAGGCTCAACCCCTATTACATGGGACTTAAACATATCTGGCGAAATGTCACTTCGTTATACACCTCTGCCGACCCCTTCAGAGTGTACAATGGCGGACACTCCCGCCTGGTCACCACTAAGCGCTCTCTAGCCGGGCGGCGCCTCCGCGTATGGTTTAGGCGAATTTTTTTTGACTGATCATACCGCGACTGTACGAGCGTGATGTTCATCAATACAACTAAGTAACTCATGTTTTATTCGAAGTCAGAGCTATCGCGGCGCGGCCAACCTTTCAAACAGCACGATGAGTACAACTTTCATGTTTACCTTCTCATGGCGGCGGGCATCGAACCCGCACCTGTGTGAGTGAAAGTTGATCTGATCATCTTCGTAGCGACATGTAGGCGGAACACGACGGCAATGTATATTATATTACGAACGTCTAACATCACGCCTTTATATCCTGAATGGGTAAGCAGACACCCTCACAAATTACATCCTCGTAACATTCCAGCACATTTCGCCAGTTATGTGTAAGTCCCATATAATAGGGGGTGAGCCTATTGCCATCAACCGGGAACGGACTCAGACTTAAAGTGTAACTGAGAATTTCCTAATGAAATAAACTAAAACCCCAATCGGTAACACTTTCTCCGCCTGGAATCGAACCGAACACCTCGCAGTCACCGCTAATGACCACTACTTACAATATCAATGATACAGTTATCTTTATGATTATTACTCTCTGGTAAACATGACAAATTCAAGACAATCATGTATAAATTGAATGTTAATCTAATGTTTAAGCAGCTGTGGTCCAGCTGTGGTCCAGCTGTGGCCCAGCTGTGGTCCAGCTGTAGTCCAGCGGTGGTCACGGAGTCATCTCTTATGCTGGTAGCACACTTGGCAGACCTGGGCAATGATTAGCCTTTATCTTGAATACAAATTTATATGTCAGTGAGACAGTACAAAGAACATTTAGTATAGATCAAGTAGTGGAAGCTCCTATAGTCCTGCGTTCACTCGTCACCTACCTTTGGGCTCCCAGTGGAACCGGTATACGTGTGACCTCCACAACCCAGTTAGTATGGTCAGACTGGTTGTCAGACTTTCGGGCGACTGACTACCTGTAACGACTACGACTGTCAAAGATCTACAAGGCCAGCAGAACAGGGACCAACGGCTACCGAGCTTTTCGAGGCACGAAGGAAACTCAAGAAAAATAGACCAACCTAGGCAAGCGGCTTAACTGAACATTGATTCGAGATTATTATTTATCGACGAGCTCAGTCATCCACTACAGATAGAAATAATGAAGTTAAATAAAGATCGCCGTTGGTGACGCGTCGTTCACTTTTGACAAGCTTTTATTTAACTTGCTGTTTGTTTGTTAAGGTCAAATCTTCCAATTTCAAGACGGCTATCCCCAACCGCTTGAGCTGAAATTTGCATGAATTTTTAATGCGGAGGATAATAGATGGTCTGCTAAGTGCCGTCATTCTAAATCCAATATGGCGGACTCCCAAAGACAGATTAGTTATGTTTTAAGCACCCCCATGATATGGGTATCAATTAAAAAGGTTTGCAGACAAGAATACGAAAATAAAGCTCCTTTCTATATTTAGTTTGTACATAAACTGTTAAATATATAAATAAAATGACGTCAGACTTATATTTAAAAGCTTGTTTTTTTTTCAACTAAAAATTTTTATCGTCATGTTGCAACGTTTTTACCTAAAACATCAATCCCTCTAATTTCATGTAATCCTATTCAATGAATATTTCATGAAAAAGTCATTCAATGGGATTAAATGGACTTACAGGGTTATATTGACGATTTTCATGATTGTGATTCTGTAACTACATACGTGTTACTGGCGCGACTCATTTTTCATCAACATACAACCTGACAATGACCTGCAAATTGCACAAAACGTAAGAAACTTTGCATTTCGCGGGCTACCCTGACGCAACCACCTTAAGTCACAAAGCCCCGTGGCACGTGGCCGCGTGGCCACCCCACAACTAGCTAAGACTAAGAGCTACTTGCTCAAGGCATTTGTTTCGTGACTCAGACAGCGGCAGCAGACAAGAACACTCCATGTGTTGGTGCACGCGCACTGAGCGTATAATGAGATGACTAGCGTCATAAGTGGGACACATCAGCGACACATCCTACTTAATCATATTATAAATGCGAAAGTTTGCGAGGATGGATCGATGGATTAATGTTTGTTACTCTTTCACGCGAAAACTAATGAACGGATTTGGATGAAATTTGGCGCACAGATAGTTTATAACCTGGTCTAACACATAGGATATTTTTATCCCGGTAGTACTATCCCATGGGACATTACCGAACTCCACGCGGGCGAAACCGCGGGCTTAATAATACTAACACCTACAGTTAAATACTGTATATAATATTGTGGTGTTTTTCCGTACGTATTAGCAAAACAGCGCTTTCTATTGTTTCGTCAATATAAACATATTACTGGGGCCAAGCTGTCCATAAACATTCAGTATTAATATCGAGATCTGCCATAGAGCAGCCTTCCTCGCAGTGTCAGTTTTGTATTTATTGAAACTACAACTGACATTCTGTGACACTAGTCCTATGAAATAACTATAATACGATCAATAAGTACTGAGTTCCTGACTACTGTTGATAGGTGACGGAATAAATTAACCTAACTCGCAAAAACTAGAACTAGTTATACATATAACTGAAATTTAAAAAATAAGCAACTTATTTTATTTTATTTGTTTCAGATCCCCCGACGGAGAGCGGTAAGACACATTCATACAGGCGGCCAAATGCGTGTCGGACCACGCACAATGTAGGGTTCAGTAGATCCCCATAACAATAAAAAAACAAACTTACATTTGCAGATACAAAACGAGCCCCCCTTTTTTTTACGGATGGGAAATCATCAAATGACTTCTCCCGCTCTGGGCAGAGCGGAAGGGAGTGTCAGACTTGTACTGACTAAAACCCATCCATGTTCCTTCCTTGCCCTTTGTGTTCCAGGGCCGCGGTATCTCTTTCGAACAGCCCGCAGCCCTGGCAGGCATGGGCCCTTGCGGGCCCCTCCCTATTTGCTGACATCTCTTTGAGGCGCGCGTGGAACACGAACGCGCCGTCTACACGGCCTGTCGTCAAAAGACGGACGGACGGCGAGCTAGCCCATTACTCTCCGTCCACAAGTCCGCTTCTACGGTGGCCAGAAGCCACCACGTGAACCCCGACGCCCGAGGCGTCAAACGAGCCCCCCTTAAATATTTATTTTATTCTTTTTTTAATATTTGTTATAATAGAGGCAACATCTGTGAAAATTGCAACTGTCTAGCTGTCACAGTTCATGAGATACAGGTGACAGACAGCCAGACAGTGGAGTCTTTGTAATAGGGTCCCGTTTTTACCCTTTGGGTACGAAACCCTAAAAAACTAGTACTTACCTAATAAAAAAAAACTTGTTGAAAAAGTAGTAACTTTGACCCCCAATATCTCCGTAACTGGACGGTTCTCAGGTATGGTCTAGAACAAAACAAAAACTTTCGGCTTCGTTAAGGATCTGTTTAAACACACTCTGAGTAAGGTTGCCGAGTCAATGGTAATAGGCTCGTCCTTTGTGGGCCTTTCTCTCAAAGAGTCCCACCAATGTTAACATCATACAAGGGCAACTTGAATAAGCTAGGAGAACTCGACGATCAATGATTATTTTCTTCCAATACTGAGAGGGAAATCCTTCCTTCACTTCACACACATGGTTTCAGCAAGATGGCGCCACGCCACATACTGCTACAAACACCATGGCTTTGTTGCAAGATTTTTCCCAAATAAAACAGATTTTTTCCCAGATAAATTAATGTAGCCTTTTTTTTTTTATTTGACTTATATTACTCATTGATTATTTTATTTTTGTTGACATATTGTATTGTTTATTGCGTCTATTATTGTATAAGATATTATTATGATTGATTGTGACTAAATAATGCTTACGTGTTTATGTGCCGCCTTAATTTATTGACATAAATATTTTCCTTCATTTATTTTTAATTATTTCTCATTCGCATTTAAGTTTTAAATTTGAAGTGAATGAATTTGATTTTTTAATAATTTAACAATTTGTAAAAATAACGTAATAATGAATTTTTAATGTATTTAATTTAATTTCCAACTAACTATTGTATGCCCTATGGGCGGGACATAGCTGATCACAAATTAATTATTTTAAGACATGTATTATGTACTACCTATGATCCACAATAAACATTGATTGATTGAAAAAAAAAAAAAAAAAACTGATAAGCAGTTTCGGGTCATCTCTTGGCCACCAAGATCGCCAGATCTCACCCCCCACGATTTTTTTTTATGGGGATACCTCAACAGTAAAGATTATTCAACAAATCTAGCAAACATTTCTGAACTGAAAGAACATATCTTTCGGGAAACAAACTACATTCCGCGACCACTTCTCCAGCGCGTTGCGCACAGTACGATCGACAGATTTCAGGAGTGTGTACGATGCGATGGGGAACATTTGGACTGAGTCATTTTTAAAAACTAAAATTCGCATTCATGTTCTTTAAAGAGCAGGTTTACCTAATCAACTTAATACAGGGTGTAAACACTCTTCACAACCAACCATTAACCAAGCCATCAACCAAGCATTATGTATATGTTACTGTAAAAGCCCGAACTACGGTAAATCTTAGGTTTGACCAGTAAATCTTAGGGTTTACCAACACGAGTCAGTAAATGTAAGAATATGTAGAAAAGAAACAATCTTATCGGGCTTTTACCATTACAATTGAGTACATGCTGGGTTTGACCAGTGACGGTTGGTACATGTTGGTTTTGGAAATAAAACAATGCATACTTCTTAATCATTTATTTCAATTAATAATTATTCAAATCTTTACATAATACATACCTATGAGTAATTATTAATCATTTGTACTACTAATCAGTCAAATCGTTACCTATATCTTTTGGTATTTTTATTGATTAAGTTTTAATAACTAGTAATAAACAATTTTTAAACACTTGTAGAATAAAAAAACACAACACAAATAAAATGATCTTGACAAACATACTATTATGGCTAATCTAACTGAATCATTTGTTTTTTTTTAATATTTTAGATTTATAAACAAGTTGAAGATAAGCGAAACGACAATTTATTATAATTAATCAATTGTCATTTTTAATAGTTAGTGAAATACTTGTTACAACACGAAGCGCTGTTATGCATCAGCGGGGGGCTGCAGACTGCCACGAGTACAAGGCCATACGCCGAACACGTCTTGACATGTTTATCTCAACATTTACCGTGTCTTTGAGGTAAATCCTAAGATTTACCAAGTGAATGGTGGTAAAAGTCCGAAATAAACGATGATCGTAGAACGGTTCGGACTTTTACCATTAAGAGTTGGTAAATCTTAGGATTTACTGGAAAATATACATATACATCAAACTAAGTAATTTTACGCAAAAATTATTGCTGGGAAACGACTTTTTTTTTTGAGGTGAAACATCGCGTTTTAGGGTAGGACTCAATGTAACGCATTCAAAACATTTTCATTGTGCTGATATACATTACAAGAAAATACATTAAAAACATGTAATAAAAAAAAAAACTAGTGAAAAAGTTGGAACTTTGACATCCAATACCTCCGTAACTAGAAGGTTCCCAGGTATGGTCTAGAACAAAACAATGATCGCAATGACGAGGACAATAAGAGC
This sequence comes from Lycophotia porphyrea, assembly GCA_950005105.1. Lineage (NCBI taxonomy): Eukaryota > Metazoa > Arthropoda > Insecta > Lepidoptera > Noctuidae > Lycophotia > Lycophotia porphyrea. Next base: position 9,110,650 of record OX465412.1, on the reverse strand, counting down.
CTTTCGGCTTCGTTAAAAGTTTTTTTACACCCTTAATGTTTTGTAGTTTTTTTATTTTTATTTAATTTAGATATCCTAATTCGGCCACTGCACACCCTGTGTGCATAGTGTGGTCGGTACACACGGGCGCGGGGCGTACAGTCACATGGGCGTGACACGCTTGCGGGCTGTCGGCGCAGTCGTGTCGGCGCTCGGCGCTCGGCGCGCGCTACTCCCGATACTGAACGAAAGCGGAGAACTGGTTTATACTCGTCTAGTCACTTGAGTGGTGAACTGGTGAGCCACTATCGATGGATTGTGTCGATCGTTTCTTTGTTACTAATGTTAGCGCTTGTGGTTGTGCCACTCGTATGTTGTCTAGATATTTCCTCACCAGTTTTATTTGTTACCCACCTATAGTCCTTCAAAGACAATAAATAAATACCTATTTGCGACGAATTTTTTAAATCTTTTTTATAATTGACAGCAGTTAGCACTACCTGAACTAAACCATTGGGTGTAAAAGATTTTAAAAACTCTTAGCGCGGCTACTGATCAGGTCCTGTGTTCGATTCCGAGATCGAGCAAAGTGTTATTGGGATTTTTAATCAGGAATTTCTCAGTAGCAGCCATGGAGTCTGGATTTGTGCCCGGTTCATGGCAATAGGCTCGTCACCTATTACATGAGTATCAGTTGTTGTATAACTACTTAAAGATATCAGTTGTTGTATAACTACTTTTCATTTTATAGGCCTCAGAGAGATTAATGTATAAGTATACATTAATACTTTTAGACTTTCAGGAACACGTGATTAATTATATTAAAATTCAAATGAGAATGTCAATGAATAATGTATTCGAATCAATAAAAGTGATATGTTGATTGATCCTTTTAAATTTTAAATTATATTATAGTTTCTCTTTTTGTTCGAGTATGTCCTACACAATACACACTCTGTCTGTTTACAGGGTGTAAACAGACTCTTCACGAAGCTGTTAACCAAGCGTTATGTACATCAAAATAAGTAACTTTACGCAAAAATTATTGCTGGGGAACGACATTTTTTTTAGGGTGAAAAATCACGTTTTACGTCATGACTCCATGTAACGCATTTAAAACATTGTGCTGATGGATGGATTGAATAGTACGGGGGTCGTGAAGGAGTCTTAAGTAAAAAAAAAACATTAAAACATGTATTTAAAAAAAAAACTTGTGAAAAAGTGGAACTTTGACCCCCAATATCTCCGTACCTAGAAGGTTCCTAAGTGTGGTCTAGAACAAAAAAATGATCGCAATGACGGGGAGAACAAGTGCCTTTCGGCTTCGTTAAGAGTCTGTTTACACCCTTTATTATAATGTCGTGAAACCACAGCATGTCTCACCGTATGGACCGTTTGGACGGATATGGGATGCTTATGTTTGTATAACTAAGTAGATACTTACTAAGATTGATCAAAAACATGCTTCTCTAAAGAAGAACTATTAAACTGTTTATGTCTAGGGTTCCGTACCCGAAGGATAACCAACGGTACCCTATTACTAAGCCTCCGCTGTCCGTCGGTCCGTAATAGGTAGACAGTTGAATTTTTCTTGAATATGTATTTCTGTTGCCGCTGACATAGCAAATAATAAAAAAATAAATAAAGGGGGCTCCCCATCACTGCTCGGATCGCCCAGAGGACACGGTGGAGCACACGGTGGAGGTCTGCCCCACTTGGGCGGAGCACCACCGTGTCCTCGTAGCGGCGATCGGCGGCGGCGACCTATCGCTTCCGGCCCTGCTCCAGTCCATGGTCCGGAGCGAGAGGGAATGGGACGCCGTCACCTCCTTCTGCGAAGAAGTCATGCTAGCGAAGAAGGTGGCGGAGCGTGAGAGGGAGAGAACCTCTTGTCCCAGCCGCCGCGGGAGACGCCTCGGTCGTCGGGGGTCACGTGGTGGCTTCCGGCTACCGTAGACGCGGACCTGTGGACGGCTAGCTCGCCGTCCGTCCGTCTTTTGACGACAGGCCGTGTAGACGGCGCGTTCGTGTTCTACGCGCGCCTCAAAGAGATGTCAGCAAACAGGGAGGGGCCCACAAGGGCCGATGCCTGCCAGGGCTGTGGGACTGTTCGAAAGAGATACCGCGGCCCTGGAACACAAAGGGCAAGGAAGGAACATGGATGGGTTTTAGTCAGTACAAGTCTGACACTCCCTTCTGCTCTGCCCAGAGCGGGAGAAGTCATTTGATGATTTCCCATCCGAAAAAAAAAAAATAGGGGGCTCCCTTACTAGATGGTACGGAGCCCTTTATGCCGTGTGCCGTGTGCCGTGTATGTGTTTACTTAATGTTTCTTAAAAAAGAAATGGATTGCGACGCGATTCATCATCATATTCATGTTCCAGCTGTGCGAAGCTCAAATGGCATCATCAAATGGTATCATCATCAAAGATTTCCATATTTTGTAACTAATTAATTACCAAAATATTTGAAGCGCTTAGAATAGTATCGACATCTGTTCACTGCACTCCCCTAACACTCGACACTCGACACACCGACCACTTCCCAGCTCAACTCGGATGCACTGCAGTGCCAGATTTTTTCCCCAATCGCCATTGTCTGTGATTACGCCACGGCCAGAGACAATGGAGTGATCAATAGAGTCGAATTATAGAGCAGCCACGGTTTTATGTCTACGAGTCGGTGGGAAATAGGAAAGAGCTAGGTGTAAGCGGAAGGAGCTCGCACTGCCGTGTGTGGGGTGTGCCGTGTGGGGTGTGCCGTGTGGGGTCTGTAGTCGGGTGACGAATAAAAACAAGAGATTAACTTATTCGGTACTTATGCAAGCGTTTTATACAATAGACAAGAGTTTAAACGAAGTAAGAACCGCTAAAGAAAGCAAAGCCAGAATTCTACAATTCACATGTTTACCTCAGAATTTACAGCCCGATTCCTATATTACTATGTTAATTTACTATGGACGAGCCTATTGCCATCATCCAGACTAACGGAGTCTGGACTGACTACCCATGATGGAAAAACCTTAACCTAACCTAATACTTAATACTTTGCCCGACCTCGAAATCGAACCCAGGACCTCATGCTCAGCAGTCGTGATCCACTGGGTCACTGAACCACTGAGGTAGTCCATTTAGATGTCAAGTAACAAGAGTGTGTGTGGTATACTACAAGTAACTTACAATGGGGTCTTCGGGGTTTACAACGTTAAATCGATTCCTCCTATTATTAAAGCGATAATCTCCTATTATAATAACGAATCAAAATCGGATGAATAGTTTAGAGGAACATACGTAAATAAAAACATACATACATCATCATCATTTCAGCCAAAAGACGTCCACTGCTGGACATAGGCCTCCCCCAAGTGTCGCCACATTGACCGGTCCCGTGCGACTCGCATCCAGCGGACCCCGCAACCTTCACCAGGTCATCGGTCCACCTAGTGGGAGGCCTTCCAACGCAACGTCTTCCGGTTCACGGTCGCCACTCCAGAACTTTACGGCCCCATCGGCCATCCATACATACATAGAGACTGCTAAAATCATATCACACCCTTCCTTTTGGGTTTCGCCGTTGTCGGATACAAAGCCATCACTCTCAATTTGGGCCGGCTTACTTCTAGTCCACAACAACACGGATGTTTAAAATAAGCCTATAGGCAATATTATTATTTTATGCATAATAATAAATTTCTCTTCAGTCGCGAGCAAGCGCGCGTAAAAACACTTTCTATCACAAATTATATAAACTGACAAATATTACGAATAACTTGATCGATTATGTTCAGACCCATAGCTCGAGTCAATAAGATCTGTAGCTCATGGTGTCATGGTCGTGATACACGGAAAGGGAAAGTTTTACGATGAACGGAAGCTTCGCGTTTAATTACTTGTTACACGCGGGTTTGTTTGCTACATGTTAGCCTCCTCTAACCTCTCCTCGGATATAACTTAAGTTCAACTACTTGTTACACACGGGTTTGTTTGCTACATGTTAGCCTCCTCTAACCTCTCCTCGGATATAACTTAAGTTCAACTACTTGTTACACGCGGGTTTGTTTGCTACATGTTAGCTTCCTCTACCTCTCCTCTGATATAACTGAAGTGCTTTTTGTTCGTTTATTCAGAAGCTAACTGTTGCCTGCGACCTTCGTTCGCGTGAAATTATTATAAAATAATATTTTTTTATTATATACTTAGAAACCAGAAGTGAGGACAGTTTTAAAAAAATAACGCACTGGTATTTCCTAAATTATTTAATTAACAATCAAAGTTTGATAACCAAAATCACATCAAATGATAATTTAAGAAAATATGACCTTAGAACTCTAATCAAAAGCAAATGATGAGCAAATGATATGAATTAATTACGAAAATAACAAAATAACGACAGTATATAAAAGTACAAACGAAGGTAGCGATGTTCTTCCGTGGCCGACCGTTGATCTGCTAAGCGCGCGCCGTCCTTTATAGCGCACTGCTTGGGTCGGGTCTTGGAGAAAAAGGTTTCGCTAAGAATATGATACCTCCCTTTTTGAACAGAATTTAGTTACCAATTTCAAGGGTTCTAATTTTTTTGCACGAAACCCTAATTATTTTTATAAAATAAAAGTAGCTTTTTGTAAGACCTTAGAACATCAGCTATCTGTCAGTAAAAGTCCTGTCAAAACCGCTCCAGCTATTTCAGAGATTAGCCGGAACAAACAAACAGACAGACAAAAATAGAAAAAAAAATGTATTTAATTAGTAATGTATTTTAATTTTATTTATTTGTATAGTTTAGAATAGGAGGAATTCTGATAACAGGAATCTTACGGGGATATCACAATAGTTCCGGCCGACTGTCCCTACATCCGATGTTTTGTTCGTTTGACAATGTTACATCGGGTAGTGCGAGAACGAGGTGCATTCGCACGGAAAACAATCTGCGCGCTCAATATGTAACATGTTCCGTTGTGTGCGCAGGTGTTCCTGCTGCTGCTGGTGCTGTGCGCATCAGTCGCCGCGGAGGAGACGCCGCCCGGCCTGGTCAACAAGGACAGTGATCAGGACCTGCAGGCGGAGGCCACCCAGTCAGGTATCAAGTTTTGTCTATCATAATTTCACATTCCTAGGTTCTATTCTAAAATAGTCATCACTGCGAAGGCAGCCTGGACTCAGCACAGCACACGCTCGAGGAGTGCCCTGCATGGGACTCTGAACGACGGGTCCTAGTAGCCAGGATCGGGCCAGACCTGTCTCTGCCAGCCATAGTTGGGGCTATGCTGGCGGAGCCTGACAACTGGAGAGAGGTGACCTCGTTCTGTGAGTCTGTGATGGTCCAAAAGGAGGCTGCCGAGCGGGATCGTGAGAGGGCCGATCCCGGTAGGAGAAGAAGTCGTGGGGGAGGCAACCGCCCCGACGCATAACACGCCGAAACCCCGCCTGCATTATTTAAAGTAGGTGGGACTTTGAGGTCACGAGCGTTCAGAGTGGGGACTCTGTGCGCTCACCGAGTGACTTCAGAGATGACCGGCAGCACAGTGGTCACGTGCTGCCGTGCACATTTGTATAGCAAGGCTCGGGGGAGAACTCTGTATAGTCGCCCCAGGGATGTGCCTTAACAGGCGTTGCACAGAGGAGGCTCCGGACAGGTCTTTTAAGAGGAAACGGTGCCCCTTCTCATGTGCGGATGGTGACCACCGGGGTGGTTTTAGTGCGGTAAAAATCCCACACTCCCCGGTCTTTTCCCCAAAGACCGGCCGCCTTTTGAAGGTTTCCCCCCGACAACAAAAAAAAAAAAAAAAGGTTCTATTCTAAACATACATCTAATCTATACTTAGCTGGCAGTATGTACTCCTTGTTATTGTGGTCACTACCCATCTGTTGGCAAATACTTAGGAATATTTGTAACATCAGATAGATCGTATGCTGCCCTCAATTGGAGAGGTCACTGAATCAGAAATGAGGATCTCCGCAAGAGGACCAAAGTTACCGACGTAGCCCGAAGAATTGCTAAACTTAAGTGGCAGTGGGCAGGGCACATTGCTCACAGAACAGATGGCTTATAAGGCCGAAAAGTTTTGGAGTGGCGACCGCGAACCGGAAGACGTTGCGTTGGAAGGCCTCCCACTAGTTGGACCGATAACTTGGTGGAGGTTGCGGGGATCCGTTGGATGCGAGTCCCACGGGACCGGTCAATGTGGTGACACTTGGGGCCTATATTCAGCAATGGACGTCTTTCGGCTGAAATGATGATGATTATGAACTTCCAACTGTGTAACAATATTGATGTATTCATGTAGGTGTGACCTAGCTAGTTAAGTGTACCACAACTGAACTCGGAACCCATCGGCTGATGTATCGTGTTGTTCTTCCATCGTCATGGTATATAATATCGTGTGATTGTCCTCAGGAGGCGCGGCACAGAAGCGCGAGGCGACGCTGTCGAACTCGTACGGCGAGCCGCTGCCGCCCGACGCATACGGACCACCCAAGGATCTGTCCAATATAAGTGAGTTAGCCTGTACTGCACCAGTTTGTGGAACCGTCTACACTCTACAGGATCACTCTAACCAGTATGGAGGAATCGCGGCTCCTTACTGGAGTATCTGTCTGTGTCCATCCACAGTTCGACCGATTTAATAGCTTTCTTGACCGCGGGTTCGGTTCCCAGGCGTTCTATGTTATATGTTAGAGTTTCGGTGTCCACACTTAGTCCTTAAAGTGGACCATTGAACGTGAGCAATGGCAGCCGTGACTACTCCCTCTGTATGCCATGCTTCCCTGGTCTGTCCGAGTTTCAAGTTTTCACGCAAATCTCTGTAGGACGTCCACCTTTCTGATTGTAAGACACAGTTTTCCAAAACGTATTTGAAACCATTTTCTTCTTTGCTTCCAGTTCAAGATCTGCCGCACCCGGTACCAGCACCAGTATACGGAGTCCCCGACCAGCTAGTCTTCACGGAGCAGTCCCCCCCTCCCGGCGCATACGGCCCCCCCGCGCCCGTCTCCTTCCCCAGCCAGTTCTACCACGGCCCACCCCCCCCGCCCCAACAGAGGCCCAAACCCATCTATGGACCACCTAAACAAAGCTACGGACCACCAAAACCGATTTACGGCCCTCCGAAGTATAACCCACCGAAACCAATTTACGGTCCTCCGAAGAAGACGTACGGACCGCCAAAACAGAGTCTACCAAAGCCGACCTATGGAGTGCCGTTTAAACCTCCGAAGATTACGTATAACAAGCCAATTTACAGTCCTCCAAAACCAGTCTACGGGCCTCCGAAACCCGTGTACGGACCTCCGAAAGCCGTGTACGGACCTCCGAAGATAAACTACGGGCCTCCGATTAGAGATATCCAACCTCTACCTCTGCCGGAGCTTCCACAAGTGCCTTTACCGCCTCTAGACCATAACAACCTAGACTTCGGTCTCAATCTACCAGCTCCGATCTACGGAACACCTCTAGTGTCTCTTCCGGTCGACTTGAAGCCGAACTTCCCCATACCAAGCGACACATACGGTCCACCGGGACACGCACTCGGACCGATAGGACCTAACGACCAGCTAGTGCTGCAGAACATTGGGAGTGTAGGAGGTGGGGGTCACTACGGCCCTCCGCAGCCAGACCCCAACCCTGCGCCCCCCCACCCCGGCATCCCCGCGCCCCCCACGCCCCCCCACGTGCTGTACGACGGCTGGAAGCCCATCCCGGGGGTCTCGCACCCCGTGGGACACGTCAACGAACAATACGGACCCCCCCAACAAACGCAGGAGATACACATCAACTTGGACCAGCCATTGCCTAATGTCGAGCAACATCACCAGTTTTCGTCAGGAAGCAACACATTCCTGTCTGGGAACAACCAATTCTCATCTGGAAGTAACCAGTTTTCTTCAGGAAGTAACCAGTTTTCTTCAGGAAGTAACCAGTTTTCTTCAGGAAGTAACCAGTTCTCATCGGGCAACCAGCAATTTTCATCAGGAGCACAGATAACCTCAGGCTATGCGAACGTCCACCATGATGTTCTCGCCAACATCGACTTGAACGCTATCGTCGGCGGAGACTCCAACCACATAGATCAGTCTAAGACCGTCTTCGAAGCGCATTACACGGAGAACAACCGTGCCCCGGATATATCCGTAGTACAATCGCTACCAATTCAGAACGGAAAGCCTTTTGACACCTATGGAGCGCCGCCGATAGAATCTTTATCCAACGGTCCTTACCCAGCGTCCCTGAGGCAGCAGGGAGCGAAGGGCCTGGTGGCGCCGTCAGGCCAGTACGGAGTCCCGCCGGGCTCACAGTACGGAGCCCCGCCCGGCCTACCTCTCGCTTACGGACAGCACTCGGGCGGAGGTCACTCAGGAGGCAGTACTCCGCGCCATCCTATTAAATTCCGTCAGCCAGTACCTTCGGGACTTTTCACCCACATCGCCCACACAACACAGCACAAGGACTCTCACGCAGTAGACCACGCCCCGTCCTCCGGCCCTGCCTACCTCCCGCCTCCCATCGGCCACGCGAACACTGTGTCCCTCTCCATAGAGCCTAGCAACCTGTACAGTCTGCCCCATTCCGGCCCACCGGTGTCCGTCTACGGCTCACCGTATGACTCCTACTCAGCCCCACTGTTGACCGTGGGCCAAGGTGACCACGTGACCTCAGGCTCTGATACCAACACTGTCACATCGACTGTCGACGGTACACTCCTCGCGAACCTATCGAGTTTGGACGCGGCTGCGATCCTCAAGCACTGTCCGTACCACGAAGCGATCCTGCGAGCTGCACGCGAGGGCCAGCCCATCCCGCCGCAGCTGGCCGCGCGCTACGTCTCCAGTCTCAACAGTCTCGCCAACACGCACTCTAACAAGCGACAGAGCGACGTCAAGTCCAAGTCCCTGAAGGAGAAGCAGACCCTCCGGGACCAGCGCCTGCAGTACGTCAGCGAGCAGATTGCGAACACCTCCGAGCGCATCCGGGACCTGCACGAGGAGACGAGGCAGCTGCAGCAGAAGATCGCGGCCAGTCATAACGTTCACTCGGACGCGCCGGGGCAGTTGGGTGGGTACTCTGTACAGATACAGTCCTCCGATGGCGGCAAGTCTTCAGTGCCGCACGATCAGTTGCTTTCAGAAGGCTTACTGCAGAGCATCTTGCAAGCTATTGACGATCCGAGCAAGCCAAAACAACAATCTCTCCAACAACAGCAACAAACACAGTTCAACCAGCAACAACAAGTGCAACAGGTCCAGCAACAACACCAACAACAAGTGCAACAGGTCCAGCAACAACAACAACAAATGCAACATGTCCAGCAACAACAACAAGTGCAACATGTCCAGCAACAACAACAACAACAAGTGCAACATGTCCAGCAACAACAACAACAACAAGTGCAACAGGTCCAGCAACAACAACAATTCTCGCAACAACAGCAACAGATCCAGCAACAACAAATAACACATCAACAGGAACAACAGCTCCCGCAGCAGCACCAGCAACAACTATCGCAGCACCAGTTCACGCAGCTACAACATCAACAACTTGCGCAACAACAACACTCGTTCTCTCAGCAGTCGCAGGAACAGCTCTCCCGGCAGCAACTCCCCAACGATACTTATCAGAACAAGTTCAACTCGAACGTCAACCTCGAGTCGTTCACCGACGGCTTGCTCCTGCCCGCCGGGTACGAACCCGTGGACCACAGCAAGGCTGCCGACCAGCACACGCAAGCTACAGAACAGCTCGCACACACACACACACACACGCACGCGTGCGACCTGAAGGCGGAAGGTTCGTCTGTGTCCGAGGTGGTGGTGGCTCCCCCGGCGGGGCGGCAGGGAGAGGACGCGGACAACGACGTGGCGGTGTACTTCGGGGACAGCGGGGCCCACGTGTAGAGTGCGCCTACTCCGTACCGCGAGTACCGCACGCATGTGCCCTACTCGCCTTTGTAGTCACACTATTCATGCACCTCCTCATAGAGCAGTAATACGCCGTTCGACATCATTCATTTCGGTTGTGAGACGGTAACATTTGTTTACACAAATGACTATTTGGTTGATTCATCCAAATTGAAAGGCGAATATAAGTTGATCCGTGAATTATTCAAGTTTTACGCTGAGACCAAATAAAAATGCAGCCACGCAAAGCATGCGCAAAACCACGCCTCGCTCTGTGCACAAGCTCACACGCACACATTTACATCAAACTACAATTAAACTACGCTCAAAAACTGAGCTCACAGTACACACATGTTTACAAAACCGGCTTCACGTCACTGTTGACATTGCTGTGTCTTAGTTTTTTATTTGGTCTGAGGTTTTACGTAGGCTTCATAAAGTTTTACGTAGGCTTCATAAAGTTTTACGTAGGTTTCATAAAGTTTTACGTAGGCTTCATAAAGTTTTACGTAGGCTTCATAAAGTTTTACGTAGGCTTCATAAAGTTTTACGTAGGTTTCATAAAGTTTTACGTAGGCTTCATAAAGTTTTACGTAGGCTTCATAAAGTTTTACGTAGGTTTCATAAAGTTTTACGTAGGCTTCATAAAGTTTTACGTAGGCTTCATAAAGTTTTACGTAGGCTTCATAAAGATTTTACCTAAATAATTTTTAAAAAACATACGGGCTGGAAGGAGCTCGATACAATAGGGTAGATGACCAAAAACATCGAATTAGTCCGTCAGATAGATTTCCAATATATTTCGTCAACCCTATTCTCTATTGAGTGTTTATTAAGTTATTGCAGTGGGAGACAGCGGAAGCCATTTTGCTCAAATGAACCACGCATTGAAAACCAATCAACAGAATGAGGTTTGTCTACAAACAGATTGTATACAAAACATTACACATTAGGCCAGTATCGTAGAATGAAACGTATGTCTAACATTCAAGAACAATCCAAATAATATATAATGTATGCAACATATCCCTAGTCGGTGTTCGAGTACATTTCGTGTTTAGAGTAACGCCAACAATCCATCCGCCATCTTGGAAAGATTGCCATCATGTAAAAAGCGATTTTATTTAGTTTTAGTTAGAGAGCATGGTAACACCGAGTCAGTGTTGCATGTGTTTACGATTATTATTTATGTTAATTTATATTTAACTTTATTTTAAGCATTTACAGTATTTTGGGAATTTTGTTTAGGTGGTATTTTTTAAATAAAGAGGCTATTTGTATCGCATTTTGTTTCAACACAGGATTCAAAAATGGATACAACTTCTCCTGTTTGATACAAAATAGCGTTTGCGTTAGAACCAATGGTTTTGTGCACAAATAGGTACATTTATGAAAATAAAATAAATGTTGTATTTGATCTATCAAGACTACTAACTGCCGCACTCAGAGATGACACTTACAGTAATAACTTTAAGCAACGACTTTGGGTACTAAGGCTTTAACTTATTAATCAGTTGATCGACACAGTACACACACACACAATGGAGATGGCTCTTCAAAGTAGCTTGTGCTCATTGGTCAGATTGGGCCCTAGCGGTGGCGCTATCTATAATGAGCTTCGAACGGCCTTCCTCAGCGTGTCATACAAACCAGTGCAGTCGTTTCACACTTATTTTAACAGAGCTGCAATCCTCCAGTAACCTTATATAGTTATGAAAATAGAGATCAGTGTCATTTTGACAAACTTGTTAGTGAGAACAACCTAAACGCAACTTTATTCTGAAAAAATTAAGATAACTTTCACCTTAAAACGATTGTGACTGCCGTGATGTGTACTAGTGCTGACGTCACGCGGTTGACTGAACTTATTGAAACGTTATTTATTAGTCTTGTTGTCAAATGTTATGTTGTGAATGTTACTGAATTAATAAAGTGTACATAATTTACGCGGAGTTTCATTATTACTACATGTCACACCTGACGTCCTCACCAGTTGCCGGCCGCTTAAGAAATGTACAAGAGATCCTCCCGGGGCAGCGGGCGGCGAGAGCTACAGTCATGTAGGAGTATCGCATGGACGGCGGGACCAGCTAACATCATCTGCCTGCTTGTTCCCAACTATGTTAGGGTCAGCTTCCAGTCTAACCAGCACCAGGATGCAGCTAAACACCAGTATGGTACATGGAGCGACTGCCTCACTCTCAAAACCCAGTTACTGGGTACTTATAACGTAGATGTTTAAAGTGTTCTGGGTTCGAGGACGTCGAGACTCAGCTCGGGGGAAGTATTATTGAGGTTTTTCATCTGGACTTTCTTACTAGCAGTTCGGAATCCAGATTTCTAGATGGCAATAGGCTCGCCCAATACATGGGTGGAACTTAAACAATACGTGGCGAAATGTGGCTATCTCTCTCTCTTCTTCAACCCTTGGCCACCCAATGCCGAGTGTAGGTCTCTTCCAAATGTGGGTATAAGTTTACCCCTTATATTAGGTACGCCTCTGCCCAACCATTCGGGGTTATAGGCGTGATGTTATGTTATCACCAATAAGGAATAGCTCCAAATAAAACAAAACGTTACATGTGGGTACTTTTCCAAAAATTTTGACATTTATTCGGAAAATACATAACATTCATAATGTTATTCTGACATTCAGACATTTGCGGTAAATACACTATCGATACATAAATATTACACCAATGATAAAATGCTAAAATCCATCAGTTCTGTGGTCGCCACTAACTGTAGCGCGTTTCTTGTTACTTGTCCTGGGTACTTTACTTGTACTGGGTTGACAATGTATGCAAATAGCTGGAGCTCACTTGTCAGATTGGGCCCCAGCTGTGGCGCCATCTATAGTGAGCTTTGACAGGCCTTCCCCATTTGGTAAACGAATACGCAAATCACGACATGTTCAGTAAGAAACAATTTCCACACAAATATAGTATAGAGTTACATTTAAATACTTTGAAATAACGATAGTGATGACTACAGACTGCTACAGTTGTTGTCGCTCGAGTAGAGTTCGGAAACTATTCGACGGGACCATGCGACGATAAGGATAAAGGTTGGGATAAAAAGTATCCCATATCTTAACCTAGGGCATGGTCTATCCCTGCGCCAAATTTAATCCAGATAGAGTTAAAGTCGCTCCCGTTGTCTGTACGTTTACATCTTTTAAACTACGCAACGGATTTCAATGCAGTTTTCAACAATAGATAGAGTGATTCAAGAGGAAGGGAAGGCGTGCGAAGCCGGGGCGGGTCCCTAGTAGATAATAAGTCGATCCCACATTTGTGTGTAGTACGACAAGTAAACTAAACACGCTACAGATAGAGGAACCTCCTAACAATACGTGCCGTACGTCACAAAGAACCCGCCGTCGGATTGGCAACCTTGAGCTCAGCGCTCAAAATTGCTTATCCCTCAGCACGGACAATGTCGCTTACGACGTATCCAGTGCCTACCCTCACAGTGCTGCCAACCGTTACATATATACACTTACAACTACATCTACTGCTACTGCTGATCCTCTTAACATAGTTCACGTATAGTCGACCACGTAAGTGCTTCAACTCTTATGACAACAGTACTCACACTTGTCCCCACAGGGGTAGGCAGACACCACGGAACGCCACCTGCTTCGACCCTTAACATACTCCTGGGTGACATCTGGTCATACTGTGTATATCCTTCTAGGGCCAGTGTATATCCCCTACCAGCGTTGCCACTCACATCTGCCTTGTAAATACATTTTGTTAGTCGCCTTTTTTCTGAAAAAGGGTTGATATTGGTTTGAAATTCGATGAAGGAAAACATCGTGAGGCAACAGCATGCCTGACAGATACTTCACGACGGCAGGTAAAGCCAAGTCCCGGGCCCATGGGCGGCATCAACTCTTGACACCAGTTCGCCACTAAACATATAAAGGTCGGGTGTTCCTACACTCGTCGTCTTCAGTCGCGGATAACTTTAATGGCGCGATTCTGATGAATTTAGATGTTAGTTCTTCCTTTGTGTCATAGATGGCGCTGTAGTACATTTTGTACAGTCCGCTACTAAAGTACCAGCGTGGGTTCAAACCCACGACACAACAGTCTGGAGCACCACTGCTCTCATATTATACATTCTATACAATGTATGATTCCTTATGTCTACTTACATATATATTACTAGTATATTGGTACTTAATAGGTAATCGTTGACATAGCTACGGTATTCAACGCTAACACTCGTTGCAAGCGAAATAAAGTATAGCGAGAGAAAGAGATAGAGTATGTTGTGTTCTCCCTCACACTCACGAGCCCCAAGACTTAGAAGTGACACAGAAATGTATCATTATCACGTGCCTTCTCTCAAGTTAACCTGTCCAATTATATGCAGCTGCATACCAGTACTTTACATGGAGCGACTGCCTATCTGCCCTCCACAACCCAGTCAGTACTGGGTAATACGATACCCCTTGGTAAGACTGGTTGCCAAACTTTCGGGCCACTGACTACATGTGACGACATACAAATGACAGCCGGGACCAACGGCTTACGTGCTTCCGGCGGGAACGCGTGGTATAATACAATGGATGGTCACCCATCCTCGGAATGACCTCGGCAAGAGTTACTTAACTTTGAACGTACTTCTCTTTCTACGTTGCGACAATTCTTGTGAGTAAAAAAGAGTACACTATGTATATTTCATAAAGTTTAGTGAAATTATTTCGAGATTCGAGTGTTTTCAATGTACTTGCAACAAGTGTTAGCGCGGACACTATTGACAGACACCAACACATTGAGACATCTACTTCTTGTACTACAATAGTGTTCGTGTGCTACATCATCTGTGATATTGACAAATAATGCGTTTATATCTTCTGCTATCATTTCAGATCTGCCAAATATTTCGAGATAACATTATATAAAAATATTTCACAAATTTCTACCGACAGAGGGCGCCAATAGATCCGTGTAGCACTGTACTTATGGCTCAGAGCTACTCTATGGTGGACATGACGTCGTCTGTGGAGTGTGCGCCGCGTCGCCGGTCGGGGGGCCGCGCTGAGGACAAACTATTCTGGTTACTACAAAAAAAGCAATGGTGCCGATTCCTTTGTTCACAAACTAAACTAAATTTAAGTTGAGTGCATCTTTTTCTTTCTATTTTATTATGAAAAGGACAGAAGATAAACATTAGTTTAGTCCTGTCAAATTAGTCAGCACCTGACGTAATTTTATGTAATTTTAGTAGTTAACTTTTTAATCACGTCTAAACTTGTGTCAGGCGCTGGTTGATTTGACAGGACTAAACTAAAATTTATCTTCTGTCCTTTTCTTAATGAAATAGAAAGAAAAAGATGCACTGAACTTAAATTTGGTTTAGTTTGTAAACAAGGGAATCGGCACCAATGTTTTATTTTATTTTTTAAGAAAACTAAAGCTGACGTGGCTCAAAAGGCTTCCCAGCTCAAATGGGACAGGGCAGGACATCTCTGCTACATGCCGGTGCCCTGGGATTGTGAGGGGACGCGTGGACTGGGAGTGGACTGTGCCCAGGAGTGGGACAGAGCAGGGTAGGAAAACAAAAGGAAGTTAGTGAAAGAAAGCCAATTAAAAGTTTTCACTAACAATATAAGGGTAGTGCGAGACACGGTCGACAGGCAAGAGGAAGCAACAAGTAAGTACTCAGACAGAATTAAGAAAAGATTCAACAGGTCTTAGTGAACAGGATCCTATTACTGAGCCTCCGCTGTCCGTCCGTCCGTCCGGCTGTACGTCCGTCTGTCTGGACAGTGGAGGCTCAGCTGTTCACGTCACCCTGCCGCACCGACCTTGGCGTGCACCAGCTTGTTGTGGTTGTAGAGCGCGGCGGAGTAGCCGAAGGAGGCGCCGCAGAGCGCACAGCGGAAGGGACGCTCGCCCGAGTGCGAGCGCAGGTGGCCCTCCAGGGTCTTCTTGCTCTGCGAGAGGTATATAAGTAAACGGATGGACCTTTGAGTGAAAGTCATCATCATTTCAGCCGAAAGACGTCCATTGCTGGACATAGGCCTCCCCCAAAGGGGGGTTTGCCATAATCGCCACGCTTGGCAGGTGGGTTGGTGATCGCAGTACGGTTGTTACAGAGGCACAGAGAACGCTGCTGCCCATTCTCTGGTAAGCCTCTTGCGACACCCACGGGAAGATATGGGATGGTGCTATTCTTTACGTCCGACACCACACAGTACAGTACACCGTACTTTAGTTTATCTCATTGAATTTATAAGTTTAGATTTCATGGTTTTCCTTTCATTTAATTAATCGTGTTTGTTAGAGAAATTTGATTCATATGATTGTCCCTATCGATTGTTGTTATAAAAATGCAGGATGTTATTTTTTCGAATATTAGTTGGTTCAATTCCAGAGTGTGGTAAGCGAAAATCGAAAATCATTGTGAGCAGATTTGTTTCTTTTTAAAAATAAAGCAATGTATCCTTTGAGTAACAAACTACACAAAGGTCAATGTACAGCGTAGCTCGTACAAGCTATCTCCATTGTTTACAATAGTTTCCCTCCAGGTGAGGTTGATAGAAACATTTATCGGCGCTCAAATTATGTATATATATGTAGCTTGCCAAATTAAACTACTACTTTTTCTACATTTGGCAGGTCAGCGTCAATTGAATGTTTTATAATATGACTGGCGACCGCGCGACCGTAACTAATATGGTTGTATGGCTTGTGTACTTTTTCATGAGATAGTCATTCAATGGTATTAAACGAACTTAGAGGGTTGTATTCATTATTCAAATGGTTATAATCTGTAAATACATACATGTTACGGGCGCAAATCATAATATTACATATATTTATGTAAATTTTAGAGAAGTACTCACCATGTAGGCCTTCCCACAGGCATCACACACATGGTTCCGTACGGCGCGCCCGTTGCGATGTACCATGCGCATGTGTGTGCGCAATACGGGCCGAGACGAACACGCCTGCAACAATGAGCTCACTGTACCGGCAGGCCAGCTGGCACTCGCACCACCAGCGCTCAGCTGGACATCCACATCGAGACTCTGCCCTCTCCTGGTTAGCCGGATCTAGCACCTGTTTGCTCCGTTCGTCTCCACCTTGGTAGTGTCTAAATCTACCATCACTCAATTTTTCAATCAAAACAGAGAAGTTTGGCTTCCACACTTATGCGCCTGGCGTGGCTCTAGTGGACTCCACTGGACCACCCCGCAGTTGGACAAGGTCGCCAAATTATTCCCAAACCTCTGCAGCTCCTGTGCGCCAGGATCAACAGCTCGACGAAGTCCCAGAGAAACAATTTAACTGTCTTGGATCCCGCAACGAAATTAATCAGAAAAGAATAGCGGAGGAGTAGACAGGAAACATAACTAAACAAGGCCAATAGGCACGAGGGGACGGTTACAACTGGGACAGGTCCAGGTGACGCACCAAAAAAAAAATATATATTTATTTTAAAAAAAAGTAGTAAAGTAATTCGTAAAGTTTATAATTTTTTTTTTTTTTAAATATTATCATTAACTAGCTTTTGCCCGCGGAATTTGACAATTGTAGTAGTGTCAAGTGTGCTACTCACGAAGGTGCAGTGCGGCTCGGCGCAGGAGACAGGCGTGACCTTCAGGTGCACCGCCAGGTTGTGCTCGTGCAGGCGCGACGCCTTCAGGAACCTCTTGTCGCACAGCGGACACGCGTACCTGGCGACACACTCCGCCGTCTCAGTGCTGGTCGTGTCTCATGTGATCACACCGCGAGTGCCTCAGTAGGACACACTAACTCGTTTTTTATCCATACCAGTATTTACATGGAGCGACTGCCTATCATCCATCCATGGACAAATCGAGGCAAGTGCGGCTTAACCTATAGCTCGACCCGAACCTCCGTTATTATTTAGCCCGACATCCCAAAACCAGTATCGTTCGCCAATTAGGCCTCTCCCTATCCCTTTCAACAATGTTTGGGTAACAAAATGCGGATAGCGATGCGAAAGCTGAATTGCGTTTTTGATATTATAAAGGAACGCCAGCGCCGAGCGCCGGGCGCTCACTGTCGCCGCCTTGCATGTGTGCGTGCCCTAACACTACAACACGCATGTGTGCGTGCCCTAACACTACAACACGCATGTGTGCGTGCCCTAACACTACAACACGCATGTGTGCGTGCCCTAACACTACAACACGCATGTGTGCGTGCCCTAACACTACAACACGCATGTGTGCGTGCCCTAACACTACAACACGCATGTGTGCGTGCCCTAACACTACAACACGCATGTGTGCGTGCCCTAACACTACAACACGCATGTGTGCGTGCCCTAACACTACAACACGCATGTGTGCGTGCCCTAACACTACAACACGCATGTGTGCGTGCCCTAACACTACAACACGCATGTGTGCGTGCCCTAACACTACAACACGCATGTGTGCGTGCCCTAACACTACAACACGCATGTGTGCGTGCCCTAACACTACAACACGCATGTGTGCGTGCCCTAACACTACAACACGCATGTGTGCGTGCCCTAACACTACAACACGCATGTGTGCGTGCCCTAACACTACAACACGCATGTGTGCGTGCCCTAACACTACAACACGCATGTGTGCGTGCCCTAACACTACAACACGCATGTGTGCGTGCCCTAACACTACAACACGCATGTGTGCGTGCCCTAACACTACAACACGCATGTGTGCGTGCCCTAACACTACAACACGCATGTGTGCGTGCCCTAACACTACAACACGCATGTGTGCGTGCCCTAACACTACAACACGCATGTGTGCGTGCCCTAACACTACAACACGCATGTGTGCGTGCCCTAACACTACAACACGCATGTGTGCGTGCCCTAACACTACAACACGCATGTGTGCGTGCCCTAACACTACAACACGCATGTGTGCGTGCCCTAACACTACAACACGCATGTGTGCGTGCCCTAACACTACAACACGCATGTGTGCGTGCCCTAACACTACAACACGCATGTGTGCGTGCCCTAACACTACAACACGCATGTGTGCGTGCCCTAACACTACAACACGCATGTGTGCGTGCCCTAACACTACAACACGCATGTGTGCGTGCCCTAACACTACAACACGCATGTGTGCGTGCCCTAACACTACAACACGCATGTGTGCGTGCCCTAACACTACAACACGCATGTGTGCGTGCCCTAACACTACAACACGCATGTGTGCGTGCCCTAACACTACAACACGCATGTGTGCGTGCCCTAACACTACAACACGCATGTGTGCGTGCCCTAACACTACAACACGCATGTGTGCGTGCCCTAACACTACAACACGCATGTGTGCGTGCCCTAACACTACAACACGCATGTGTGTGTTCAGTATACCTAACCTGAATTGCATATGGACCCCAAATATGTATAACACGCACAACAAAATCATTCAAAACTGAAAGCAGTGATTCGCCGTCACAAGTGTGTTGTGCGTGAGGCGCACGTGTGCAGGCGTGCAGTGTGGGGTACTCACGTGTGCAGGCGTGACGTCACGCTATAGTGAGGGGTACTCACGTGTGCAGGCGTGACGTCACGCTATATTGAGGGGTACTCACGTGTGCAGGCGTGACGTCACGCTATAGTGAGGGGTACTCACGTGTGCAGGCGTGACGTCACGCTATAGTGAGGGGTACTCACGTGTGCAGGCGTGACGTCACGCTACAGTGAGGGGTACTCACGTGTGCAGGCGTGACGTCACGCTACAGTGAGGGGTACTCACGTGTGCAGGCGTGACGTCACGCTGCAGTAAGAGACTCACTTGAGCTTGGCGGGGTCGACGTGCTTCAGGCTGTACTTGATGTGCTGCTTGAAGGACATGACGTTCTTGAAGTTCAGGTCGCACTGCAACAAAACATCCATATTTAAGAGGGAACATAGGCAGCGATTCTCCATTCAAATTTTGACGTATTCCGCTTTTCCTTCCTGAACACCACAACGCTTGGCAGTCGGATTGGCGATCGCAGTACGGTCATTACAAATGCACAGAGAACGGCGCCCGTCCGTATGTCACAGCGACCTTATTCCGAAACTATTAGGACTACACAGTTGAAACTTGGTAGGTAGGTGTATTCTGTGAACCGCTTTACCGATTTTTATAAAAAAGATTAGGGGGGAAAACCCCCTTAGCCTTTTTTTTATATCCCATAAATGGAACTGAAACTAAAGCAAAATTTTTCATCAAACATATTATACGTGTGGGGTGTTAATAGATAGTTCTTTGAAAATGATATTAAGGTAGATAGGATATAAAGGTGATAGGATAGGTTTAGGTGATAGGTGATGGTATGATATTAAGGTTAGGTAGGTAGGTGGTTGGTGGTTAAGGTGATATTGAGGTTCTTAAAACCATTTTGTAATGTTCGCCATTGTATGAAACCTGGTTATTCCAGACAGATGTATTAGTGGGGAGTTTGTTCCCCCACGTCTTGGGAATGATGAAGTGCTGCACATACCTCGTAGCAGTACAGGTGCGCATGCGCGTCGTGCGTCACGAGGTGCACCTCCATGGCCTTCTTGAACAGGAAGCGCTTGTCGCAGCGCGGGCAGACGTACTCCTTGCAGCCCAAGTGGATGCTGAGGGAGGTAGAACATACTACAGTGCTACAGAACAGGAAGCGCGGGCAGACGTACTCCTTGCAGCCCAAGTGGATGCTGAGGGAGGTAGAACATACTACAGTGCTACAGAACAGGAAGCGCGGGCAGACGTACTCCTTGCAGCCCAAGTGGATGCTGAGGGAGGTAGAACATACTACAGTGCTACAGAACAGGAAGCGCGGGCAGACGTACTCCTTGCAGCCCAAGTGGATGCTGAGGGAGGTAGAACATACTACAGTGCTACAGAACAGGAAGCGCGGGCAGACGTACTCCTTGCAGCCCAAGTGGATGCTGAGGGAGGTAGAACATACTACAGTGCTACAGAACAGGAAGCGCGGGCAGACGTACTCCTTGCAGCCCAAGTGGATGCTGAGGGAGGTAGAACATACTACAGTGCTACAGAACAGGAAGCGCGGGCAGACGTACTCCTTGCAGCCCAAGTGGATGCTGAGGGAGGTAGAACATACTACAGTGCTACAGAACAGGAAGCGCGGGCAGACGTACTCCTTGCAGCCCAAGTGGATGCTGAGGGAGGTAGAACATACTACAGTGCTACAGAACAGGAAGCGCGGGCAGACGTACTCCTTGCAGCCCAAGTGGATGCTGAGGGAGGTAGAACATACTACAGTGCTACAGAACAGGAAGCGCGGGCAGACGTACTCCTTGCAGCCCAAGTGGATGCTGAGGGAGGTAGAACATACTACAGTGCTACAGAACAGGAAGCGCGGGCAGACGTACTCCTTGCAGCCCAAGTGGATGCTGAGGGAGGTAGAACATACTACAGTGCTACAGAACAGGAAGCGCGGGCAGACGTACTCCTTGCAGCCCAAGTGGATGCTGAGGGAGGTAGAACATACTACAGTGCTACAGAACAGGAAGCGCGGGCAGACGTACTCCTTGCAGCCCAAGTGGATGCTGAGGGAGGTAGAACATACTACAGTGCTACAGAACAGGAAGCGCGGGCAGACGTACTCCTTGCAGCCCAAGTGGATGCTGAGGGAGGTAGAACATACTACAGTGCTACAGAACAGGAAGCGCGGGCAGACGTACTCCTTGCAGCCCAAGTGGATGCTGAGGGAGGTAGAACATACTACAGTGCTACAGAACAGGAAGCGCGGGCAGACGTACTCCTTGCAGCCCAAGTGGATGCTGAGGGAGGTAGAACATACTACAGTGCTACAGAACAGGAAGCGCGGGCAGACGTACTCCTTGCAGCCCAAGTGGATGCTGAGGGAGGTAGAACATACTACAGTGCTACAGAACAGGAAGCGCGGGCAGACGTACTCCTTGCAGCCCAAGTGGATGCTGAGGGAGGTAGAACATACTACAGTGCTACAGACCAGCCCGGCCAGCACATCGACCTACTACAAGCTGTCTAATATCTTTAATAGAATTTCAACTTTACCGCTGGAGCATTAGGTTCAAGGTTGATCGTTGACAGTTTCCGGTAGCTTGATGTGCTGGCGTCTATACATACATATTTCACAGAACGAGACACACACACACGGCGTAGTGTAGTGTCTGGTGAGTGCTGACCTGCTGGCCTGCTGTGCTAATGGTACTTGTGGATTCTTTTTATGTGTTAGACTTAGGATATGTCCGGCGGTACAGATGACGTATGGTTCTGTACACAGAGCGAACTTTTCCAAGTGCGCTGGGATGGCCAAATCCAAAAGTATTCTTTCAATATTAGAGGACTTGCCAAAAATACTCTAACGAGTCTCGAGCCCGATTTTGATGACAACTAAAGGATGATTCCCACCAAACAGCTCGAAGGGGGCCCAATCACGTATCAAAATAAAATAAAGAAAATCAAACATTCATGAATGTTACCATGATAAGGAATTTTAAAATCACTATTTTCGTTCCCAAATTAGCACAATTTCCCAGAAATGTAACAAAATTTTAAAACGCGACAACACCATCATAATGGTAGTGCAAGGAGTCGTAATAAAAAGCTCAAAACTAAGACAAGCCAGTGACATAGAGAGAGCAGACGAGATACTAAGTGTCAGCATTTGGCATTTTAGTGTCAGCTTTATGCCAGTTTTTTGTAAATATTGCTTCCGAGTGCAAAACACGAGTGAGTCGTACACAAAACTAGAGTATTCTAACATGTTCATGTGTCTAGGTAGGAGCGACTGCGAGTACGCAGAGGCTCATAGAGATTATGAGTTACGTTTTGCGGTTCCACGAGGTACCATGTGTATGCAATGGCAATATGCCTAATAAAATTATTCCAAATTCCATTCTGCCATCTTTATAGCATTGTACCAAATAATCGTCGTTCTAAATAAACGTTATACTAAACAAACTTATTCATAATTTTAACTTTGCCAAAGGTAATTACGCCAAATAAAATTCTGCAATCTTAGAAGCATGCCATTGTAAATTCGGACATATAAATATTCGGCCATAAAATAATTGTAATTAATATTTTTTATGCCTTAAAAATATTAGTTTTTAAAAAGATTATGCCAAGTGTGTTATGCCAAATAAATTTCGGAGCATCAAGATTCCGCCAGATAGAGAGAACCGGTATTTTTTAAACTGCATTAAACGTTAATAATATATTTAGAATTTATATGCGTAACTGAATATTATACTAATTAAATCAGAATCCTAATTTTAGCAGTTTATTCAAAGTATTGAAAATCGGATTGTCGTTTTTCGGACTGAGAACCCATCGAGCATTTGATTCTTCGAACGTATGAAAATCGGAAAACAAACAAATCGCATTTACGACTTTCGGTAAAATAAATTTCGTGATTTTTAATAATAGACATTGTAATTCTTAGGTATTATAAAATGCGGACTTTTGAAACTCGGACCAACGAAATACGGAATAAGATACTCCGAGTATTTGGGTGTTCCCGTCTCCGTGCGTCATAGACGACGAACGATACTCACAAGAGATGCGTCCGCAGCGAGCTTCTGTCACGGAAGCTCTTCCCGCACAGTTCGCACTTCTGACGCTCGCGGTGATTCTTCATGTGGTTGCGAAGTTTCGCCAGGGACCTACGCAAAACCATTACGCCTGTATTCTCTGAAGACGTAAGCAGTAGTTTACAGATACTCAGTATAGTATTCTTAAATTATTCTTATTCTTAATTCTACTCACGGCGCAGTATGTCCGCACACGCGGCACGTGTGCGTGGGCTCGGGCGCCCCGTGCTCCCGCGCCACGTGGTCGGCCGCCACGTCCGCGCGGGAGCTGGTGGCTCCGCACGCCACGCAGCGCCACCTGCAGTACACGCACACACTCACACGTCACTTACTGCTGACACAGCTGCACAGGGACTGCGCACTGTGAGCGTGAGGTTCACTGTACTCATCACAATGAACACCTACACGTTACATGCTCGGCACCTCCACCCTTACTCTAGACATACAGGGCAGAAGGGACACCGACGCTCAAACGGTTACTACGTAGGTACTCAGTACATCGCAGGCAAAAACTAGTACGAAATATGATTAAATAGCGTCCCATTAATCGAACATATATACATCCTACACCTGTTTGGCTGATTTTGTCCAGTAGCCCATCTATGTAGACGTTGAACAGTGCTGGGGACATGCTCCCACCTTGCCTCACACCGCACTTAAGGCCAGAGGGCATCGATAGCTCGTTCTTCCATCGGACACGATTTTCCTGCTGCTGGTACCAATTTTTCAGTACCGGCACCACCTCGCTGGAAACTTTACGGTCAGACAGCTTTTGCCACAGCAGCTCATGGTCAACGCGGTCGAAAGCTTTGCTGAGGTCTAGGTAATAGGCTATCATAGAAGTACTCAATACTTTATTGCATTCCATATGTATTACTAGATGGTGTAATAAGTAAAAGGTCATTAAGGATCCTGTCGGGCATAGCAACATTAGAAGAGAGGAAGAAAGCTAAGTAGCAATTCAATAATATTATTATAGTTTATTAGATGTGTTTAATTGGGTAGTAAGTATTTCTACCTTGTAATATCCCACAACCTGATTGAGTACATAGATGACAGTACTGATACAAGGCTTTTGAAGCCGTATTTGCAATCCGAAGATATTATGAAAAGTGCTGCTTGTTTGTGAAAAGTGCTCCTTGTTTATGAAAAATGTTCTCCAACAGTCTGGCTCTAACATTAGCAAGTGCAATGGGGCGATAATGACTCGCGCTGGAGATGTTCTTTCTTCGGTTCTTACAAATGGGAACTGTAACTGTGTCTGTAAGGCCTTCGGGACATATCCGGATTTCAAGATGGCAGATAAAAGAATCGACACTGCATGGTACAACCCCAGGCCTCCGTATCGTGTGTGTTCGATGGTCAATCCATCTAACCCTGGCGATTTACTGCCGGCTGTTTGTTTACAGCATCTGCTATGTCCTGTACAGATATTGTTGGACATCTTTCGTTATGAATGTCCTTTGTTTTAAAACTATGTTGCTTTGCGGGTGCAGGTTGGCAGAATAGCTTGTTAAAACTATTAGCTATTTGCTTATCGTCAGTTGTGCCCTCGATGTGTGATGGAAACTGCGTCGACGGCTTGATAACCTTGTTAACACTTTGCCAGAAATTGGCCAAGTTTTTTATCCATAAGTATGTTAATGATAACTGTATTAATCGTCCTTCTTAACTTTGTTAGTTTACATAGTTGATACATAGTTTGTAGGTATGTGTGATGCAAGTGTTAGTGCTTAAACCATATAAGATTTAACTGTTTCTAGTTTAAGCGTCTGATGTTGTCCTGTTTTTTCTGTGTGGTCCGTGCTGTGTTGTTCACACCATCATTGCCAGTCTGTTTTTTATAAGTGAAGACATGTAATTGGCTGTCAGTTTCACTCACTATTTTTTATTCTGTTTTGTTTAGCTGTAAGTCTTCCATAGTCCATAAATAAATAAATTAAAACTCAGTTGCAATATTTGTCCTTAACAAACATACATAGAAACATTGTAAGTTAATAATAAACAAATGCTTGTAGAAAAGCAGTAGTATTGTGATAGTACCTGACGCGGTGTCGCCTGCGGTGCGCGGCCAGCGAGTGCTGGTCCTTGCAGCGCACGCGGCACACGGAGCACACGGACTGCCCCGCGGACTGCGACCAGCACAGACATGATGACACGATTAATGACTTTAGGCTGAAGCACACTGTACAGTCCCCCAACTCGGGCGCCCTTCGCCCCCTCCTAGTGTAGCAGCGGGAGCTCCGCACAACGAACAGAAAGCAAGGGAGTGAAGAAA
The DNA here is from genome assembly GCA_950005105.1 of Lycophotia porphyrea. Lineage (NCBI taxonomy): Eukaryota > Metazoa > Arthropoda > Insecta > Lepidoptera > Noctuidae > Lycophotia > Lycophotia porphyrea. The sequence continues at coordinate 9,084,928 of OX465412.1, read as the reverse complement.
TCTACAAATTTTTGAGCAACTTCGTTTTTAGAGCTCAGAAGACCACGTGAAGTCTCTAGCGTGGTATCATTATTATATTTTTTATTTCTATTAGTTTCACTATTGATAATTTTACAAACCGTCTTTATTTTGTTATCTACGGAATTTAATCTTGTTGCTAATGAATAAGGCTTTAGCTACTTTACAAGTGTTTTTAAAAATATTTGAGTAAGTTCCAACATACGTATTTAGTAAACGCGTCTGAATTGATATAGGGCTAAGGCACAATTTGGCAAAATGGAGAATTAAAGATCCTTTAGACACACAGTGTGAACGCGGTGCATACATCCTGCCAAGCGACAATCGACTCTATTTTGTTAGTGATAAGGTGTACATACCGGGTCATGTTTCTTCATATGGTTGGTCAGTTTGAACTTGTGGTTGAAGCCCAGTATACAGTCGTGACAGCGGTACTCGTGGCGCGTGAAGGTGATGCTGGAGAGAGCCTTCTGGCGTTCAGCCTCCACCTGTGACGTCAGCACTTCACTAATCATCAGTGGTCGGAGTAGGTAGAGCTGTTTTTGCTACTTGCGACATGTGGACATAACATGGATATGCCAAATATTTCCCGGAATCCCGGGAATTCTCGGAATATTTCCTTGTGCAGTAAAGTATATTTAGTATTGTTGCTAACAGTTTTACTTAATTAATTCATATTTCACGAAGCTACCTCTAACATATCCAGGATCCCTGTGAGTGTATATAAGTAAGTATATACTGTTTGGGTGCTCACCTACTACCTGCTCGTAACTGCCCACTTACCCATATTAACTCACTTAAATCAATCGACAATTTCAAAATCCCGGGATTTCAGAGGCATATCCATGTTAACATCAATGTTTGCGGTCATTCACCCAAACAGCTCTATCTACTCCGACCACTACTAATCATCAATAATAATTAATATTTCTATTGCATGTGTCGTATTGGGACTTCAAATAATACAAGATGTAATCGGACTCTTCACGAAGCCGTCAACCAAGCATTCTGTACATCAAACTAAGTAACTCTACGCAAAAATTATTGCTGGGAGACGATATTTTTTTCTGGTGAAATCAATTGAAATATCACGGTTTTCAGTAGGACTCGATGTAACGCACTCACAACATTATGCTGATGGATGGATCGAATAGTACAGGGGTCGTGGAGATATTTAAAGTTTTTACATTAAAAACTTGTACTTGATAAAAAACTTGTGAAATGTTGGCAATATATACTTTGACAATATCTCCGTAACTAGAACGAATCTTCAGAACTACTGATCCGATTGCGGGAACCTACATTATCCCGGACTGTTATAGGCTACATTTAGAACGTCCCCGTGCATAACGTGAGCGAAGCCGAGAGCACAAGCTAGTGTGTCAGTGCTATGTTAGTGCTATGTCAGTGCTATGTCAGCGATTTGTCAGTGCTATGTCAGTGCTATGTCAGCGATTTGTCAGTGCTATGTCAGTGCTATATCAGTGGTATGTTAGTGCTATGTCAGTGCTATGTCAGCGATTTGTCAGTGCTATGTCAGTGCTATGTCAGCGATTTGTCAGTGCTATGTCAGTGCTATGTCAGCGATTTGTCAGTGCTATGTCAGTGCTATATCAGTGGTATGTTAGTGCTATATTAGTGCTATGTCAGTGCTATGTCAGTGCTATGTCAGTACTAAGTCAAAAATTGCAAAAATCTTTTAACATGTAATAGCGAGCCTATTGGCATCAACCGGGCTCACATTCAGACTCCGTTGCTGCTACTTACAAATCCCTGATGAAACTTGAGTTATGTTTGCCGTGCCGTGCCGTGTTTCGTACAACTACTTTACGAAGATAATGTGAAGTAGTCGAGCTCACCTCGTCCCAGCTCAAGACGCGCATCTCCAGCTGTCCCTCGGCCACGTTGAGCTGCTGCAGCTTGTTGCGCACGCGCAGGTTGTCGACCGCGCCGGCCGGCTGCTCCTTCCTGGGCAGCGGGTGCTTGCGCCGGTCGATCTTAGGAGCCCCTGCGGTTATAGCGAACTATACCAAAAGGTAAAATTGTACACTTACCCAGGAGTGTAGTTAAAGATTAGGTTGGCAGGTTGCGCCAGACGCCTTCCTTTTTTTCAGATGGGAAATCATCAAATGACTTTTCCCGCTCTGGGCGGAGCGGAAGGGAGTGTCAGACTTGTACTGACTAAAACCCATCCATGTTCCTTCCTTGCCCTTTGTGTTCCAGGGCCGCGGTATCTCTTTCAACAGTCCCGCAGCCCTGCGCCGGACGCCTTAATTTTTTAAATAGGCCGCAACTCGCCATATGTGACGGCTATAACGCCTAGAGAAACCGATCCACTCGAAACTTGAAGAGGTCTGTATAATAATGATCGGGAAACAGAGATGCCGGCAGTGAGTTCCACAGAATGTGGTGCATAACGCTTGCGATGTGTCAGACTGACTAAAAGCCACCCGTATTCCTTCTTGGCCCTCAGTCCACAGTCCCGCGTCCCCGTGGAAGTGATAGCACATGGAGTGGTGTCGTGGTGCCACTTACCATCATCGACCTTCTTCTTCTTCCCCCCCTTCCCGCGGCCCCCCTTCCTGCGCCTCTTGTTGTTCAGCGGCTCCTCGTCGGACGCGTCGAACTCTTCGTCTTTGTATGACCTACTCTTATCCATATTACTACTGCTTAAAGTTAATGTGTTTGGTGCGATGAGATCTGGGTTTAATACTGCCTGCAATTATAAAGGGTGTAAAAAGACTCTTATCCGTATTACTACTGCTTAAAGTTAATGTGTTTGGTGCGATGAGATCTGGGTTTAATACTGCCTGCAATTATAAACGGTGTTAAAAGACTCTTAACGAAGCCGAAAGGCACGTGCACCCTGAGAAAATCGGTGGTGACACATGGACAGACAGACAGACAAAAAGTGATCTTATAAGGGTTCCTTTTTTACCTTTTGATGTACGGATCCCTAACAAAACTATGTTTATTTTTACAAAGCCTTTTCTTACTCTTGATTTTTTAAAATCTTAGTTAAAGAATGTGACAACGCCGTGTTACAATAAAATTACTGTTTATTTAAAGCAGTTCCCACATCATTTTCAAGAATCTATAACTCGAAAACTATCAAGAATCGCAGAACACACACGGATACCTCTGGGCGTGAGGAATCTAATTTTTTTTATGACGTCACATTTGGACCACCCTGTATATGACCATATGACAAAAGCTAGTCTCAAAGAGAGGACACACGGGAAGGTGAAACTGAACGTACCGTAACATCGTTCCCCTCCTCCCCACCCCGACTGCCCCCATCATCCACAAAGTCCTCCCCCCCCTCGCCCCCGTCGCTGCCCTCCACATCTTCGACCTTGATGAACGCAAGCGGGACGTGCAGGAGTGTCCCGCTGTGTCCCTCCTCTCGCTTCAGAGGAGGGAACGTGAGACCGGAGGGAGAGTGCTTCAGTGAAGTTATACTTTGTGATGATTTGAGCTGTAAGTAATGAAGTAACATATTTATAATCGATCCCGTAAACATGAAGCTGCACACATAATCGCACGCGCGTGCTCTAAGCTAAGCCACAATTTCACCTACCATTTTGTCACATATTTGTGACGTTTGACGTACAGGGCACGCGCTTGCTTGTCACGTATGTGTAACAATGGCTTTCAAAATAGACTAACCTCGTTAAAGGATGCAGGTAACTAAATCGCCATCCTGTATAAAGGATGTAAAAAGACTCTTAACGAAGCCGAAAGGCACTGGATGTCCAGGTCATTGCGATCATTTTTTTGTTCTAGACCATACCTATTGGGGGTCAAAGTTCCAACTTTTGCACTAGTTTTTTTTTTAATACATGTTTTTAATGTATTTTTTACTTAAGACACCTTCACGACCCCCGTACTATTCAATCCATGCATCACCACAAAGTTTTGAATACGTTACATTGAGTCCTACCGTAAAACGTGATTTTTCAGCCCAAAAAAAAAGTCGTTTCCCAGGACTAATTTTGCGTAAAGTTACTTAGTTTGATGTACATAATGCTTGGTTGACGGCTTCGTGAAGAGTCTGTTTACACCCTGTAGATGTCGGCCTTACATTTGTCTCCAGCAGGGATTTGTGTGACACTAACTAATCATGTAGCTTCTTTGTCATAGCTTGAGTTATTCTAGCTGTGATTGGTATGTCCCACACACATCGCTCGCTACGCATCCCCGCTCAGCTCTGGTTGAAACGCAACCTTACTCGAAACTAACGAGTAATCGTAAGCGCGTCTGCTGATCTCGAGGGCCTGGGTTCGATTCCCAGGTCGGACAATGTGTTATTGGGTTTTTCCTTCAGGAATATCCCAGTAGCCAGTAGTGTCTAGATTTGTGCCTAGCTGATGGCAATAGGCTCGCCCCCTATTGCAGTGGACTTAAACGTAAATGGCGAAAGGTGGATGTGCTACTAATGTACTGCATGTCGCCTAAAACAATAATTATGAATCTCTGCCTAACCCTTCGGGGATTATTGGCGTGATGTTATGTTATGTTAGTATCCCCAGACAACTACACACGTGATGTTATGTTTTTGTGACGTCATTCACCGCTATATTACGGCCGCTACATGATGGCCCCGCTATTGGAGGAAACCAGAGCGTAAGGCTACTTTAACTTTAGGAAAAAATTAGGGTCCCGTGCAAAAAATGAAAACCTTTGAAATATCCTTATTTCAAAGGTTTTCAATTAATAAATATTTTTATAATAATTGGACGCGGACGAAGGTCTCGGACTCAGCTAGTACTTACACAATACACATAACATTACACACAAAAGCACAAATTGCTAAATTCAGTACATTTTTTGTTTAGTTCGTAATTTCGCCACCAACAAACGTACACTGTATGACTCTTTTCATATTCTGGAAACTGACTTATTTTATTATTAGAGCTAGCTCATATTGTCCCAGTGCTGGACAAAGGCCTTCCCCCATTGCTTCCAACGTCACGATGCTGTGCTACTTCTTTCCAATTCTCAAGGAAGACATCCAGTTCGTCCCGCCATCTCCTACGTGGTCTGCCGCGACCCCGTGTCACTGTTTAAGGGCACCAGGCCTGAGATTTACGGGCCCACAGTTCGTTCGGCATGCGACAGACAATTCCTGCTCAATCCCATTTAAGTCGGGCAGCCTTTTGAGCCACGTCAACGATTCGCGCTTTGGAGCGCAGTGTAGTGTTTCGAAAATGGTCTGATAATTTACACCTAAAATACTGCGCGCCATAGCACTTTGGCAAACCTTGTGTTTGGATATTTGGATGTTAGACAAACACCAAGTTATGACTTATGCTAGTCTTATAATGTCGCGCAACGTAATGACGTACATAAGCATATATTAGGTTGTTAGGTTTTTTTGGAAGTCGGTTATTTTTTCTTGGAAGTGGGCTAGTCTTAGGCTGCGCAAGTGGATGTTTTTCCACAAAAACGGAGCAATTGAAATATTCACAGAATGTGAATTTCTGTTGCCGCTATTGGCTATACCGACAAATGATTGAAATATGTAAATTAAAAAATAAAGTAGGGAAGCCTACTACGATGGTACGGAACCCTTCATACGCGAGTCCGACTCGCACTTGGCCCGTTTTTTTCAAGCTACTTGATCCTTCCTTCTTTCCTCTATGTTTCCTTCCTTCCCTGTACAGCACACACACACAAACACACACACACACGTTCACGAGCACGACACATACACGGTGGGCAGCGCATCTCGGTATGTGGTGAGAGACGAATGTACTGCATCTACTCAACAATTGTTTGTTTGACAGAGTTTTATAGAAATATCGAAACACCTACCAGCGCCAGTGGGCAGTGACACGCCCTGCTCTTTCAGTACATGCCCTTTACGACGCTTCATTTTCTTAGATATGTGGTAAAAAAGGTAGGTGTGAACATAAACTTAAGTTTAGCCGTAACATATATGTATAAAATGAGCAAGATATGTCACTAGCGCGCATTCTGAGGACTCGAAAACGTCCCAGTGGGGGCTATCGCGCATGAATTCGCCGCTAGAGGTGTTCGTGTAGAGTAAGGTCTTCCGAAATGTCACATCACACATGTCATAGTGTTCGCGCGTTGCGTGCTTTTTTATCACGTATTTTTACTAATATTCACGATTGTGGTCTAGATTGAGCCATTCCTGATTAATTATGACTTGATGATTTTAAGTAGCAACTTAGGATCATATTTGTTTGTACTTGGAGGTAGAATGATTTTTAAATGTTGCTTGTTAATGTTACGGACGATATTTGTAAATATGTATCTGAAGTGTACACTATGTTGTTAAACGTAATAAAATAAACTTTTTATGACGTTATTGTTACTTTAAAGTATAAAATAAAATTATTTACAGGACCTTACTCGTCAGTGGCGCCATCTGGTGAGCTCAAAAACAATAGCCACCATTAGCATTCTGAATGACATTCTAATATTAGTGAGTTCATTCTCACCCACATAGTCAAATTCATCGTCAACACCTTACAGCACACCGAGACACGTCCCACGCAGTACGTACCAGGATCCACGCGCGTGCCAGGAGCAGGCCGGCTCCCGGCGGGCGCTCCGCCCGCGCGCGGCGCCTAGCTCGCCAGCAGCGCGCGCAGCCGTAAGCTATTGGTATTCGGGGAGCGCGGCAGCTGCAGACATGACCAAAAGTCAGTACAGGACGCCCAGCGGGACTCAACTACCTATCGTGTTGGAGAGGGAACGGGGTACCTGTTCATAAAATTCAATTTTTGCTACAATTTTAAGCGTTTTTATGACTTTTTCACACAATTGAGCTTTCAATATGTGAGGTTTTAGAAAAACCAATATAATACACCTACAATAAGGTACAGTTTCTGTTAAAACTTTAAAGAATTTCATTTTTTTCGTGATGTACCTACTTTTGTTTATATTATAAAGTACAGACACCAGTTCCTCAACATACCCGAAACTGTCAAATTTTCCCAATCAACCTTGAACCTAATTCTTTAGCGATAAAGTTGAAATCTATTAAAGAAACTGGACAGACTGTAGTAGCTGATTTGCTGGCGTCTGTACAATCACAAACATTCTATAGCCTATTTCAATGGCCATAAGCTAACATTACACTAGCTTTAAGTTACAATTTTGAATAGACTTGAGACAGTGCAGCCGGTGCCGGAATCAGGAACTAAACTTGTATATATGTACTGAATCAACTACTAAGTGTCTGTTTACGACGTAATGTCTTAAATCTATGGATTAAACTGATTAATCCTATTCCCGCCTTACACGAAAATTACTAAACTTTGACATTCAATATTCTTAGTAAAACACCCTGTATTTTCGGGCAAACTAGATAATTAATATTACCATCCTGTTTTATGTTATGAGTACTTATGAGTTAAAGGAACATTTTGAGCACACTTAGAAAAGTTAAAGCTTCACCGAAAATGTTATTTAGAAGGAAACCTAATGCACCAACCCGGACACATTAGGAGCAAGTGGAGCTAAGGTAGCCCGCGAAATTCGAATATTGTTCAAATTTTTGCATATTTTGTAATAGTCATATGGACGGCTGTCGAGCTGCCGAGTTTCCTCCGTGACTCGGAAAGCACGTATCAATCATTACGTAGTCAGTGGCCCAAAAAGTCTAATAACTAGTCTTACCAAGAGGCATCGTATTATCCAGTTTTAACTGGGTTGTGGAGGTCAGATCGGCAGTCGCTCCATGTAAAATACTGGTATTTAGCTGCATCCGTTTAGACTGGAAGCCGACCCCAACATAGTTGGGAAAAGGCAGGCAGATGATGATACGGAAAGCTGTCGGTCACGGCGGCCGATCTCAGCGGAGATCAACCATCGGCGCGGGAGATATTATAGTGTACGTGTGTGTGAGAGATCAGGACGCTGTGGGGGGGGGGCATCGTACCGCCATTCGCCAACTTCAAAACTCCTGGCTGCTACTAAGAAACTCATAATGGAAAAACCCATTATCACTTTTTATCCGACCCGAAAATCAAACCCAGGACCCCACCGGTCAGGAGTGGCGCTTGCGACCGGGAGGCCAAACAAGCAGTTTTGCATTTAAGATTACACAACCAATTACAGAGCCACAAATTGCAATATCCTTAAGAAAATCTGAATTTCACAGGCTACCCTAGCGGTGTCATCATTCCTTACCAGATACTTGTTGAGGATTTCATGGGCTTCTTCCACCTGCTTCTTGAAGGCGTAGTATTTGAGGATGTTGGCCTTGCACTCCAGACACAGTCGTAGTGTCACACTGTCTACATCCTGCAAACAATATGTGGCTGTAAGAAATTCTCTTCATCATCATCAGCCTATAATGTTCGCACTGCTGGGACACAGGCCTCCTCTCTATGAGAGGGAATGGGCTATAATCCACCACGCGGGCCCAGTGCGGATTCATAGTGTCAAGTCACATGTCTTCGAGTTTTTTGGCGCGGTCTACCTCCGCCATCTCGATAATTAACCGACGAGGTTTAAATGACATGATTTAATTTATTTATTAAATATTATATTGTATGAAATATTCATTGAATAGGGTTACATGGACTTATAGGGTTGCATTGATGATTTGACAATGACCTGCTAATTACAAAAAAATAAGAAAATTTGATTTTCGCAGGCTACCCTGAGCAACCACCTTAACTGTTCACCACTGCTTTCCCCTTCAGAAACCACAAACGCAACATTATCATATGTCACCTTTGCATTCAACCTTTATTGATTTCATACACCTTTGATTAAAAGTAGGTCATACCAATCATACGGTCATACCTAATGAAGTCAGCAGTGCATTTATAAAAGCACTCAAAGAAAATAATCAATAAAACTCAATGCCATTGGCTTTCACTATAACCAAATTATTTGACGCATGAATAAAGGGGAATAGGTATTCTAAATATATTAAAGAAACATAAAAACTATAAAATTCAAGCTGTGTGAATGATATAAATATTAAAAAAACAGCATTTTTTTTTTGTATTGTTTATATTAATTTGTTCGTGCTTACTTGAATTGTAATGTTGAGAATTTCGTAATACAATTTCTTAATATGCTGATCGGTGACTTCCGCAGTGAGGTGCCGTTCGAGGCTCAGGCAGCCCTCGCAAACCGTGTCCAAATGCTCCGGACTGATATTCATATCGAGTGTTTGTGTTTAACAACTGAATTATTAATAAAACAACATATCTTTGCAAATAAAATTCTGTAAAATAGTACTATTTAGAGTTGACTTATTTTTTAATTACACCAGGAAGTTTGACAGCTGTTGGCGACGTTTTGGAACATGGGCCTTTTACTAAGATACGATTTTACTTTTTCTGAATTTATCAAAATGTCGCTAGCTACTATTTATCGATTGCTCAGAAATGTGTAAAACTTTATACGCTTTAATATATATAATTATTTCTTGAATGAGTCAATGAGATAACAATCAATATTTAAATCATTGGGTCACTGAAACTGTCGCCGAGTGACAGACACGTACGGTCAGTACCGAAAGTAAATATATTGAATCAATGATATTCGTATTTGAATATACTAACTTTATATATGATTTTGTTTCATTTGATAACAGAGCCTGCTGAGAGTTTGGGGGAAACCGACCATAATACTAATAATATTTTTTTTATCAGCCTAGAGTAATTTAGGAACAGTCACTATACGCACATAAGGTATTTATTTGTAGGTATTTAAGGGAGCCCTCAAAATTTAAATGTTACTACAATTGATAATGTCAATTTATTTTATAACTAGCTTTTCCCCCGGCTTCGCTCGCGTTACTTTAGAATTTGACAATCAATTCGGGTTGTACTCTCCTTGTAATTAAACCATGATTCGAAAGAGACGTGGCGCCATCTATGAGCATAATAACGTTATCGCTGTTTTCCTCGGGAACAGTACATTTTTTCGGGATGAAAGGTTTTCTGTACATCTGACAACGGCAACGACAAAATGATCAGTTCAGTAGTTTAAGCGTGAAAAGGTAACAAACCAACTCACTTTTGCATTTATAACATAACATAATAATTTATTTCAAATCTTTTTACTTAAATAATAACAGGTAAATTATAATATTTTAAAAAATAATTATTAATACAGTAAGGATTTTATGAAAGCTGAACGTTTCCTATCGTTATGGAACGGCACAGAGCTGCAATAAAAAAAAGTTTTATTGGCTACTTTACCACAAATCACAAACGCCAAAACGAAGGAAATAAAAAGTAGGTCATGTGTTCATGCGGCTTTTATTTATAAAACCGTAAAAAGGGTTTCTATGTTAATGTAAACACAACTTTCTTCTACATGGAAATATTATTGCTGCCCGTGGTCCGTTGGTCGTGCCTATTACAGAGAGTAAGCCGGTTTCCCAGTAGTGAGAATATTAAAGGCTAATTATTATGCGATGGCCCCACGAGTTGGTTGCTGAAACGTCATACATTTACAAGAACTTGTTGATCCAGCTCAGATAAGAAGTCACTCGGGTGTACCCTGACGGGTAACCTTCTGTACAGCCATTGGCCGCGCCGAACGAGACCAGTCCAATCTGCAACAGAAATGAGATAATTAATACAAATAAATTGTTGGTTAATTGGTCTAGTGATCACAAGGCAGGCATATTCAGACAATATTTGAACAGCGGCAAGTTTCCTGCTCTACTGAAACATAGTAAAGTAGTACCAATTTTCAAATCGGGTTGTAAGATTGACCTTCTAATTATAGACCACAGACAGATTGCAGGCGTGATGTTATGTTGCGTTGGTAAGGGTAAAACCCCGCTCACGACCTCACGTGATGTGACTTCCGCTAAGTGACACGATTTTAGAATATACCATTTGTCTTCGCATTTGCTGTCACAACACACGTGCCAATTGAGCGTGTTGGTGTTCAACTCGCACAATACCTGCGTGGTTGATTACAACCCACTCTCTTTTACATAGAAGACGCTTCTGTCCCAGCTGTGGGACATTACAGGCTGATTATGGAATGCTTACTAGTAAGTCGGAGGTCCCAGAGTAATACCGCAGTATGAGCGGCCCCCCGGAGTCGCCGCTGCAGGCACCCTTATTGTTCGCCCCGCTGGTGCACAGCACATTAGTCGTAACTATGTCGCCGAAAGTGTTAGCGCATTGCTCGTTAGTGATAACTGAGACGAACACGTCGCGGAGAGCCTGGTCGTTCGTCACTATGGCCGCTGGAAATCAGTAAAACAGAAAGATAAACAGTACCCTAATTTGCGTACCATCACTTTTAATTACAATCGAAAGAAATCTTCAAATGTTTGAAGAAACTCAAATAATGTTGTTGAACTGTCAAAATAAATAGGACAGGGATTCCCGCGTTTCACCGCACCGAAGCTCTAGTATAGACTAAGGTCAGCAGAAATGTCAGTTGTCACTTAAAATCATTGAACGTACCCTCGCTCGTCTTCCCGAATCCGATAGCTTCAGCTCTATAGCCCACAAAGGTGTTATTTACACTATTGGGCAGAGGGATCGTATTGATGTAACCTGGAATTCATAAAATATTGGTGAAAAACCAATGATAAACAACATTCCCTTCCAATATTTTTCTCTAGGAAGTAGTATCTATACTTAACTTACTAGTATAATAAGTGTATGAAATCCTGAGCATAGCGATATCGTTCTGCAAGGTGCTGGCGTTGTAGAGTGGGTGCACTGTGCAAGTACTAGCATAGCGCCGTGTGCCGCCCGAGAACAGCTTAATGGAGCCGAGGACAACCTGCAAAGGGAGAGCAAGATACACTAGAGCTGTATCCTTTATTTGCTCTTAAATATTATGCCCGTCCTCAGATGTATTTGTTAGGTAAGTATTAGTTCGAAATCTTGTAAAAATATAAGTGGTCGCAGCATGAGATCCTGGGTTCGACTTCCAGTTCGGGAAATGTGCTATTGGGTTTTTCCAACAGAAATTTCTCAGTCACAGCCACACAGTTTGGATTTGTGTAGTGTTAATAGGATCACCCTCTATTACGTGGAACTTAAACATAACTGGTGTAATGCGGGTGTACTGGCTATACTGACACATCTGTGCCTAACTCTGCGGGAACATACATGCTTGATGATGTTAGTACAAATTATTTTTTTAAAGGAACTCATATCAGAAGTAAGTCAAGAGTCATCGCTTGCCTGCAAGGGCTGCGGGCCGTTCGAAAGAGATACTGCGGCCCTGGAACACAAAGGGCAAGGAAGGAACATGGATGGGTTTTAGTCAGTACAAGTCTGACACTCCCTTCCGCTCTGTCCAGAGCGGAAGAAGTCATTTGATGATTTCCCATCCGTAAAAAAAAAAACAAAACAAAGCTTCATCAGTTATCCAGGATTCCAGATGACTGATGAAATGATATTAGCAAATATAAACTTTGCAAAATGTTAATAGTTGCTAATTTGTTTCCTTTTTTTGTTTTTTGCTTACTCATTCTCTGTCGAGTCTAAAGAAATTGTCTTCTATACTACTATATCATATACCTATTGGAATGATAACCTTCGTGCTGCAAGTCAAGATAATAATCAAAATTGACTGATAGTTGTCTGACATCTGCAAGCTTACCAGCATGCTCCTAGCCTGAGAGTACCCGTCCCACCAGCACTGTCCAGTAGTCAGCACTTGTGTGTGGCTCAGTAGCGCCCCGCCGCAGATAGACGTCTCCCCAGTTGTCAGCTCGATCACTAGGCCTGCCTGTGTAATGTTTAGGCAACTGAGCTGAGCGTGAATGTGTGCTCTACGGTCAATACTGATATTTTAATGACTGAACGAATTTGGACAGATTTCTGGAACACGAAAGACTGAGACTTGGATATGGTTAATTGCTGTGCCCCACGATTACACCCGCCGTTTCTATTTTTCCTCGGCTTCTTAGGGTCGTAGCGTGGTTTTAAATAGCCTATAACTTTTCTCAACAATTGGGCTACTAAATGTTTAAAAGAATCTTTCGTAGTTCCAGCAGACATAAGCGTGTTTAAACAGGCTATAAAGCTTTAATAAAATAGAAGATACTAAAAATGTAACTTTATACTGATACGGATATTTAGACTTACGTAAAACGGGTGCTCTCCAAGATACGAACTTAACCCCCCCGAGATCCTCATGGACTCCTGTCTCCTGATGGTGGTCGCGGCCGGCACCCCCACTCGTTGGTGGTACCTGCGTGCCACCTCCTCTCCGGCCACCATACCCACCACACAAACCAACAGTACCACCTTCATGCTGAGGAATGAGGGCCTGGAGATCAGAGAGCCCTTATATTGACTCGATGAGGAAAAGTTTTGAAGCCGATAAGAACTCATCTGTACGTTTTTACTTAATAATTGTAAAGAGGTTAAGTTTGTATGTTTGTAAGTTAGGCTGTGGGGGATTATCTTCGGTACTATTGATCCGATTCCAAAAGTTCTAACACTGAGAACAAGCCTCTATATCTCCGAGTATCATAGGTTATGCAAGACGTTCCCGTAGAACAATTGTCAATCATAACGTGAGTGAAGCCGAGGGCAAAGCCTAGTATATTTCCAAAGAGAAGTGTGGAGACTCGCACTTCAAGTGGCAGTGATTTCACTGATGAGTGTTTGTTAGACATGATTGAGTTTGTGTTATCATTTGTTTATGTTAGTATAATACGACACTCGACTTCTTTGTCTGTGTAGTGCTTGTAAGTGTAAGTGATGAGCTTGAAGTCGAGTCAGTTCAATTTCGTTCGGGTGAAATTTAAAGTGGTTTTCTCCAACTATGACAGGCAGGTGAAAAACTTAGAACCATCGAGTCGCCGCAAGCAAGCAAGCACTTAACTTGAAAATGATGATTGTGGGACGAGCGAGGTAGACTCCTTATGAAAGGACTGGCATTTTGTCTTATGTTAGCGCCTAGAAAAATAAAAAAACAAATGTGTGCGTGTAACCTTTACGCGCGATTGAAGTAAAACTCGTTTTTCTTTTAATTTACTTATTTTAAAAGTAATAAATAAACAAGTATATTTAGAGATTTTCAAAAAAATCTGAGTTACTCCCTAGTCGCGCCTAAAGAAGTTTTACTTCAAAAACTTTGACTTTGACTTTATTTGCCTGAAATATGGTGTTTTACAGATTTTATAACACAAACATAGTTCTTTCGCCTACTAAAAACGGCATGCAAATAATGCGAGGAAATGAATTAAAATTTTCAAAATCAATGAAGCACACAAACAACAATATTTTTTCTCGCGTTGATGAGTTCATTTGTTTTTTTTCAATAAACTGCTTTCTATTTGCAAGCCAATTCGATATTTAAATAAAACCTTTGATAAGTTGGCTCCTTGATTGCCATGCTTTTGAGTATAAGATCGTTCCATTTTTAAATATAGTAAGCGTTACTTCCGTCAGAAAAAAAATCTGAGTTACTCCCTAGTCGCGCCTAAAGAAGTTTTACTTCAACATATTACAACACTACTACCACCACCACCACCACTACGCAGGAAATTTAAATGTAGTTCTGAGTATTATTGTGTATGTGTGCGTAGATAATGCACTATATAGACTATATGTGTATGGAGAGAGGGGAAGGGAGTGTCAGACTTGTACTGACTAAAACCCATTCATGTTCCTTCTTTGCCCTTTGTGTTCCAGGGCCGCGGTATCTCTTTCGAACAGTCCCGCAGCCCTGGCAGGCATCGGCCCTTGCCTGTCGGGCCCCTCCCTGTTTGCTGACATCTCTTTGAGGCGCGCGTGGAACACGAACGCGCCGTCTACACGGAGCCAAGTCAGATCTTCTTAGCTTCAATATATTATCCTAAGTTATAAGAAGAAATTATAGTTGTTGTAAAATATTTTATGTTGTTATAAATAAATTTCAGGACTGACCATTGAACTTGGCAGTTGGCACCCATTTAGAACTCACTTCTTTTGTCGTTGAAGTCATATATCGTAATATTGAATTTGGCTCTCATTTCACATTTATGTTTTTGATGGGATATTATTACTCCATGTCTTAAATTAGTAGGTACTGTGTGAGGTACTTTACCTGAAGTGTTGCTGCGTATTACTGTCGAGACTAGTGTCTGACAGTGTATTGTGTACTACTTGAAGTTGTAAAGTAAAGCCACGTGGGAAAGTGTTTCACAGGTGGCACTGCACGTGATTGGTGCTTTTAATAATGTGCGATAGCTTGGACGTCTGTAATGTCGCGTATGTTGTATCACATTATTTTTTATGTCACGTGCCCCACCCTTTGAATTTCTCCTGTATCGTGGAAGTGTTTACAAACATTTAAACTCACATACACAAACAGCCAGACCCGGAAGAACTATCTGTAGGTCATACAAGTACTTGTTCCGTGTAGAAATCGAACCCACAACACGCAGCGCAGCATTCAATCGCTCAGCCACTGCGTCAACGGGCACGGTTTTTTTTAAATTTATTGTTCACAAAAACATACATATCTTTAATTCTTACACAATTTGCTCGCCAAACTTTTAAGTTTGATAGCGAGAAGCGCTTGTTGTTATTTACAAATGTTTTTAATCTAATAAACAACTGACCATAAAACTACACACTAAATAACAGTTGATAAGATGTAAGATGTGAATTTATTTCTCGGTAACAGTTAAATCCTCGTTACCAAGAAATAAACTCCTTAATTTTCGTTTTAACATGCGTTTACTTAACTTAGGGTTGTGTCTTAGCATATCTATTTTATTAAATACTTTTGGCACTAAATATCTTGACGTTCTTTCCCCATAATAATTTGTTATTTTCGGTTGAACTAGTCTTTTCTCTCTTACACTTCTTGTATTATAGTTATTTTGGACATGAACTTTATACTCATTATTAAAATAGTTTTCTAGGCTTATCAGATACTCAACTTTCTTATCTACTGGTAGGATTTTACAAGTGGGGAATAATTTATCATATTCTTTGTTACATTTTTTCTTAACCTTTTTACTAACTAGGAACTTAATTAGTCTTATCTGTAATTTTTTTATGTCTTGTAAATATGTTTTAAACGTTCGCCCATACACAATAAGTCCATAACTAATTAGTGAGTCAGCAAGTGCATAATATACCATCAATTAGCGTCGTTTATTCACCACATTGTTTAACTGATAGAACTTCCCCAATACAGATCTCAACTTGTTACAAATATCAGTTACATGCGTTTTCCAATTAAAATTGTAATCAATATTAAGGCCTAAACACTTAAATGTGCTAACATACTCCAATTTTACACACACGAAATTAATCTTACCACTATGAAGGCACTCATATGTATGTCCTATTACATCAAGATCCCTTCTGCCTACAGTTTTAGCTCGTAGATTATGTGGCGAGTGTATATGCATGCATTTTGTCTTGGACAGATTTAATATAATTCCGTTGTCATGTGCCCATTTGGTGATACATTCAAAGTCCTCTTGTACGTACTGTTGTACCTCCGAGATATCCTTCGAAGCATAAACCACACACATGTCGTCTGCATACATAAACACTCGACATTTTTATACCCCATTGGACACACTTTACGTGGTTGACGCAGTGGCTGAGCGATTGACACATGACCTAACCATCTAAGCATACTCTTTTCCGCATAACCTCATTCTGCACTTTATAATTCAGAGTTACACCACACATGCATCACAAGGAACATTTCCAGAGCATAATTTTACTTTCATACCTCGTTTGCCACACCCAACATTCAATTCCATATAATTATAAGTGTAGGCACCAGCACACCATTGTGAACAGCTAGACGAGCGAGCCTTATTTGACATCGACTAGTTGGTCACAACCGCATGTATAGCACCATTCACTTTATTCTCCGGATTTACTCTCCTTTCCACATCTGCGTCAATCTTTCCATCTCTTGTAAACATACTGCCCAAATATACAAACTCATTCGCTTGCTCCACACTTTTATCATTTATTTTCATATCACGATATTGTTTGTCTAGTATTATTTCTGTGCTGACTGTACAAAAAAAAGTTGTGGGTTAAAAAGCCTTTTATCTCAGTTAAGGCAAAACCTTAAAAAAATATCAAGTGTCAAGTGTATCAATGTCAACTGTCAGGTCAGAAAGTAATCATAAGTTTCATAACATGAACCTAACCTAAAAAAAAACAAAAATGCGACTAATAAACTTATTTAAGTCGTTAAAACTAACTTCGCAAGTGCAAATAACACGTTTTAGTTCCGAATACGTCCCCAAACCGCTCCGTAGCTTGAAAGCGAAATCTACGCGGAACACAGTTCAGTATTATGTGGACTCGTACCGGATTCGGGCGGTCGGAGGCTCAGGGGGTGATGGCTGCATATCGTTCCTCAGTGTGTGGTGTAAAGACCACGCAGGTCCCGACGGAGGTGATGGTGGGAACGGTGGACATGTCATTTTCCAGGTTTGTTGATATTTAAGCATTTATTTCAAATGGACCATTACAGGCAGGTTTGCATTGTCAAAATAAAAAGATGAAGCTACAGTCCTGACTAAGGTATAATTGTGAAAGTACTGTAGTTGCCCATTCCAAAGCATAGATCTCTATAAAGAAGAATGGGCAAGAAACTCCATGGACACTCTTAAAACAACTCATTGAATATTGACTAAAGACCATAGAAATGCTGAATGGTCTGTATGAAGCATGATATGGCTAGAAAGCAGGTCACTAATAATGATTAATAGAGAAGTATGGAAGAAGAATAAATGCTGTACCAACCGCAAATAAACTGAGAAAAGGGCTGGAGAATGATGAAGATGGCTGGCTCTAATAAACAGGACATAAACACGACAGGCGAAATGTGTGCGTACTTTTAGATACACCTCTGGCTAACCCCTGGGGGATAACAAGTGTGAAGTTCTGACAGATGATGATGTTGCTAGTGCCAAGTTGTTGCTTCTGATTATGAAAATAACTGCATACAAGACTATAAAGATTAGGGAAGGCCTGTAACGGCTGATTACTACATAAGAGTAGATCTTATCTCTCTTTACATCTTGCATTTGAGCTAAATGGGGCTGATCCTATTCATGCACGTGAACGGGCGCTGTCAGTTGGGACTGGTCATCTCTAAGCTGCCACGGTTTATTTTAACTACTTACTTTGTTTTTAAATTGTTGATATAATCTTTTACTCTGGACGCTCTTAACGTGCACGTATTTCTACATCATTCTCACATATATGTATAATCTCAATATGAATGATGTAACAATATTTTGATTGAAAAGAGTGTCCATGGAGTTTCTTGCCAATTCTTCTCCATAGAGATCTACGCTTTGGAATGGGCAACTACAGTACTTTCACAAGTTATTATGCCTTGTGTCTGTGACTGTAGCTTAGCCTAATTTGTTTATCTGACATTCTTCAAAGGTGCCTGTAATGGTCTAATTGAAATAAATGCTTTTGAGTTTGAGTTTGCACACTGTTGTAACCTATGTTTACAAATAAAGACGATTGATTGATTGATGCATCGCATCGCATGCATATGATGCCCTGAGCTCAGTGCAGTGACATCTTTTCAGGCTGAAACTTTGCAACTTTTATAAGTACAAGAGTACTTTCAGGCAACTTACTCGTCTAAAAGCCTGAACCACTGCAAATCCGTGGTGCAGGCTAAGCATGGAGAGCGCGGCTTCAACAAAGACTGCTGCGGGAAGAACGCACAACATAGCTTGGTGCCTGTTCCTATTGGTGAGTTTGTTCTTCAATATTTAAATATAAAATACTAGCGGCCCGTCCCAGCTTCGCACGGGTGGAGATTATTTTACCCTTATCCCCCCCCACTCCCCTATTTTTTCTAGTAATAAATATAGCCTATGTTACTCAGAGATAATGTAGCATTCCATTGGTGAAAGAATTTTTGAAATCAGTCCAGGAGATGAGTTTGTTCGTTACAAACATACAAATCTTTCCTCTTCATAAATTAGTGTAGGTGTCAGGTGTCAGGTCAGAGTGTCAAACTTTGACTTGTTGTGGAGTGGATTTATATGTCTAAGCATAACTTTGTGCTCCACTGTAGAAATGTTCCTCGAATTTAAATAAGTCTTATTTGTATGAAGGTAATGTGCATCTTATATTGTAAATGCGAGTGTTTGTGAGGAGGGATGGATGTTTGTTACTCTTTCATGCGAAAACTACTGAACGGATTTGGATGAAATTAGGCACATAGATAGTTTATAACCTGGATTTACTTTTTATCCGGGTAGTGTGATCCCGTGGGACAATTATCGAACTCCCGGTAGTGTGATCCCGTGGGACAATTATCGAACTCCACGCGGGCGAAGCCGCGGTGCATAAGCTAGTATTTATATAAAAGCAGCATTTTATACAAATATGAACATTAATGGTCACGAATAAGTTGTGAAATGCTACCGCACTTAGCTTTAGTAAAGTTCTAAAGGGCTCTATGGATGTCAGCCTTTGGATTTATTATGTCCATTAAAACGCGAGATTTAGGTAAATCAGTTTATTGCGCTGAGTAGCATAGCACAGTACAAATGAATGTGTGTAAATACAACCTACCCTCGACTTAGTGAATATTTTTAATAAAAGAATATTTCACAAGTACTGAAGGTACCTACATTATTCCATATATGACATACCTTCCCCCCAAGTATGTAAAATAATAATATGAAAACAAATATAAACTGTATAACATACTACAAAATTGATGTTACTTATTTTAACCCTTCACCACATATTGCTAAACTTAAAGATATCAATTAACCCTAATTTTTATAACTATGCATTTGACAATATGAAAAAGTATTAGGTTCCAAAACATGTATTTTTATGAACTACAACATAAAGTTATAATTTGGAGCTGGTCTAGTATAGGGAGTTTTTCCATGGCTAACAAGTTTATTCCTAATTTTACCGCCTGAAGAACTAGGTTCTGACTCCAATGGAATACCTAACATTTCAGCCCATTTGTCTGAACTGGGTATTTCTATAATTTGCTCACTTTCCTGTATATCCGATTGATCCTGATCCATTTCCTGATATTGTCTTTCCCCATAACTTTGTTCTACCGTATCCCTTTCATCAGTCTGGCCTAATTCCTCATTAGCAATCTGTCTTCCGGCATTTAGTACATTCTGTTGTCTGACTAACTGGTCTATATATATGCCTACTGACTACCGTTCCATCTCCAGTTTCAACTCGATAACTGGCTGGACCGTCTTTGTTTACTACAGTACCTGGTAACCAACGAGGTCCACTGCTAAAATTCCTGTACATAACCTTCTGCCCTACATCTGTCTGTCTGTTCTTCTTTTGACTATTTCTTACGATTTGATTTTCCCTCCTTTTACGTTTCTGATCATGTGGATTAATAGTGTCTAACAATGTGCGGATCCGTCTGTTAAACAAAAGCTCTGATGGACTTTTGTTAGTAGCCGCACATGGGGTTGCCCTTAGTCCTAAGAGCATGTTTGGAATTTTAACATCCCAGGACATACCATCCATTTTACGAAGTTTATCTTTAACTGTCTGTACCATACGTTCTGCCAAACCGTTGGTGGATGGATGAAAAGGTGCAGAAGTAATGTGTTTAATCTTGTTAGCTTCTAGGAATGTCTTCATCTCAGAAGAAACAAAAGGAGTACCGTTATCCGATACTAATGTCTCACACAGTCCATGGATGGAAAAAATCATTCTCAAGTGCTTAATGACGGTGGCTGAAGTCATATTATTGACAATGAACACTTCTGGCCATTTCGAATATGCGTCAACTAGAATCAAAAAAGTTTTGTTTTGAAAAGGTCCAGCAAAATCCATATTTAACCTAGACCAAGGCTTCACTGGCATCACCCACTCATAACTAGTTTTTGGTGGCATATGCCGGTTTTCAGAACATTTATTGCAGTTCTGTACCAAAGTCTCAATGTCGTCATTTAACTGTGGCCACCAAACATAACTTCTGGCGAGTGATTTAGTTTGAACAATGCCACTGTGCGTTTTGTGAAGAGCATGCAGCACTGCTTCACGAAGCGGCGGAGGTACTACTACGCGGCAGCCTAGGAGAACGCAGTCCTCATGCAACGACAACTCAGCCCGATGCAGCCAGTATGGACGTAGCTGATCATCTGATATTTTGGCTGGCCAACCGCATAGAATGTGATGACTTACTCGATTAAGAACGTTATCCTGTTTTGTAGCGTGTGCTATTTTGTCTACATCAATCGGAAAGTCATCAGGGGCCTCGGCCATCAGCAGTATGTCACAGAGCTGTGGTTCAGCTTGTTCAGGGACAGGCTGCGGCCAGCGACTCAGTCCATCAGCATGACCTATCTGTGTTCCTGGTTTATGTATAATGTCGTAACTATAGGAAGTTAATATTAAAGCTATTCGTGTCAAGCGTGGTGATAAAACATGAGGTATGGGCTTTTTGGGATCAAAAATTCCTAACAATGGTTTATGGTCCGTGACTATCGTAAAAGACCTACCCATTAAGTAATTCTGGAATTTATTTATCCCAAAAATTATAGCAGTCGCTTCTTTATCAAGTTGCGAGTAACGACGCTCGTGCGAATGCAATGTCCTAGAGCCCATGGCAATAGGACGCTCATGTCCGTCTTCCACGATGTGGGACAAAACAGCTCCCACTCCGTACTCTGAACTGTCACAGGTGAGGACCAGTAACCGCTTAGCAGTATTGAAACTGGCCTGCTCTCGGTCAGTCCACACCCACTTCTGCGATTTGTCGAGCAATCTATGTAGAGGCTCTAATATCGTGGCCTTATGGGGTACGAACCTCTCATAAAAGTTATATAAACCAAGAAATGCTTGTAATTGTTGCACATTTTTAGATTCTGGAGTATTGAGTATGGACTCAATCTTACTCGGTGCCGGGTGAATCCCGTCAGCATCGATAATAAAACCCAGAAATTCCACTCGCTCCTTAGCGAATTTACATTTGTCCTTATTAAGTCGTAAACCTGCCTTCTCAATACGTCCTAATACTGTATCTAGACGCTGCGTCATCTCTGCCATGGTGCAGCCGCTGACGATGACGTCATCGATCAGCACGGCGACACCAGGCACGTTTGCCAACAACGCTGTCATCAGCCGTTGAAAGATGCCAGGGCACGCTTTCACGCCGAACGCTAACCTATGTACAGTGTAAAGACCCTTGCATGTGTTTAGTGTTAAAAGGCGGGACGTGTCTTCTGTAACGACCACTTGTGTGTATGCGCGATCAAGGTCTAATGTCGTATAAAATTTTCCTCCAGATATAATTGCGAAAATTTCACTAGCTGTAGGCATCGGGTAAGTATCGGTTTCCGTAGCCTGATTCACCGTACTACGATAATCGCCGCACAGACGGACCGCACCGTTCTTTTTTATTATTGGGACTACCGGAGTGGCCCATTCTGAATATGATACGGGTTGCAAAACATTTTCACCTACCAATCGATCTATCTCTTGTTCAACCCTAGCTTTAATAGCGAACGGTACCGGTCTAGCTTTCAAAAACTTAGGCGTTGCATTTGGTTTCAAATGAATCGCGACCGGGTCTCCGCGGTAAGTACCGAGTTCGTCCTTGAAAACCTCCCCATACTTGGTTAATAATGCATTCGTTGCTGACAAATCAATATCTAAAATTTTATTCAACTTTATAGAAATTTCGAGGGGCTCAAACCAATCACGTCCCAATAAGTTTGGCCCTGAACCTCTAGCCACTATTACGTATAATTCAGTTTTAATGTCCTTATACATGACCGAGACCATTGCTTGTCCAATGTCCGAAACCTGAGAGTTGTTCCAAGTGCGCAGCCGAGTGTGCATGGGACGCGGCGCGGCGGCGGCGCGCGGTTGTAGGCGCGCCCACGTGCGCTCGTTGACCAGTGAGAAAGCGGCGCCCGAGTCCACTTCCATGTCCACCGGCACGTCGTTCAGCAACACGCGTAGCTTGTAAGCAGGAACGCGCGTGTTCGCGCACTCCACTTTGTAAATCCCGTTCAGCTGCGCGTCAGACTGCACCTCTTCAGCGTGGTTTACTTTTCCTGAGGTACTTTTCTTTTTAGCTGTGCAGATTTTCTCGATATGACCCTTTTTCTTGCAAAAATGACAAACTGCATTGATAAAACGACATTCACCACCGTGACGATCACCACATCTGTAGCAAAGACGAATGTTTGTCTTAGTTTTTAACGCGTTGACATCCATCGGCTCAGGCGGAGGCGGCGCGGCGGTGGTATCGGCGTGTGCCAGCGTGGCCGCGCGCTCGGCTTGTTGCATCATGCGCGCGTCCCTCCCCGCGGACTCGGCAGACACCATGGCGTCAACGACGTCCTTGTACTCGAGATTGTCTTTCTTCAACAGCTCGTACTGCAGTTTGCGATCACTCATGCCACACACCAATCTGTCCCGCAACATGCGTTCCAGATTTGGAAAATTACAGTTCGTACTGATTTTTCTTAACTGAGCGATATATTCCGTCGCTGTCTCGTCCTTTGTTTGATCACGATGGTAAAACATTTGTATGACATTGATATTTCATTTGGTTTTGGACTATAATGTTTGGTCAACACATCTATAACTTCCGTATAAGTCACTTCACTTGAATTTTTTGGAGTGATTAATGCAAGAACAGTATCGAAAGTCTGAGCACCACAAATCGTAAAAAAGTTAGCTTTTTTGATCGAATCGAGAACGATTCCACTAGCTTCAAAGCAATAATTGAGTCGAGTTACGTAACTGTCCCAATTGTCTGTTTTCACATTGAACTCATGAAATTTCACTAATTTACGCTCCATAGTTCAAAATTTACACTCGTCGCCACTATTATGTCCATTAAAACGCGAGATTTAGGTAAATCAGTTTATTGCGCTGAGTAGCATAGCACAGTACAAATGAATGTGTGTAAATACAACCTACCCTCGACTTAGTGAATATTTTTAATAAAAGAATATTTCACAAGTACTGAAGGTACCTACATTATTCCATATATGACAGGATTAAATCTCCTTCCAACGTTATCTTCAAACTTAACATCCATAACATCACGCCAGTAATCCGACTAAGTTAGGCCGAGGTGCACTTAATAGTACACCCTGATTTCGCCAGTTATGTTTTAAACCATGTAATAGGGGCGAACCTTTTGACATCAACCTGCGGGACTGTTCGAAAGAGATACCGCGGCCCTGGAACACAAAGGGCAAGGAAGGAACATGGATGGGTTTTAGTCAGTACAAGTCTGACACTCCCTTCCGCTCCGCCGAGCGGGAGGAGTCATTTGATGATTTACCATTAGAGAAAAAAAAAAGGTAGAAATTGACCGTGAAGGCCTCACCTATCTACATATACCATCTATACCAATATTATAAAGAGGAAAGATTTATTTGTTTGTTTGTACCGAATAGGGTCCGAAACTACTGGACGGATTTGGATGAAATTTGGAACACAGATAGTTTATAACCTGGATTAACACATAGGATACTTTTTTTTGTATAAAGAGTGATGTCCCTCAGGTACAATAATCCGCGATAGTTCCGGCCGCGTGGTGGGCGACCTGAGCGCCGAGGGCATGATGTTCGTCGCAGCGCGGGGCGGCGCGGGCGGCAGGGGGAACAAGTTCTTCCTCACAGACACCGAGCAGGTGCGGACGCAATAGCGACCTTATTGTTACTACAGCAAGGGACCTGATGCTGTTCGTGCGGGGCAGGGGGTACACCTTTTCCTCACGGACACCGAGCAGGTGACATCCCTCACAGTTTCAAGCTAATAGCCACCTTATTGCAACTTTAACAAAGGTCACTGTGGTTAGTCATGTATATGTCATGTTTTTTTTGCACAGAACCTTAATAATCTAAAATAAAAGTAAGCCTAAGTTAGACCTTATAACATCAGCTATCTGCCAGTAAAAGTCCCGTCAGAATCAGTCCAGCCGTTTTGGAGATTAGCCGGAACAAACCGAAAGACAGTTTTTGTTATAAGTGCCGTATATATTTTTTCATAATATATATGCATTCAGTAAAAAGCTGTTATTTTGATATTACAAACAGACATTTTTATTCATTTGTATGTCTATAGAGAGCATAAAGTTGGTCGTTCGGGTAAGTGATAATTTTATAAGTTGGAAAGGTGGATTTGAAAGCAGGCGTGTTTGTGTCGAGCAGGCCCCGGACGTGGCAGAGCTGGGCGCCATCGGCGAGACCAACGTGTACACGCTGGAAGTGCGATCTATGGCGCATATTGGACTCATAGGATTCCCCAATGCAGGTTAGTTTATATTGACAACATTCTACGGAATGGAGAAGGGAGACGCACAAACGGCTACCACTTATTCGGTACATCATACCGACCCCCCCCCCCCCTAAAATGTTCAATGGTAATTTTAAACTTAAGTATTTGAAACACGGTGTTTATGGAACAGCAGATATTTTGTAATGACCGATGAATGTCTACATTATGTACGGACTACAATAATCAGCATTTTTTAAAGTTTTGGTTTTATCCAAAACGACATCAGCAGAAGAGCCTATAAAAAAAAATGAAAAAAAAAATGGGTTGCACTCCGGAAGTGCTGGCAAGTGAAAACTTGAAACAACGCCGTCTAGCTTAAATATCAGAAATTTCAATAGCTTTCTGAAAGAACGAAAGATGTTGCTGCCGTAGAAAAAAACTTGAAACAACGCCATCTAGCTTAAACTACACGCACACTCGCGCAAGCGCCCTGCGCCGCCGATTCGATCTGTCGCGAGTTTAACAGTTTTTACCCATCCCAAAAAGAAGTTTTCTCTTCAAAAATTGGTTAAATGCCTAAGTTGTCTAAAATTGCCGACAAAGAGAGTATCGTCACTCTCCTGCCCTTATCCTAATTTATTCGGGCTCGGCATTAAAGAAAGCAAAGCTTTAAATGGATTTTAACTTTTGCCAGTTCTAACTTCAAGCAATTACTAAACTACAGAATGTAAATCATATGTTAAGTCACTTTGACTTGCTTATACGGGTGTATGTACTGCTTTTGCTTGTGACGAGGGCAGTATTATACAGGCCACAGCTCGACAGCGGCCTCTGAAGTCAAACCCTAACCCTATTGATACTAATGGAAAGTTGATGGTCTACTGGAAACAAGAGTTTAAATAGTCGTTGTGTATGTTTGCAGGCAAGAGCACGTTGCTGCGGGCGCTGACGCGCGCGCGGCCCACCGTGGCGCCCTACCCCTTCACCACGCTCCGGCCACACATAGGTAAGCACATCATCTGCTGGGGGTGTAAACTTCTTCATCCCCAATAAAGGGTGTAAAAATACCCATAACGAAGCCGAAAGGTACTTGTTCGTCCCGTTATTTCGATCATTTTTTTTACCAGACCATACCTGGGAACCTTCTAGTTACGGAGATATTGGGGGTCAAAGTTCCAAATATTTATCAAGTTTTTTTGAAGTGAAAACTTCTTTAGAGGCGTGCACTTTTTGGAATGGGTAAAAACTGTTAAACTCGCGTCAAATCGTCAGATCAAATCGGCGGCGCAGGGCCCTTGCGCGAGTGTGCATGTAGTTTAAGCTAGATGGCGTTGTTTCAAATTTTATCTACGGCAGCGACATCTTTCGTTCTTGCAGAAAGCTATTAAAATTTCTGATGTATAAGCTAGATGGCGTTGTTTCAAGTTTCCACTTGGTACCCAATTGATGCGGCCCACCGTACATTGAGTTTTACTGTAAAATGTGACTTGCCACCCCAAAAAAAAAGTGTCGCAATTATTTTTGCGTAGGGCTACTTAGTTTGAGGTACAGAATGCTTGGTTGACGGCTTCGTATGTGTCATAGATGGCGCTGTAGTACTTTGTGTGTGTCGCTACCATCTGCCTGCCTTTCCCCAACTGTCGGGCTTCCTGGAGCTGATGGAAGGTGGCTATAGGAACTCCGTTATAAAACGACATAACCCCATCGAGTTTGGGCTCGAATGATTCGTATTGACGAGTACTATATCTCTAAATAGAAACCAGGGTTTTATGATGAATCTGGAAGATGGCCATAGGATCTCTGTAATAAAACAACGTAACCGCATCGAGTTTCGGCTCGTTTAATTCGTCTTGATAAGTAGTTTATCTTTAGATGGTATACAGGGTCGGGTGGCCGTAGGAACTCCGTTATAAAACGACATAACTCCATCTAGTTTGGTCTCGTTTGATTCTACTTTGGTCCTAGATAATATCCATATGCAACCCCATCAGATTTGGGGAATTAACTTCATTTCATGTGAATTCTATTTGATTAGATGGATGACCCAATGCCAAGGTGAGTACGTGCCGAGGGTTGAATGGTATGAGTGTATATAAACATATCATATCACTAACGTTGCGCCTCCGGGTACCAGAACGAATCCTGTTGTACTGAAGCCCTTACCCCCCTACAATGGACCTCTGGGGGGATGGACCGTTACTGTCCTGAATTCGTGGAAACAACATGATTAAAAAATGACAACACACTTTAAGTGATGAAAACACTCACATATGTGTGCGTACTGCGAATACGGCTACGGAAAAACGCCGCTACGCGCTACGAACTACGCCGTAGTAAATCCAGAATTATAAATACTAAAAAGTAAAAAAAAAAATATATCTTTTCTTTAAAACAAGCTTTTATTAATTGTCAATAAAAAGAACTAAAAAGTTAATAATAATTTAATTCTGATATGAAATATACCATTTTATAGGTCTTATACAACGAGTAGGAAAGGGTATATATAGCCGAAAGGGGGTCACACAACTCTTCATTCTGAACCACTTTTGTTCAACGACTTTCGGAAATTCGTGAAAAAAAATTCTAATCCCCATACTAAAGTCACGTATGAAAACCGTGTTACATTTTGACGGCAAGAGAAATAAAGAAGTTGTAACGCGCTTTTCTTGGGTTATGTTGATGACAAGATGATCTCTTAATAACTTCTAGTTACAATATAAAAAATAATTAATGACAAGAATTTGTGTGGTATGCTACAACTAAGGCCCACTTGCGCCAAGCTGGGTTAGCACGGCTAACTCAGAGGTAAATGCTACTTTGGGGTTAAATTCTTTTTATGTCTTGCACCATCAAGTGTTAGGAGTTAAATATTTAAATTTTTAACCCACCTATGTGGGAGGGTTAAGTCAACTAACCCTGGGTTAGTAATGTCAAATTTGACATATTTTACGTCAGGTACGCTTTGGTTGTGACTTGTAGTCCGGGAGGTAGCGTTGCAAATGAAAAAGTCATAGTAAGCCGGCTCATATTGTCATCGATGGTTTATCTTATATGACCAATAAGTAAACCAACCGTCAGCTGCTCAAGTAGCGGTGGGTGCGGGTGTGAGTGGTTCCGGAAGTGATAAAAAAAAAATGAAGTAATAGTATGCCGGCTGAAACTTTTTTCATAAATTGCACAGTTTCTTTCTGGGTCCAGCTGACAGAACTCCCCTCTCCGCACCCAGCTGACTGATGGTTTTTGCAAACGTACCTTTCAACCGGCATAGTGACAATTGAATGATAATCTCGACAAGTTTATAATATAATTTATTTTACGTGTTTTTTTTTACAAGTTCATGCGAGCGGCTGACGCATAATCCCTCCTCCGCCATGCAGCTGACGATTTTTTTTAAGCTCAGTATGATGTAAACTATTTATGAAAAAAAGTTTCAGCCGGCATACTATAACTATTTTTTTTTTACCACTTCCGTGACCTTCCAATCCTACACCCACCGCGGGTGCGTCAGTTGACGCTTGGTTCACTTATCAGTCATTCGAGATCTTGAAAAAAATGGCAACCCATCGGCGTAAAAACATTAGCTAAAAATATGCAACGCTACCTCCCGGACTATTGTGTTTGTTGCATTCAATGATATCGTTTTTATTTTGCCCTGAACAATGATAAATTAGTGGTTGTTGTCGGATGATGATGAAGAGATCATCGAATACATTAGTTCAGACTTTTATAACAAGAATTAATCATCGGTAATGCAAGCAACACGCTTATGTCACAACAGACAAGGACAACAGTCAATATAATGCGACAAAGAACTACATGTCATTTCTAATCTGGCATAAACGGATAGACTTATTGAAAGTACTGTGGAGCGAGAGACATTTATTTCATTCAGCATTCGATCTACCATATTTTGCCGGATGTAAAAAGAATGAATGAACATGACATGACTCGGGTTAGCTGACTCTGGGTTCATTTTGACTGGTGCAATATAAACTGTCAGTTACAAATTTAAAACGTTAACACTGAGTTAACCTCGAGTTATTTATTTAACTCATAGTTTTGGAGCAAGTGGGCTTAAAAGGGGTAAAATAAAAAAGTTTCGGTGAAAAAAAACTTTTGTATATCTGTTCTAGGTATGGTACCGTTTGACGACTACGAACAAGTGGCGATAGCAGATCTCCCGGGTTTGATCCCCGGTTCACACAAGAACTATGGTTTAGGTAAGTAAAATATGCTGAATTCATTGTAACAGTTTTCGCGCCGATGTCCTTTGCAGCGTGTATAATCAAAATGGTTCAAAACTTTAATTCTATGTCCTCCTCTGATGGGAAGCCTCTACCTCTTCAGATTATATCACCTCGATGACATAAACCGCTTAACTTCCAGGCATCCAATTCCTGCAGCACGTAGAACGCTGCCGCGGGCTCATCATCCTCCTAGACGCGACGGCCGACCCGCTCCAGCAGTACCGGACCCTCACCCACGAGCTGTCCCAGTACAACCCCTCGCTACTGCAGCGCCCCGCCTGCATCGCGCTCAACAAGCTCGACCTGGAGGCAGGCCGGCTCGCGCACAGGGAGGTGAGGCGACACCTCGATGTGATCGGGCTCTCCGCCAAGAGCGGCGCCAACCTGCAGGCGTTGCTGCGCGCGTTGAGGAACATGTATGATGGAGATAAACCGTGACTTTTTATGAAAGACTAGGTTATTCGAGGGTTCGGTAAGTGTCACACGGGATTGTCTTCATGTTAATCCAGGTTATAAGCTATCTGTGTCAAATTTCGTCCAAATGCGTTGAGTAGTTTTGGCGTAAAAGAGTAACAAACATCATTGTAAATAATTATCTTTAGACAATAAATTAGTCTTAATGAAAATGTTATTTTATTTTAACCTTGTCAAGCCTGTCAGGTTTCTCCCATTTCTGTCTGCTAAGCTGTAGTATAGTCCGCGGCACGTAAGTTGAACTATGCGCAGTAACACATTTTCGGGTCTCAATTGAAGTGGGGTATGAGGTGCGCCGCGAGGGGCCGCGCGTAACCATAGCAACGTGGTGACACTAGCCGCCACGCGTAACCATAGCAACGTGGTGACACTAGCCGCCACGCGTAACCATAGCAACGTGGTGACACTAGCCGCCACGCGTAACCATAGCAACGTGGTGACACTAGCCGCCACGCGTAACCATAGCAACGTGGTGACACTAGCCGCCACGCGTAACCATAGCAACGTGGTGACACTAGCCGCCACGCGTAACCACAGCAACGTGGTGACACTAGCCGCCACGCGTAACCATAGCAACGTGGTGACATTAGCCGCCACGCAGGTGCACTCCGCCCCGCGCTATCCGCGCACACTCCTGGCCCTGGAGTACAATCGCGCACGAAGTTTTCAGTTTTTATTATTTCTTTCAATTCAAGCATGTGTGATAATTTAATTTCAAGAAAATGACTCGTCCGCAATTATTTTAATAATACCATTTCCCACGCCACTGTTGTTCGAGAAATACAATAATTTAAAAGAAAATCTGAAATTATTTATTACTTATATAATAATAATAATAATAACTTGGCAACCCTATTTCAGTCAGCCTTAGAGTCAGGGTCGCTTCCCGAGTTCCTGACGACTGGAATAACCCACTTGCTCCACAAATCAGGTAGCACTGTGGAACCCAAAAATTATAGACCTATTACGTGTCTCCCGACGGTCTATAAAGTTCTTACCTCCATTTTGAGAGCTAAAATCACTAAACATATTGACGAAAGTTCTGTTATGTCTGCTTCTCAAAATGGATGTAGGAACGGGTCCCGCGGTACTAAGGAGCTACTCCTCATTGATATGGCCATTAGTCAACAGGTTCGCCGTTCACGAAAGGATCTGTCGACATGTTGGATAGACTATAAGAAGGCCTATGACTCGGTGCCACATACATGGCTCATGAGGGTGCTAGAGTTATATAAAGTTGATGCAACTCTGCGCACCTTCCTGATATCATGTATGGGGCAATGGAGGACAGTTCTTCGCTATCCAGGATGTCGGCAAATCCAGAGGAATAGCGAACCGATAAATATAGAGCGAGGAATATTTCAGGGCGATAGTTTGAGTCCGCTTTGGTTCTGCTTGGCCTTGAATCCTCTAAGCACACTGCTGGAGGATTCAGGGCTAGGCTATCGGTTGAAGAGAGGTGGTCAAGTTATATCTCACCTCCTTTACATGGATGACCTGAAACTCTTTGCCCCCAACGATTTGCAACTGATGGAGCTACTGAAGGTAACTGAAACTTTCAGTAGTGCCATCAGGATGGAATTTGGTGTGGACAAATGTGCGGTCATGCATGTAAAGCGAGGGGAGATTGTGGAATCTGTGGGAACCAAGCTCACGGATTCCTTAAATCTTAGATCCCTCTCAGCAACCGAAACCTATAAGTATTTGGGTATGTCAGAAGCGCTGGGCATCAATGTTGCTGACATGAAGCAATCGTTGAAGGAGCGCTTCTTTGGTCGCCTGAAAAAAGTATTTAATAGTCTTTTGTCAGGCGGAAATAAGGTGCGTGCCTTCAACGGTTGGGTCATGCCGGTTTTGATGTACTCTTTTGGCATACTCAAATGGACTCAAACAGAACTAGACGCCTTGGATGTGAAGGTCCGCAAATTGTTGACGGCATTTCGAATGCATCACCCACGTTCTTCGGTTATGAGACTGTATATCCCGCGGAAGTGTGGGGGTCGAGGCTTTTTAAATGCTAAGACTCTTCACAATCGCGAGATATGCAGTCTCAGGGAATATTTCCTAGAAGCCGACGTGGGGATGCATCGAGATGTGGTCGCGGTGGACAAGGGCCTCACCCCGCTCTCCTTGGCTAAAGAGAACTGGCGCAAACCTGTAGTACTTGACACTAACGACCGCAGGGGAGTATGGCAGAGTAAGGAGCTTCACGGACGCTTTTTCCGGGCACTGCATGGGCCCGATGTAGACCTATCAGCGTCCGTAGCCTGGCTACGTTCCGGGGACCTTTTTGGAGAAACCGAAGGTTTTGTCTGTGCAATTATGGATGAAGTTATGATGACGAATAACTACCGGAGATTTATTGTGAAGGACGGCACGGTTGACATATGTCGGGCATGCCACCGTCCAGGCGAATCAATCCGTCACATTATCTCCGGGTGTTCTCGTCTGGCTAACGGAGAGTACTTGCATAGACACAACCTTGTAGCCAGGATTATCCATCAGCAACTTGCTCTAAAATACAGCCTTGTGGAATCGGAAGTGCCGTACTATAGGTATGTGCCCGATCCAGTTCTCGATAATGGCAATATCACACTGTACTGGGATCGATCCATCATCACTGACAGGACTATTGTAGCCAATAAGCCTGATATAGTGGTGGTGGATCGATCAGAGCGGCGCGCAATGATTGTTGACATTACGGTCCCGCATGACGAGAACCTCGTGAAAGCCGAGAAAGATAAACAAATCAAGTATCTTGACTTAGCTCGCGAGGTTGTCGACATGTGGGATGTGGACTCAGCGATCATTGTGCCGGTAGTCGTATCAGCCCATGGCTTAATTGCCAAGAGCCTCGACCAACACCTGAGGAGGCTCTCGTTAGGCAGCTGGATCAAGGGCTTGATTCAGAAAGCGGTACTCCTGGATACGGCTCGTATTGTTAGGAGGTTCCTCTCTCTGGAGCCCTGACCGCCGGTAGCTTGGACCCTATTCCCGATACCGGTGGGCTACTATTTTTTATATTTTTAAATGTTTTTGTATATTGTAATTTTTGTTAGTAAAATATTTAAAAATGTAAATAATAAGGATAAAAATGAATAAAGGATAATAATAATAATAATAATCATTTATTTCGGAATAAAGACATCCATATTTTGTTAGTACAATTGCGAGCTTACAACTAGGTTAGTATTTTTCCTCAATAATTTAATTTAATTATTAACAATAACTATAACTTGCGGGTCAGGTGGACTCCCCAACGCTGGCTGCCAATCACTAAACGACTGCATGCAGCCGTATCCAGCGAGCCAGCATCGGAGAGTCCCACCGATCCGCCAGAGCGCGCAGGATGGTGTTGGGACTGCCGCGCGTACGACGCATGATAGACGCGCACCGCTTGCGCATGATGGCCGCAAAGCCGTCTACGTCAGCTGCCGCGAACATCGCGGAGGCGCTGCAGTAACGCGGCAGTCCCATCAGCACCCGGAACGCGTTATTGTATTGAACGCGCAGATCGCTGTATGTCCGCTGCGTATAGTTAACCCACAGGCTGCAGGCGTAAAAGGACTGACAGTATGCTTTAAAAAGCGCAACTTTTACAGTCCCCGCACACCGTGCAAACCTGCGAGCCAACATGTTGCAGCGGACAGACAGCGCTCTGCGCTCCCGTTCAATATCCACACTGTCCTTGAGGTCCGCGGTGACCCAGTGGCCCAAATACTTAAACTGCTCGACTTTATTTAGAGCTGTACCACATAGAGTGAAATTCGGAACGAATGTGTATCGCTTGTTGTCCGGCCTGAAAATCATTATTTCACTCTTGTTCGCGTTATATTTGAGCCCATGAGCCAACGCATAGGACTCACAAATTTTCAAAAGCATTCGTAAGGCACCAATCGATGGGCTCAGCAACACCATATCGTCAGCGTAGCTGATGTTGTTCACGCACACTCCATCTATATGACATCCGATACCGGTGCTGCTGAGCTCACCGATCAGACTATCGATGTAAAGATTGAAGAGCGTGGGCGAAGTCAGCCCCCCCTGTCTCACCCCGCACTCCAACCCATACTCCCCCGAGAGAGCGCCAGCCCATCTTACATAGTTCCTTTGCTTATTATACCAATGCATAAATAATGAC
Organism: Lycophotia porphyrea; assembly: GCA_950005105.1. Taxonomy (NCBI): domain Eukaryota; kingdom Metazoa; phylum Arthropoda; class Insecta; order Lepidoptera; family Noctuidae; genus Lycophotia; species Lycophotia porphyrea. The sequence goes on along the minus strand of OX465412.1, from coordinate 9,050,873 downwards.
ACAATTTCTTTAGGTAAAGAAGTTTCATCCCTTAATTTACCCCACAGAATGTCGTACGATACAAGATCGAATGCTTTCGATAAATCAAGGTAGCATGCAAACACTGGGGTCTTCCTACTCGTGTAATACTGTACAGTCTGCTTGAGGCTCAGGATAGCACTCTCGGTGGAAAGCCCAGGCCTGAAGCCGAACTGCGCGTCGCTTAGCGAGACGTGTTTATCCAGGTGCTGACCAAGCAGACTGTCCAGTACTTTGGCGACTACTGTGGCCAGAGAAATTGGTCTATAGTTGTTTACATCAGATACGTCACCAGTTTTATTTTTGATGATTGGCACAACGACAGTACGCATCAGATTACCAGGCATATGGGAGTGGCCTAAGCAAAGAGAAAAGAACATAGCAAGCACTCTGGGCAGGTGTACACCTGCATGCTGCAGGTGCTCGATGCTGAGGCTGTCGTGTCCCGGGGATTTACCCCTCACCATGCCTTTTATCACCGCACGCACTTCCTTCGCAGCAAAATGAACCCCACGCTCACCACCTTCCTCAGCATCGAGCCTCTGCCGCGCAGGCCCCAAAGGGGAGTCAACCCTGAAGTGGTGGGAGAACATAGTAGCTATCTCACTAGGCTCGTGCACGCCCGCCACGCTGATGGGAAGGCCCGGCTTATGATTCATCTTATTGGTGTTTTTCCAGAACTGACCGAATTTCTTGTGTGAGTGAAGTTCAGCTATAATGTCCATCTTTATTTGTTGTTCATTATTCTGACACCACTTTAATTTTGATTTAAAAGCGCGTCGAGTTTCACACATATCATTATAAAGACGGCCAGCCCCGGGCCTTCCCCCATACAACCAGGCCTGAAAACATAGCCGAGCCCTCTCATGAGCGCCGCGAACGTGTCTGTTCCATCCAGTAATGTATTTACCTCTACGCTTTTCGGCCACATTATAACTACATATAGCGGCATCCGACAGAATACAAATAATATCCTCATACATTTTATCTAGCAGAATTTTATGACTTTGGTTACTACACATTTTATCTGAGCAGTCTCTTAATTCTGAAGGAAAATCAATTTCACGAAGTCTAGAGTGACACACACTTTTATATTTGGTTATCTGAATCGAGTCACGCTCACCCCAGACTATTCCATTCATACATACAGTAGGTAAACAAATTTTAGGCTTAACTAAATTAAAATTACATGATATCGACACAGGGTAATGATCAGACCAATAAGTGTCATATAATACAGAGGCCGCGGACACAGAGTGCCGCGCGGCACTAGTTACTACACAATGGTCGAGCCAGCGCAAACAGCCGTGCGCATCACTGACAAACGTATGACTGTCCGGCGGCATTAGTTCTAAGTCTACACAAAACCACGTTTGTTCCGCACAAAAAGTTAAGAGTTCATTTGCAAATGACTCACCTGGGTGTGCATTGTAGTCCCCTAACATAAACACTGACTCCACATTGTGACTATCAATTACAGCCGTCATTTCACTAAGACACTCTGTGAACTCCACTAAATTTTCACTGGAATCGGTGGGCATATACACAGAAAATATCAAAATGGAACGATCACTGAGCTCGATTTTTATCGCGGCGAGGCGCACACTATTACATTTTACCACGGTTACCGTTGGAAACGCAGCCTTTCTCCACAATAGGGCAACTCCACCGTAAGGCCTTCCTCTAACTACCCCAGCCGTGGTATCCACTGCAGAGGTACCCGTGCAAGCGAAGTCGTCATCTATCGCGGCCAGGAACCCAAGGTCATGCGGCAGTAGCCAAGTCTCCTGCAGCGCCACCACATCAGCTGAGCGACAAAGCTTCCGTACACATTCCACTGATCTCATCACATTTTTGCAGTTGAAAGTTATCAAATTGATGTTATTCATAAGTTAGAACTGATAATGTTCTCGCTAGTGTCACGGACACTTTCCTTATCACGTCGGATTATATTTATGAATCGACGATACGCCACTCCCTTTGGCCAGAAATCATCACTCAGGAATAATTTTAACGAGCGCTTAGGTACGAATATTTTGTATGATTCGTAATCCTTAGCTAACTTCATGTCCATTTTTTCAATTTTAACATCAACGTTAGTCTTCTTTACAATATAGGTACTGATGTCACATACGGACACGCCCTTCGCCACATTATAAATGTACATAGGAACCTTAGTTTCAGCTGCCATAAAATTACTTCCAGGCTCAGGAATCGCTTTTCCTCGCTTCCCAACGAAACGGTTTCGTGACTTTCTGTTTTGGACACGAACCCACTGATCACTCGCAGTCTGTGTCTTCCATTTGCCATCTCGAACAATCTCCGCCAACGATTTTTGCTTAGGTGCGACAGGGCCAGATTCATTTTTGTCGACCGTGTGTCCCACGACCGAGTTGTGTGGCGGTGATAGCGGTGAAGCACAGGCGACTGTTATCGCGGGGGACAGCGGTGGCGCAGGGGGCGGCGGCGGCGGCAACGATGCCCCGTCGGCCGCACCATGCACCTGTGCGACCGTCGACTCGATCAGCTGACTAGCTACATGCGTCATCGTAGCCGCGTTCCGTAGTTCGACGGTTGGATTGTCTTGCTTGATTTGCGACGACGATTCACAGCTACCCTCGGATATCTGAATATCAAAATTATTTTGAATACTGGATTTTAGTGTAGAATTCAGTGCAGATTTTTGTTGATAGCATTCACTAATGCTTTCATTGCACTCTAGTGGCAATCCCATGGGACCACTATCACATTCATAGCTAGCGAGTCTTGCAACATAAGCACCTCTTCTTGTGTTTACATTGCACAATTCTGATGACCGCTGCTGCACTTCGCTTCTCAGCTGGTCCATCTGCTTGACAGTAGCATAGTCCTCTTTCATCATGTCGAGATCTTGCCGTAACTTCACAATATCTTTCAAAAGCCTCGTTACGTCGACATGGTCGAATAAAACCGGCGGTAACTTCTCAAGATCACGAGCCACGAAGACTGGGATATCCTCGGAGTCCGTAGCGCGGATCAGACGAATGATGTCATCTATGTCTCGAACATTTTTCCCCGCCATCCTCCGCTTTATCTTGCGTTTTGTTGTCGGCAAGGATTCGAACAACAGCTTCTTCGCCGTTACAATTTCACTTTCAGAGAAAGCGCTCGCACAGATTCTACCTATACTCTCATCATCCATCACAGATATTTTATTATGGATGAAGGCAAGCACTTCGTTAATCACTACATTGCAATTTGCGCATTTTACCACAGAGGACATTTTTAATTCCCCGATACACACCGTCACGCACAAATATTCAACCGTTCGCTTGCGCGCGCGCGGCGTGACTGACTTATGAAATATGATTTTCCGTTTAACTTTCATTTAATTTAATTGCTTCACTCCATTTGTACACTTCTATAATAAAATAATATAATATAATATATTTGAATTTCCCGTGGTCTCCCACGGGACATTCAAATATCTTTAAGGAAAAACCGTGAATTCGTCGTATTTAATGTTTTTATATATGGAGTGAAGCATTTAAATTCGTCTAACACTTGTGTCCATATTTGTACCTGCGCAAACGACCGCCGTTTTGGTTCAGCAAACGTGCCGCGACCTATACGCATTATGTGCTCATCATCTGCCTGCCTTTTCCTCAACTGTGTTGGGGCCGGCTTCCAGTCAAACCGGATGCAGCTGAAAACCAGTATGTTACAAGGAGTGAATGCCTATTTGACCTCCGCAACCCAGTTATTACTACGATAGACCAACATTTTAATAAAATTAGACGACTGTCTATTTGACATTTCGAGTATCTGTCGCTTTTCAGAAACTCTTAAGGTGGTTGCGTCAGGGTAGCCCACGAAATTCAAATTTTCTTACGTTTTTTGCAATTTGCAGGTCATTGTCAGGTTGTATGTTGATGAAAAATGAGTCGCGCTAGTAACACGTATGTAGTTACAGAATCACAATCATGAAAATCATCAATATAACCCTGTAAGTCCATTTAGTCCTATTGAATTACTTTTTCATGAAATATTCATTGAATAGGATTACAGGAACTTAGAGAGTTGTATTGATGATTTTCACGATTGTAATTCTGTAACTACATAAGTAAGGGATAAAAGGGTTTAACCTAAGCGTTCTTATGCCGACGATCTGCAGGGCTATTATGTATCTTTTTGATAGGCGGTGGCTACCAAGTTTCAGTTGTACACCGAAGTTTGTTGGCAAACGAGAATGTCATATTATTGGTATTGCGTATCACATTGAGTGGACATCACGTTACGGTGGCTAACAGACCGGGTACGGTGCTCTTCGTCTCAGTACTTGACGCCTCTAATTTTTATCGACTATTATGCGGCTAAGTTGAGTAGCACCCTTTGAGCGTTATAATACTTGATTTAAGGGAACATTTTATATTTGGCGGTTTATATGACATGTGAAATGGTTATTGTAAATTATTTTGTGTTGTCAGTGTTTACTTCTGAATAACTTCTTTAAATAATACCTTTATTTATGTTCGTAAAACCACTTAATTTATGCAAACATAATATATTTAGTAACGTCTACAACTTAAGGTGGTTGCGTCAGGGTAGCCCGCGAAATTCAAATTTTCTTACGTTTTTTTGTAATTTGCAAGTCAGTGTAAGGTTGTACGTTAACAAAAAATGAGTCGCGCCAGTAACACGTATGTAGTTACAGAAATAATCATGAAAATCATCAATGTAACCTTGTAAGTTTATTTAACCCTTCCTTAAGATGCCTGCACGAAGAAGAGGCCTAACATAGTTTAATAGAGGCACCTACTGTGGGCCAAAAAGTAAACTAATTTTTATATAAACTACTATAATACTTACATTAAAATAATTCAAACAATAAAATGTTCGTACAGGATTATTATTAATTGGGTTAATTGCCTTTTTTTGAACATCTTTTAAACACAAATATACTTACATTATGTAGAAAAGTGAAGTTAGGGTAAAAGTATTAAGAGCTATTTATAAAACTACCATCTTTAATAAATCAAACCTTTTCATTTGTAACTGTACAAGGATATTTTGGCGTGTGGCTAAAATCAGAACTAACGATACCATTCCATTACTTCCGATTTTATTCACATAAAATAATCAATAAAAAACTAATATTAATGCAAGAAAATGAACATTTTAAAACATCACAAGCTATATATAGAATATTATAAATTATCGTAGGCAGCGCGGTGTTACCAGGTGACTTTTTTTTCTCCTTTCTTCAGCACTATTGTACATACGTGCCATACTTCACCACCACCACACATAACAATAAAACAACAAAAAACGTTATGTTAACATTTAATACCGGCTTCGGTGTTCATTACTGAATTTGAAAAATACTACCTTTGAGTAGCGTCTTTCACGAAAGCAACTTCAACCTCAGTGAACATCAATTTGATATCCACTATGCGTACAAAATCTCAATAATACAAGTATCGATACGAAAACAACTGTCAAAACGAGTCACGGTGACTATCAGCGACGATGAGCGCCAATGACGTCATATTTGATAGTCACTGGTCATAGCCGATACCAAACTAAGCTTATGACAGTTAATTGATGGACACTGAGCCAAAGTGATTATCACTTGAACTCTCAACAGAGATTCGTAATAGCCCTAGGGCATGCCTTATACGGTACACCCAAACATTTGATTTTGGCATAGCAACACTCGTGAGCTGCCAATCTGACAGCTAATTTCCAAACATTGTCAAAACTACGGATTATACGTTGATGTTTTCTTTTGCAAATAAAACGATCAATAATCTTAATTTTTAACATAGTTTAGATTAAAAATCCGCTGAAACGACTTCTAAATAACTCATAGTTAGTTTTAAATGGAAAATATGGGAGATTTGTGCACAGCTTGCATGTGTAGCGGAAGAAATTTATATTACATCGGAGAGACTGGATTCTACCACTTATATTCGCAAATTTTGAATGAAATACAAGTAACTATTCATGTTTCTGTATTTTATTATGTTATTTGAGACTGGAGTTATAGTTTATGAACTTCTACTGAGTAAAATAAGCATTTTTTGAGAACTGTTAACCAACTATTTTAGTTACGAGTTTAGCTCTCAGATTTGTCTTAAATGAACGGTTAGACTGGGTGCCGACCCCAAAATAGTTGGGTACAGGTTGGGGCATGCAGATGATGATGACTTTACCAAAAGTGGTAGGTAGGGGCAAAAGATGGTACACACAAAGCTGAAAGTGCAACGACACATTTTGCCAACATCATAGCGTGGAAATATAAATAGAGAAAAAGTTTCATTCAGTAAGCAATTGTACCTACAAATGAAAACAAGTATTAAACATTGAATGAGACACATCGTATTTTAAGTATAATAAACTCAATATAATATAATAAAAAAGGCAATTTGACTTTATGAGATGATTGTCTCATAGATCACACTAATGACTAGAATATAGTATGCCTAACCGTACTGAAAAAGTTATCAGTATAGAGGGTTTAGGTGTAAGTGTCTAAACATACTATGCCGAAATTACGCGACCGAAGTTCCGACACGATCCGGGGCTGATTTTACATCCTGACATATTCAGCTGAAATGACACACCATAAGTGCCGAACTTACGCGGCGGAAATTCAGTTGCGCAACTTAGTGTGTATTCCTCGAGCGCTGTCGTGGTGTCGTGTCGTGTTATCTAAACAGCAGACAAACGCAAAATTAAGTGATCCTGTTAGGGTTCCGTTATTACCTTTGAGGTGTGAAACCCGAAAACGGACTATTTTACAGTAATAGGCAGGCGCAGAGGCTTTAGAAGAAGACAAATACAGGAGAGAATATTCGAATAGAACCGAACTTCGGTCGCGTATTATGTGTGCTCTAGAGAATGCGTTGCCGCTGAACTTACACCCGACCGAAGTTCGGCTGTACGCTATAACGCAACGTAATTTCGGCATAGTGTGTCGTCAGTAATTCAAATAGCATTGCAGGCGGAATAATGCCGAACTTCGGTTCCCTAACTTCGGCATAGAGTGTTTAGATACTAACAGGATAACCTTTCAACCCAATCAATTAATTGGTTACTTTTTTTTTCCGGGTGGGAAATCATCAAATGACTTCTCCCGCTCTGAGCGGAGCAGAAGGGAGTGTCAGACTTGTACTGACTAAAACTAATCCATGTTCCTTCCTTGCCCTTTGTGTTCCAGGGCCACGGTATCTCTTTCAAACAGTCCTGTAGCCCATTAATTGGTCCCTGCAACTAACATATTGTCTGTTCAACAGGTGTACGACTCATCTCCATTCTACACCAGAGTGTGCTGGGAGTGTATGGCGCACATGCGCAAGTGGCTCAAGTTCAAGGAGACAGCAAAGCGTTCCTATACACAGCTGCAATATGTACTGCAGGTCAGTGCTTATTTATTGCCTGTGGCTGCGCCTGCACCACAGATATAGATATACAGATAAATAATGCAATAAAATAATAACGCACGTATCACAAACCGTATGAAAACTAAGCGTGCCATTTTTTAACTATCTACTATGATGTCAAGTGCATGTTAGTTACTATACAACAAAGTATTATACAAAATAGACTATGTATTTGTTCTTTAAATGTCTACAATTAAGTTCTTTAATTTTATAGAAAAATAGCAGCAAAATTGTTGTTTTAAAGAAATTACCTCGCTGCAACAGTAGTCATGTTAAGTATAAAATGCTTAAGCAGGGCACGTGAAGTAGGTGCTCATGTGTTATCTAAGTATCTCTATATACCTGGGCCTGCACACATTCTTTTTTTTTTCACAATATCTTCATAAACTAATGTGCTCACGCCTTGTGCCCAAAGGTAGGCAGAAACCACTGCTACAATCCTTATAGGAGTGTATATATTCTGCCTCATCCACGTATAAACATCTGGTCACACACGCAGACATAATGCCACAAAGTATTTTCTGCCAGTCAACCAGTAAATAAGACAGCATTGTTATAGAGTACACAAAAAAATATTCTATTTTGCTTTCAATAATTAATATATACATAGTACAATACTTAGAATAATGTACAAATACCACCCCCCACCTTATCTACTCTAATTATATGGTATTTTCTTGTATACAGTACGTACAAATGTAATTAGTATGTATATTTAGGTTAAGGGTATCTATGGGTCTTTGTTACCTTAAAATAAATGGAATATTAATATTATATCTTTTCACAAACTTGTTGCATTAATAAATATAAATTATAAAAATATAAAAAAAAAACATTTTTTAATATAAAAAAAAAATTGTAGCCCGCCGGTATCGGAAACAGGGTCCAAGCTACCGGGAGTCAGGGCTCCAGAGAGGAACCTCCTAACAAAACGACCCGTGTCCACGTCCACCGTGTGTACGCAGATTTTTTGGCGATTTCAGGTTTAGTCCTATAGTGAAAGTTGTTCTTAATGATGACTACAATGATCACTTGAGAGATTTCGTGTGTTCATAGATAAACCTTATGTATTATCCTGAATATTACAATATAGAGGAGAGATTGTGTTCTTTGACTTGCTTTTTGAAGACTAGCATATAAATAGTTTTAGAATCTCGAATGTTAGGTGGAAGTGGTTGTGATGCCTAAGGGCCGCCAATAGGTCCGACATATTACACCTCCTTTATTAGAAGTCGTCAAAATGCTCCAACCCACAATCTCTTAAGAATTAGATCTGTGGTTAGATCACTTTAGCAGAACCAAGCCAAATATAGTTTTAATTTCAGAACAACTTCGAACAACAGCCAGAGCCCTCGCACTTAGTAATCTCGCACGCATACAACTTCACTTACCCCGCACCTCACGTAGACTTGAAGATCAAGACCGAGTCAGACGAGACGCATGAGCGAGACATCGGCGGTGAGCGAGACAGGCTACACGATGTCAAGGTGGAGGAGACTCACTGTGAGCCGGAGACACACTGTGAGCCGGAGACTTTTGTTAATAACTTGAACATGAAGCCCAAGAAAAAGAGGGGGAGGAAGGTTCAGAAGGTAAGGTCCTCGCACAATATATGTAGTTCAAAACAAAACATTCCTTCCTCGGGGTTTGCTAGTAGCCACTGAAGCATTCCACTGACCACCTCCTGGCTCCATCATCAGACCCCCTTTACCAAGCTCAGTCCATTGAACTTGTCCTAACAAATCGTATGAGCCCGAACTCAAGGGGTATATTAGTAGTTCTGGAGTGGCGACCGCGAACCGAAAGGCGTTGTGTCGGAATTAAGGCCTTCCACTATATGGACCGATGACCTGGTGAAAGTTGCGGGGATCCGATGATGCGAGACGCACGGGAGCGCTCAAGGTGGTGACACTTGGAGGAGGATAGACTATGTCCAGCAGTGGACGTCGGCTGAAATTATCAAAAAAAAAAATCAAATCAAATCATTTATTTCTTTGCAAACATGGGTAATAGCTACATAGATGTTCTGTTATAATAAGGTTCTCCACATTTTGCCGTCACATGGACATGAAAATGTTGGTTTACAATTATACATTTAAATTAAGTGGTATGTCATTGGAATTAAATAAATGCGATAAAAAAAAAAAATATGACGAAATTGTCAAAGTAATAAAAAAAGTCACTGATCAATTCCGCAATCTACCACCAGTCTCTCATCATCAGATCAGCACCAAGATACTAAATACAAGGTGGAAGGGATTCCCGCATTTCAATTCAGTTGGTCTAATTGAATTGCAATTCGGGGACTGCCTCGTTGGTCGTGTGGTCGCAAGCGCGACTATTGAGCATGAGGTCCTGGGTTCGATTCCCAAGTCGGGCAAAGTGCTTTTGGGTTTTTCTGTCAGGAATTTCTCAGTAGCAGCCACAGAGTCTGGATTTGTGCCCGGTTGATGGTAATAGGCTCGCCCCCTATTACATGGGACTTAAACATAACTAGCGAAATGTGGGTGTACTATTAGGTACACTTCTGCCTAACCCTACGGGTATTACAGGCGTGATGTTACGTTGGTCTAACGGCCAGGCTTTGTAAAAAAAAACAGATATTCTTTAGTCTACCTTCAGATCGAGAAGAGGCATGTTTCCGAGCAGTTGTAACATGCTGTGCTGGTTATCCTTATGCTATGCTATGACTACATTCACCATACTTTCCAGCAGGCCGTAAAGGAGAAACCCAAAAAGAAAGTCAAGCCTAAAAGAGAAAAGATACCCGTGAAGAAAAAGATTAAAGTGGAAAAGAAACGCTCTCCGTCAATAGACTCCTTGCAAGATGACACTGCTGACTTGGAGACGGAAGAGGATGGAGAAGTAAAGGAGAATGTTACTGATGACACGGAGAAGAAGGAGGAAGAAATACATTTAGTGAAAGAGGTAGGATCTTCTTTTTTCTTGTATCAGCGAAATTAATTATTATGGTTAGAAAGGAGGTGACTGCTGAGATGACGAGTAATAGAGAAGTATGGAAGAAGAAGACATGCTGCGCCGAGCAGAAATGAATTGGGATAAGGGCAGGAGAGTGTTGTTCAACCAAATGACCGGGTAATACGGGGTAGAGCGGGACGCAGGGGTGATTCGAGAATAAACTTTGAATGGATTTTCACATTGAATTTATATGATATGTAGTACCAACAGATATTTTATTTACTTAATTATTTAGCGTCCATATTGGAAAATACCATATTAATTGAACATTAAAATTCCTGCCTCATTGGTCAAGTAGTCGCTAGCACGACTGCTGAGCATGAGGTCTTGGGTTCGATTCCCAGGTCGGGGAAAGTGACATTAGGTTTTTCCATCAGGAATTTCTGGATAGAAACCATCTGGAATTGCGCCCGGTTGATGGCAATAGATTCGCCCCCTATTAAATGGGATTTAAACATAACAGGCGAAATGTGGGTGTACTATTAGGTACCTACACCTCTGCCTAACCCTTCGGGAATTACAGGCGTGATGTTTTTTTTGGATTGGCTTCGTTGTTTGCCTCAATATCAATTTTTGTATTACTAGCTGTAAGCCACCCAAATAAAGGGTGTAACAGACTCTTAACGAAGCCGAAAGGTACTTGTTCTCCCCGTCATTGCGATCATTTTTTTGTTCTAGACCGTACCTGGGAACCTTCTAGTTACGGAGATATTGGGGGTCAAAGTTCCAACTTTTTCACAAGCTTTTTTTTTTAAATACATGTTTTTAATGTAAGATTTTTACTTTAAACACCTCCAGGACCCACTTACTATTCAATCCATCCATAAGCACAATGTTTTGAGTGCGTTACATTGAATTCTACAGCAAAACGGGATTTTTCAGCCCAAAAAAAAAAAGTTGTTTCCCAGCACTAATTTTTGCGAAAAGTTACTTAGTTTGATGTACATAATGCTTGGTTGATGGCTTCGTGAAGAGTCTGTTTACACCCTGTATAATAAAATAAATAATCTTTTACTCTGGACGCTCTTAACGTGCACGTATTTCTACATGGTTCTCACATATATGTATAATCTCAATAAGAATGATGAAACCAAAATCTTGTAACAATATTTTGATTGAAAAGAGTGTCCTTGCAGTACCTTTCCCATTCTTCTCCATAGAGATCTACGCTTTGGAATGGGCAACTACAGTACTTTCACAAGTTATTATGCCTTGTGTCTGTGACTGTAGCTTAGCCTGCTTTGTTTTTCTGACATTCAAAAGTGCCTGTAATGGTCTAATTGAAATAAATGCTTTGAGTTTGAGTTTGAATGTGTTCTTTCAGAGTACAAGACTGAACGGCGTCGACAAGGCAAGTGAAGAGGTCCCTGCGAAGGAACCACCTCTTCCGGAGAGACCACACTGTGAGGAATGCGGCAAGAACTTCAGCTCGCGCAAGACGTACCGGTATCACTTGAAGTAGGTGGAACGTAGGGCCTGCACAGGTGGAGGCGCCAGGGTAACCCGCGACATTCAACATTTTCTTAATTTTTTTGCAATTTGCAGGTCAGTGTCAGGTTGTGTGTTACTTAAAATACAGGGTGTAAAAAGACTCTTCACGAAGCCGTCAACCAAACATTATGAACATCAAACTAAGTAACTTTACGCAAAAACTGGTGCTGGAAACGACTTTCGTTTTTGGGCTGACAAATCACATTTTACGGTAGGACTCAATGTCACGCACTCAAAACATTGTGCTGGTGGATGGATTTAATAGTAAAAATTTTATATTAAAAAGAAAACTTGTGAATAAGTTGTAACTTTGACCCCCAATACCTCCGTAACTAGAAGGTTCCCAGGTATGGTCTAGAACAAAAAATGATCGCAATGACGGGGAGAATAAGTGCTTTTCGGCTTCGTTAAGAGTCTTTTTACACCCTTTATGATTCGCAACCGTAACTAATATGGTTTACTGAGTTATAATCATTACAATCAGCAATACAACCCTCAAAGTGAATGAAACCCCATTGAATGACCTTTTCATGAAATAGTAATTCCACGGGATTAAATGAACAAAGAGGGTGGTTTTGATAATTTTAATGATTATTATTTTGTAAATATAAACGTATTACGACCGCGAATCTTATATTGTTAAGTGGCTGTACCAATTACGTAGGCTACTGCCGGAGGACTCAAAAAAAACCGAATTTATTATAAACTAATATATTTTAATAAAAAGAAATTACAATTATTGGTTAAACAAATTGACCCGATCGATGGTGGATACGAAGTGCGAGGGCTCGGTCACGTAGACGGTGTCTTCGGGCCTCATGTTCTGTGTCAGCAGTTTCCGCTCGTAGCAACTGGGTCGATGATGCGCACGCGTTGTGCCTCGTGCCTTTGTGTCAGCGCTTTCCTTAGTAGTGATGCGCGTAACATACTCGACACTGATCAACAAATTGCAAAAAATGTAAGAAAATTAGAATTTAGCGGCCTACCGACTGGTCATCTCTTGGTTGCCACGACTTATTTGAATTAATTATTTTATTATTGAATTGTTTATTTTCTTTTGTTTTTACTATGGACACTTTTAACGTGCACATCTCGCTACATCTTTCTCAAATAATGTACTATCTCAACATGAATGATGTAACCAAGGTTTTTGTAAAAATATACTGATTTAAAAGAGTGTCCATGGAGTTTCTTGCCCGTTCTTCTCCATAGAGATCTACGCTAGGGAATGGGCAACTACAGTACTTTCAGTTTTTATGCCTTGTGACTGGGACTGTAGCTTCATTACATTGTGATCTTGTCGACAATTCAAAAGTGCCTGTAACTGGCCTACTTGAAATAAATGCTTTGATTTTGATACCTTGGCGCTTCCACCTCGCCCGTCGAGCTCGTAGATTGGCTCCTTACTCCTTGATTTGGCTACTAATAACAGCCGCTCGGGCCGATCTTTAGGTTAAGCCGTGCTTGCCTAGGTTGGTCTGTGGATAGGTGACCACCCCTACATACTGAGTTTCCTCCGTGCCTCACGCACTCAAAGCACGTTAAGCAGTTGGTCCCGGCTGTCATTTGTACATCTATGACAATCGTTACAGGTAGTCAGTGGCCCAAAAAGTCTGACAAGAGTCTTACCAAGAGGTATCATATTACCCAGTACTAACTGGGTTGTGGAGGTCAGATAGGCAGTCGTTCCATGTAAAATACTGGTATTCAGCTGCATCCGGTTAGACTGGAAGCCGAACCCAACATAGTTGGGAAAAGGCAGGCAGATGATGATGTGTAGCTCGACTCTTATGAGTCTACAAATGCTTGCACGGACTGACGGACGGACAGCTCCACTCAAATCTGTGGTTCCTTGTTCAAAAGACCATCTCAGCCACTAACCCACATGGTGCTCACGTGACGTGACCAACATTGTACATGGTCTGGACTTTACAAAAGACCGCTGAGTAGTCTTCTTAGAGTAGTGGGATAGAAAACATGGAGTCCATCAATATCATTTACTTTTGACGATTCCAAACGCCGTCCTTCGCCTTCCGCAGTATCTCCAAATTGCAACCCTCAAGTATAAACTCATTCATAAAGCCGTCCGTCCGCGCCTGAAGTCCCAGAAGGGTTAGGCGGAGGTGAACCTAATAGTAACTTTCAGGTAATAGGGGGCGAGCCTATTACCATCAATTGGGTACGAATCCAGACTCCGTGGCTGCTACTGAGTAATTCCTAATGGAAAACCCAATAACACTTTGCCCGACCTGGGAATCGTACCCAAGAGCCCGTGCTCAGCAGTCAGTTTCAATATGAGACTGGTCCAGTCATCCCCTTCCCTATCCTAGGTGACCGCATCGCCACCCTGTATGAAATTAATTATTGAGTCATTGTGGGTTGGTACATGTTCTTTCTTTTTCTTTAAAAAAAAAAAAGTTGCCCCGCACTATTAAACTCTCCTGTATCGTGAGTGCGTTTACAAACATTTAAACTCACAAACACAAATAGCCAGACCCGGAACAACTACCTGTAGGCCATACAAATATTGTTTCCGTGCGGAAATCGAACCCGCGACACGCAGCGCAGCAGTCGATTGCTCAGCCACTGCGCCGACCGCCCCGTATGTTGACACAAGGGCCTCATACAGTATGTATGAGGCTGGTGTGCTCACCGTCAAGTGTGGACAGATAATGTTCTGTATGGGATCTACATCAGCTGTCCCATACATTTGGGTCGAGTCATCATCTGCCGAGTGTTGGGGTCGGCTTCCAGTCTTACTGGATGCAGTTGAACGCCAGTATCTTACATGGAATGACTGCCTATCTGACCTCCACAGCCCAAGTAGTACTGAATGAAAATATAATGTATTGTCAGACCTTTGGGCCACTCGTCGGACTATCTGTAGCGATCTACAAATGGCCGGGACCAAAGGCTTAATGTGCTTTCAGAGGCACAGAGAAAATTCGGTATGTAATCGGGGGTCACCCATCCATGGACCAACCTAGGCATGCGTAGCTTAACCTAAACATCGACCCAAGTATTTGAAGTATTTAGCCACGAACTCCTCACATTCGGCTCAAGTAGGTATTATACTTTTGTACGAGACAACATTTTTTTCTATCTAAAATAAGATGTAGTGACAAAAATTGAAAAAAGTATGCTTAGATGGTTTGGTCATGTGGAGAGGATGAGTGAAAGGCGACTAACAAAAGGTATTTACAAGGCAGATGTGAGTGGCAACGTCGGGAGGGGACGCCCTAGAAGAACATACGCTGACCTCATTGGCGAGGTTCTTAAGAAAGGTCAGGTGCGTAGTACTCGCAACCGGCGTGCGTGTATGACCAGATGTATGAACGTGGACGAGGCAAAAGGAGTATGTGAGGATCGTAGCGGGTCACGTTCTGTGGTTTCTGCCTACCCCCATGGGAAAAGGGCGTGAGTTTATGTATGTAGAATACGTTGAATTGTTAGAAGATTAGTTTAAAGAGTGGTGTCCTTGCAGCGTCCTCCACAAGGGCCAGAACCGCTACCCGTGTCCGCGCTGCGGGAAGGTGTACCAGTGGAAGTCCAACCTCGGCCGACACCTGCGGAGCCACAAGGTGAGCATGTCGCCCAGCCGCTCTCTCACACCCCAGGGGTTGCTAACCGATCACATTCAGGGTGTAAGCGGATCCTTCACGAAACCGTCAACCAATTCTGTACTCTCAATTAAGTAACTATTGCTTATACAAGGTGTAACATAATAAACGCAAGAACTCGTGTTTTATTCTACGAGTTATAGAAATTCGCAAAAAAAAAATTGGACTTTATATAGGAACTGACGCGATCAGCTGATCAACATGTATGGTAAAACTAAAAAAATAATAATGATTTCCACGCGAGAATTATTGCCTTTGCTGGGAAACGACTTTTTTTTGGGGTAACAAATTACGGTTTACGGTAGGACTCAATGTAGTAGGACGCACCCAAAACATTGTGCTATATGTGAATAGTACAGGGGTCATGGCTTTGTCTTCCAATATCTCCGGAACTAGAAAGTATGGTTTAGAACACACACAATTATGAGGTTGGTTCAGAAACGGTATTTGACGTTACGGCCGTTTCAATGAGCAGACGTCAGTTTACTTCTCTTTAATCAAAGTTTGTGAATTTATTCCTTTTTTAATTTTTTTTTTGGATGGGAAGTCATCAAATGACTTCTCCCGCTCTGGGCGGAGTGGAAGGGAGTGTCAGACTTGTACTGACTAAAACCCATCCATGTTCCTTCCTTGCCCTTTGTGTTCCAGGACCGCAGTATCTCTTTCGAACAGTCCCGCAACCCGGGCAGTGAATTTATTCCCTTAATTCGTAATATTTCAATACAGAAGATGTAAGCTCAAAAATCATGTTGATGTAATGCGATTTTTAATATTGTATTAAGGGTGATGGCAATAAGCTAACCGCCTTTTACATGCGACTGACGATATGCTGGTGTATACAGTACGCCTCTGCCCGGCCCTTGACGTGATGGCAATATCATAGTGGTGCTTGTTGTAGGCGCGCGACTCGGGCGAGCTGTACTGCGGGACGTGCGACAAGCGGTTCGCGTCCGTCGCGACCTACCGCCAGCACCTCAGGGTGTCGCGCCGACATGTCAGCGAGAGCGAGTTCAGGTGAGACGAACAATGCTATGTACAGCGTGTCAACAGACTCTTCACGAAGCCGTCAACCAAGCATTATGTACATCAAACTAAGTAACTTTACGCTAAAATTATTGCTGGGAAACGACTTTTTTTGGGCTGAAAAATAACGTTTTACGCTAGGATTCAAATGTAACGCATTCAAAACATCGTGCTGATGGATGGATTGAATACTACGGGGGTCTTGAAGTAAGGGAATACATTAAGAAAATGTATTAAAAAAAAAGTTAGAACTTTGACCCCCAATATCTCCGTAACTAGAGGGTATGGTCTGGTACAAATAAATGAATGTAATGACGGGGAGAACAAATGCCTTTCAGCTTCGTTAAGAGTCTATTTACCGTAGGGACAGCCCTCCACAAACGGACAGGGTGCATTCAGCTCCTTATTCTGAACCATATCCGACCGGAATTTTTAATATTTTTTTTCAGTTGCTATTTCTTTATTTCAATGTAAAATTACATTCCCTGTACGCAACAATTCATCCCAAGTAACATAGCAAGCTGTTTAAAAGCTGTATTTGAGTTCATTTTTATACTTAAAGCTACAGATTTTGGCTGTATAAAAACTGTATAAATGCTTATACCTCCCTTACAAGTGCAAAAAAGGGCCAACGTATACAGCTTTTTGCGTCAATAGAGCTGTATAGTAGCTGTAGAAGTAATACAAAAGCTGTATTGTAGTGGTATATGAGTATTATTCATATTATGTTATAACATCCTAAGCTTACGCGGATGCCTTAATACAGATTTTATACAGCTCAAGCTGTATAACAACCCAAAAATCCGTCTTAAAAAGATAAATGCATCTTTTGACACTCTTGTACGTCCGTAAAAGAACTTTTAAGTTCTAAATGTTACGGCTAAAATAAAAAATCTAACAATGGATGTTGGAATACTTTACCGAATGACGCGTGAAATCAGCGGTTCACTTGTTGCCGGTCGCCACGTGCGGTGCGTGTTGCCACGGTAACGATACACTGCGTATGAGGAAATAAAACAAATGAAAAATATTGGATTCCCATAACATTCCTGAAATCATTTCTAGTACCGGTCATCTTAGTATGATATACTGAATTCACCTGTATACAATATGTTTAAAAAAAAAGACGTGTGGCACTCGGAGACTGCCGCGGTAAAGCTATTGCATAGCATTTTTTATCAACTTATGTAATTATAATTATTTATTCACTTTCCTCCTAGCTCCAGCAGTAGATTAAAAATAATAACCTAGGCTTGTCAATATCTAACACTACGTGTTAGGCACTAGGTGTTGGGAATTTCTGGATTCGGTCTCCACGCTCAAGGCCCGCGATAGAAGCTATGCAATAGCTTAAAAACCTGTCCAATCCTAAAAGCTCATATAGGTATACCAATGACATCTTCTATACAAATAAATAAAATTGAAGTGTCTGTTTGTAATATCAAAATAACAGGCTTTTACTAAATGCATATGAAAATGTAAACAGCACTTATATCAAAAACACATTGTTTTCAATTTTTGTCTGTCTGTCTCTCTGTTTGTTCTGACTAACCTCCGAAACGGCTGGAGCAATTTTGACGGGACCTTTACTGTCAGATAGCTGATGTTATAAGGTATAGCATAGGGTACTTTAAATTTAGACAAATAGTTAGGTTTCCGAGCCAAAAATGAAAACCCTTGAAATGGTTAACTAAATCCGATTAAAAAGCGAAGTAATATTTTTTTATAATAATTTTCGCGCGTAACAGCTAGTTACAAAATAAAATACGAAAAATAAAGTAATCTTGAAAGTTAATATATTAATGAATTTTAAATACCATTTTTGTACCCAAATTAAATATATAATAATTTCTCTAAAATCTAACAAAGTTTTAAAACGACACCACACACCACCTTCGGACTTTTTCGCGCAATAGATTTTCGACTACTGGTATTGAATCCAGTTTAGACAATACAAGAGAGCGCATCCGAGCGCAATGATAAAGTACATGTTGGATTGTGTACTCTCGGCGCAAAGCAGTGTGGTGAAATGCTGCTGTACGTGATTAAAAGCAGGGATGTTATGGAGCTCCGTAACCGTAACCAAAACTATCGGATATCCGAAATAAAAATATATCCGTAACCGTATCCGTGTCACAAATTTCGGAGAGTTTCGGATGGTTTTGTATAAGAACATACATAACCCCTTTCATAACTAGTTACTAGAAACTATCCGAAACTAACGGATAATCCAAAATAATGACATATGCCGTACCTTATCCGAAACCGATATAATTTAATTCCTATATCCATATCCGTATCCAGATCCGAAATATGATATCCATAACATCTCTGATTAAAAGTTAGTCGCGTTGAAAAAGGGCTTACAGCCTCATGTTTGTATGCAAGCATGTTAATGGATATTGTGTTCATGTGTAGCGAGTACTGATGTAGTTGGTAGTGAACTATCAACCTTATCATGATAGTGTCACGTGTCAGTTTCATGTGCAACGAGTGCGGCAAGAAGTTCGTGAACAAGACGCGTCTTCGCGACCACATCGACTGGGAACATCTCAAGAACATCAAGTTCCGCTGCCAGCTGTGCAACAAGGTAAGAACGTTCCAAACCACAACATATCGTCCAACCAGTTACCTATCTCAAAAAAGTTTAATATTCTACTGTGCAACAAAGGACGTATAGCGACGAGTTGAGTCAGAACGTACCGACCAACATTTCAGATGACGTAGGTACAAAATCAAATCGAAGCTTCAATACGTAGGGAGCGCGATACCAATAGCCTTAACATCATTTTTTGTGAACGAAACCATAGCGCGATCTGCTTTCGACGTCAACGCCATCTAGTTAGAAATGAGGAATAAAAAAAGGAATATAGATTGAATGGTTATGTTTGCAGCCGTTCAAGTGCCACACGTCTCTGTACGTGCACCTGCAGAACGTGCACCGGAACAAGGAGAAGAAGGACAACCTGTGCCACGTGTGCGGCAAGTCCTACCAGGTGAGCCCAGCATCATCATAAACATTTATTTCATTAACTATTTCTACATTGTATATAGGGTGTAAACAGACTCTTCACGAAGCCGTCAACCAAGTATTATGTACATCAAACTAAGTAACTTTACGCAAAAATTAGTGCTGGGAAACGACTTTTTTTTTGGGCTGAATAATCACGTTTTACAGTAGGACTCAATGTAATGCACTCAAAACATTGTGCTGATGGATAGATTTAATAGTAAGGGGGTCCTGGAGCCGTTTAAAGTAATCTTACATTAAAAACATGTATTAAAAAAAAAACTTATGAATAAGTTGTAACTTTGACCCCCAATATCTCCGTAACTAGAAGGTTCCCAGGTATGGTCTAGAACAAAAAAATGATCGCAATGACGGGGAGAAGCCTTTCGGCTTCGGTAAGAGTGTTTACGACCTTTAGAAACTCATTAAAAACTAACACAAAACGGTATAAAAAGTTTATAGTTTAATTCAATAATACAATTAAAATTCGGTACATTAGCAAAGAAAAAAAAAACACAAGTTACTAAAAAAAAAAATTATGTTAATAAGGATAAATCATGTAAATCAAAAATAAATTAGGTTAATAAAAGATAATCATGTCAATAAATAATAAAATATAATCATGTCAAACCTGCCTTCCCATCTGACCTGCCTTCTGCCAACTGTGCCGGGCTCGGCTTTCTGTCTAGCACTCGCCCGATGCAGCTCAATAGAGATACCTGCAGTATTGTACATGGAGCGACTGCCTATTTGACCTCCGCAACCCAGTTAGTACTACGACTTTCGGACCAATGACTACATGTAACGACTGTCGAAGTTCTACAAATGACAGCTGGGACCAACGGTTTATTTTTATCAGATTCTTGTTTTTGATAGAAAAAAGACTTATCAATGAGTAAAGTAACTATTCACGAATAATTTGATGTAAAAAAAATACTAGAAAAGGAATTTTTCATTACGAGATGCTTAAAAATCTGTTTCAAGGTACAGATTTTTTAATTTATTTCTGAACATTTTGTAAAGCTGTAAATCCGTAAGATTTTGCTGAACATATATTATGTTTTGGTAGGTATTGACCCAAGTTATCACTCCCTGCAGTATGTCGTGCTTACTGGACACCCTGTATATGTCTATTTTGACCATCACTATAATTTTATTCCTATTTGTTTTAAGCCTATTTTTTGCCCATAGAATCAGCTTTGCCAACCCTCTGGGCACTACTCCGACTTGACGAGTTCCTTCCTCATTGTTTACATGTACATATTTTCCTTTATTCATTTTTCTAACGTATTTATTACATTTTTAAAAATATAAAAAAAAAAACATTTAAAAATAAAAAAATTGTTGCCCACCGGTATCGGGAACAGGGTCCGAGCTACACCGGTCAGAGCTCCAGAGAGAGAATCCTTCTAATAATACGAACCGTGTCCAGGAGTACCGCGCACTGAATCAAGCCCTTGATCCAGCTGCCTAACGAGAGCCTCCTCAGGTGTTGGTCGAGGCTTTTGGCAATTATGCTATGGGCTGATACGACTACCGGCACAATGATTGCTGAGTCCACATCCCACATGTCGATGATGTTTACATATTTTTATTGTTATTTTAAGCATATCATTAACACTAGAGTAGGAACAAGATATTGAACATGTTTACTGTTTGTTGAGAGTAGTGATGGTAAATTCCCGAGGATATTCTCGTTGCGAGAACTTTGATGTGCACCTGGATTGAGGGCTCATTTTTTAAACCTTTGAGAAACGAAACAAGACTTATAGGGAATTTACTTAAAAATTGGTAAAACTTAAAGCAATGGACCATGAATTAAAAAAAATATGATTAAATACTTGAGCCCTCAATCCAGACGCTTGCGTAAAGTGGCTTAGTCTTAATCTCAAAAAGTACTATCTCTGAGTTAATCATTTTTATTTATTTAGTTAAGAATTTCTTAAACATTTTAAGAAATTCCCAAATCTGTAGAATATGACATTACAAATTTATGGCGATTTATCTTGAGCCCTCAATTCAGTAATGTCTGTACTGAGGAATCTGCGTACATAATACGACTTTAATATATTGTAGTTAGATACCTCTGTGAATTAGTTAAAAAGAAATAATGACACAAAAGTGTACAGTTAAAAAGTAAATCAAAGTTGAATTAAACTAAAATGTCTGAACTGAGGGATGAATGTTTACGACTTTATTGACTAGGTTCAGCCTCATAGAATAACGCAAATTAGAATAAGTTTTTTTACTATTTTTTAAGTAAAATGTAACATATCGTCCGTTCCTCGAAATGCCATACTTTAAGAGAAAATTGATGTTTAATTTTTTAAAGGAAAAAATTGTGTAGGGTGATTTGATTTTGTTATTTTTTAGGACTGCAAGTCGTATATTTTCGAGAGACGTCGCAATCCGCAAATCAATTTAATTCATTTCGATAAATAAAACACGATCGGTATAAATATACGAAACTTATTTACTTCACATAATGTAACCTAAAAATAGTCTGAAATCGTAAAAATACAATCTACTAACAATTTTTTTATAACAAGTATTCAAATAAACGGTTTAATTCGGAAATAGTTTAGTTGAGAGTAGTGGAATTAGTTATGAATGCTATAATTTTTGGGAAAAAAATAACTGTCCATTGCTTTAAGTTTTACCAATTTTTAAGTAAATTCCCTATAAGTCTTGTTTCATTTCTCAATGGTTTAAAAAATGAGCCCTCAATCCAGATGCACATAGAACTTTGCTGTTAAGTTTTCGAGAATTTTCTTTTGGAAGGGAATTTACGAGAATTTAAAAATTCAATGACTCTTGAATCGATCTTTTTTTAGAGTCATATTTTGGAGAGCATATTTTAAACGTTTAACTAAGTTTACGTCAAAATAAACTACCTCACAACTTAAACTCCCAATAAATTCTCCTGAGCGAGAACATTCTCGAGAATATTTCCGAGAAAATTCTCTTACATTTCGTGTGGTATTAATGTTAAATTAAGATTTCTGTATTAAAACATACCCAATGAGTTACAAATAATCAGCTTTGATAAAAAAAAAATTAAAAAAAAACATTTCAAGAAAGGTTTATTTACGGTGTAAATAATTAAAACAAAATAACAATCACAAACTCAATAATTTTTGAAATCGAATCAAAATGCTTACGCAATATAGTCCATCATCAGCCTCTAGCAGTCCACTGCTGGACATAGCCCTTCCCCAAGTGCCGCCACATTAACCGGTCCCGTGGGACTCGCATCCAGCGGATCCCCGCAACCTTCACCAGGTCACACAACATTTGGGTTAGGTTAGGTTAGAACAGTGACCACGAGCTTTGACGGACGACGTATGTGAATAGCATAGTAATTTTTTTTTTTTGTTTATTACCTACATGTTGAGAATAACGCGACTAAAGTTATTAAAGGGGGCAAATTTTTATGATGTGCTTTATTTTTGCGATAGGGCACACCGTTTCCGAGATATATGCAAAAGAAGAAAAAATAAATACTGTTTTTGCACTCGAAGTCAAGGGGTCGGTAGTGTCAGGGCACTAGAATTCCAAAGACACTCTCAAGGACACTTGACCATGGCCTACAAGGTCACTCGACGTTGACCTCCAAGGTATCATGACCTCCTCATTTAACCTTGACCTCGGGATCATTTAACCTTGACCTCTAAGTCACTTGTACTTGACCCTAAGGTCACTTGACCATGGCCTACAAGGTCACTCGACGTTGACCTCCAAGGTATCATGACCTCCTCATTTAACCTTGACCTCGGGATCATTTAACCTTGACCTCTAAGTCACTTGTACTTGACCCTAAGGTCACTTGACCATGTCCCGTGGTGTTCCCCACCCTACTACTTCCACATCCCACCGGGTCCCCAAGTCTTTTTCTCATAGTGCCCTGATTCGTATCCACTGACCGCAATGAGCCCTGCCCACTAAGTTGGATTTACCCTATCTTCTTCTTAATATATATAAACTACGTGTCACGTTGTTTGTCCGCGATGGACTCCTAAACTACTTAACCGATTATAATCTTTGCACACCGTGTGCAGTTTGATCCAACTTGAAAGATACAGCTTACATGTCAATTTATATTCGCAATATTTTTTAATTGCATTATGTGACGCAGACGAAGTTGCGCGGGTCTGCTAGTTAAAATATATTTCAATTTCAATAAAATTTGTTTTTTTCAACTTTTCAAAACATCAACCGAAACATTAAAAAAAAACCTGTTTCTTTCCAAAGGATTTTGTTCACCCTGAGACCAATGCTTACTCAAGAATCAACTAGGCCATCCAGCATTTGCTGCAAGTCGAGCAGCGACTCAGCCAGTATGACGATGTCGTCTGCACATCTCAAGTGTGAGATGTACTCGCCGTTGATGTTAATGTGAGATGTACTCGCCGTTGATGTTAATGTGAGATGTACTCGCCGTTGATGTTAATGTGAGATGTACTCGCCGTTGATGTTAATGTGAGATGTACTCGCCGTTGATGTTAATGCCACGTCCTTCACATTTTAGCGTCTTAAACACATTTCAACTAAAGAAATATTAGCAATTTCCACTGTGAAAGTCTGAACCTCATACAGTTTTTTTATTTTTTGAGTAAAGTATAAAATAACAACAAAAGAAGTTGACTTTAGACTTGTAATTGTATTGTGTCTTCAAATTTTAAATTCTCGTAAATTCTCCGTCCAAAAGAATATTGCAGAATATTCTCGATCGGAGATTATTCTCCGTGTGAGAATATTCTCCCGACCCATCACTAGTTGTGAGTTCCAGATATGTCGGCGCTGTTGCAAGCACCATGATCACGGATAACATCGTAAATATCCCGTTGGTAGTGTTCCCATGAACACTACAAACGGGATATTTACGATGTTACCATGACAGTT
The DNA here is from genome assembly GCA_950005105.1 of Lycophotia porphyrea. Taxonomy (NCBI): domain Eukaryota; kingdom Metazoa; phylum Arthropoda; class Insecta; order Lepidoptera; family Noctuidae; genus Lycophotia; species Lycophotia porphyrea. Next base: position 9,026,406 of record OX465412.1, on the reverse strand, counting down.
TAAAAACTTATATTATAAGGTTGTGTATATTAAGTTTATAAATTATGTCTACATGATATAATTTGTTTGTATATAATATTGTTTTATATTCACTACAGAACGCAGCGAAACTCAAATACCACATAGTAGCGATGCATACCAGCGAGACGCCGTACCAGTGTCAGCACTGTACCGCGGCGTTCGGCTGGTACTCCAGTCTGTACCGACATGTGCGGGAGGTGCACTACAAGGTACGTACCAGTGTCAGCACTGTACCGACATGTGCGGGAGGTGCACTACAAGGTACGTACCAGTGTCAGCACTGTAGCATGTGCGGGAGGTGCACTACAAGGTACGTACCAGTGTCAGCACTGTAGCATGTGCGGGAGGTGCACTACAAGGTACGTACCAGTGTCAGCACTGTAGCATGTGCGGGAGGTGCACTACAAGGTACGTACCAGTGTCAGCACTGTACCGACATGTGCGGGAGGTGCACTACAAGGTACGTACCAGTGTCAGCACTGTAGCATGTGCGGGAGGTGCACTACAAGGTACGTACCAGTGTCAGCACTGTACCGACATGTGCGGGAGGTGCACTACAAGGTACGTACCAGTGTCAGCACTGTAGCATGTGCGGGAGGTGCACTACAAGGTACGTACCAGTGTCAGCACTGTACCGACATGTGCGGGAGGTGCACTACAAGGTACGTACCAGTGTCAGCACTGTAGCATGTGCGGGAGGTGCACTACAAGGTACGTACCAGTGTCAGCACTGTAGCATGTGCGGGAGGTGCACTACAAGGTACGTACCAGTGTCAGCACTGTACCGACATGTGCGGGAGGTGCACTACAAGGTACGTACCAGTGTCAGCACTGTAGCATGTGCGGGAGGTGCACTACAAGGTACGTACCAGTGTCAGCACTGTAGCATGTGCGGGAGGTGCACTACAAGGTACGTACCAGTGTCAGCACTGTAGCATGTGCGGGAGGTGCACTACAAGGTACGTACCAGTGTCAGCACTGTACCGACATGTGCGGGAGGTGCACTACAAGGTACGTACCAGTGTCAGCACTGTAGCATGTGCGGGAGGTGCACTACAAGGTACGTACCAGTGTCAGCACTGTAGCATGTGCGGGAGGTGCACTACAAGGTACGTACCAGTGTCAGCACTGTACCGACATGTGCGGGAGGTGCACTACAAGGTACGTACCAGTGTCAGCACTGTAGCATGTGCGGGAGGTGCACTACAAGGTACGTACCAGTGTCAGCACTGTACCGACATGTGCGGGAGGTGCACTACAAGGTACGTACCAGTGTCAGCACTGTAGCATGTGCGGGAGGTGCACTACAAGGTACGTACCAGTGTCAGCACTGTACCGACATGTGCGGGAGGTGCACTACAAGGTACGTACCAGTGTCAGCACTGTAGCATGTGCGGGAGGTGCACTACAAGGTACGTACCAGTGTCAGCACTGTACCGACATGTGCGGGAGGTGCACTACAAGGTACGTACCAGTGTCAGCACTGTAGCATGTGCGGGAGGTGCACTACAAGGTACGTACCAGTGTCAGCACTGTAGCATGTGCGGGAGGTGCACTACAAGGTACGTACCAGTGTCAGCACTGTACCGACATGTGCGGGAGGTGCACTACAAGGTACGTACCAGTGTCAGCACTGTAGCATGTGCGGGAGGTGCACTACAAGGTACGTACCAGTGTCAGCACTGTAGCATGTGCGGGAGGTGCACTACAAGGTACGTACCAGTGTCAGCACTGTACCGACATGTGCGGGAGGTGCACTACAAGGTACGTACCAGTGTCAGCACTGTAGCATGTGCGGGAGGTGCACTACAAGGTACGTACCAGTGTCAGCACTGTAGCATGTGCGGGAGGTGCACTACAAGGTACGTACCAGTGTCAGCACTGTACCGACATGTGCGGGAGGTGCACTACAAGGTACGTACCAGTGTCAGCACTGTAGCATGTGCGGGAGGTGCACTACAAGGTACGTACCAGTGTCAGCACTGTAGCATGTGCGGGAGGTGCACTACAAGGTACGTACCAGTGTCAGCACTGTAGCATGTGCGGGAGGTGCACTACAAGGTACGTACCAGTGTCAGCACTGTACCGACATGTGCGGGAGGTGCACTACAAGGTACGTACCAGTGTCAGCACTGTAGCATGTGCGGGAGGTGCACTACAAGGTACGTACCAGTGTCAGCACTGTACCGACATGTGCGGGAGGTGCACTACAAGGTACGTACCAGTGTCAGCACTGTAGCATGTGCGGGAGGTGCACTACAAGGTACGTACCAGTGTCAGCACTGTAGCATGTGCGGGAGGTGCACTACAAGGTACGTACCAGTGTCAGCACTGTAGCATGTGCGGGAGGTGCACTACAAGGTACGTACCAGTGTCAGCACTGTAGCATGTGCGGGAGGTGCACTACAAGGTACGTACCAGTGTCAGCACTGTAGCATGTGCGGGAGGTGCACTACAAGGTACGTACCAGTGTCAGCACTGTAGCATGTGCGGGAGGTGCACTACAAGGTACGTACCAGTGTCAGCACTGTACCGACATGTGCGGGAGGTGCACTACAAGGTACGTACCAGTGTCAGCACTGTAGCATGTGCGGGAGGTGCACTACAAGGTACGTACCAGTGTCAGCACTGTACCGACATGTGCGGGAGGTGCACTACAAGGTACGTACCAGTGTCAGCACTGTAGCATGTGCGGGAGGTGCACTACAAGGTACGTACCAGTGTCAGCACTGTAGCATGTGCGGGAGGTGCACTACAAGGTACGTACCAGTGTCAGCACTGTAGCATGTGCGGGAGGTGCACTACAAGGTACGTACCAGTGTCAGCACTGTAGCATGTGCGGGAGGTGCACTACAAGGTACGTACCAGTGTCAGCACTGTAGCATGTGCGGGAGGTGCACTACAAGGTACGTACCAGTGTCAGCACTGTAGCATGTGCGGGAGGTGCACTACAAGGTACGTACCAGTGTCAGCACTGTACCGACATGTGCGGGAGGTGCACTACAAGGTACGTACCAGTGTCAGCACTGTAGCATGTGCGGGAGGTGCACTACAAGGTACGTACCAGTGTCAGCACTGTACCGGCATGTGCGGGAGGTGCACTACAAGGTACGTACCAGTGTCAGCACTGTAGCATGTGCGGGAGGTGCACTACAAGGTACGTACCAGTGTCAGCACTGTACCGACATGTGCGGGAGGTGCACTACAAGGTACGTACCAGTGTCAGCACTGTAGCATGTGCGGGAGGTGCACTACAAGGTACGTACCAGTGTCAGCACTGTAGCATGTGCGGGACGTGCACTACAAGGTACGTACCAGTGTCAGCACTGTACCGACATGTGCGGGAGGTGCACTACAAGGTACGTACCAGTGTCAGCACTGTAGCATGTGCGGGAGGTGCACTACAAGGTACGTACCAGTGTCAGCACTGTAGCATGTGCGGGAGGTGCACTACAAGGTACGTACCAGTGTCAGCACTGTAGCATGTGCGGGAGGTGCACTACAAGGTACGTACCAGTGTCAGCACTGTAGCATGTGCGGGAGGTGCACTACAAGGTACGTACCAGTGTCAGCACTGTAGCATGTGCGGGAGGTGCACTACAAGGTACGTACCAGTGTCAGCACTGTAGCATGTGCGGGAGGTGCACTACAAGGTACGTACCAGTGTCAGCACTGTAGCATGTGCGGGAGGTGCACTACAAGGTACGTACCAGTGTCAGCACTGTAGCATGTGCGGGAGGTGCACTACAAGGTACGTACCAGTGTCAGCACTGTACCGACATGTGCGGGAGGTGCACTACAAGGTACGTACCAGTGTCAGCACTGTAGCATGTGCGGGAGGTGCACTACAAGGTACGTACCAGTGTCAGCACTGTAGCATGTGCGGGAGGTGCACTACAAGGTACGTACCAGTGTCAGCACTGTAGCATGTGCGGGAGGTGCACTACAAGGTACGTACCAGTGTCAGCACTGTAGCATGTGCGGGAGGTGCACTACAAGGTACGTACCAGTGTCAGCACTGTACCGACATGTGCGGGAGGTGCACTACAAGGTACGTACCAGTGTCAGCACTGTAGCATGTGCGGGAGGTGCACTACAAGGTACGTACCAGTGTCAGCACTGTAGCATGTGCGGGAGGTGCACTACAAGGTACGTACCAGTGTCAGCACTGTAGCATGTGCGGGAGGTGCACTACAAGGTACGTACCAGTGTCAGCACTGTAGCATGTGCGGGAGGTGCACTACAAGGTACGTACCAGTGTCAGCACTGTAGCATGTGCGGGAGGTGCACTACAAGGTACGTACCAGTGTCAGCACTGTAGCATGTGCGGGAGGTGCACTACAAGGTACGTACCAGTGTCAGCACTGTAGCATGTGCGGGAGGTGCACTACAAGGTACGTACCAGTGTCAGCACTGTACCGACATGTGCGGGAGGTGCACTACAAGGTACGTACCAGTGTCAGCACTGTAGCATGTGCGGGAGGTGCACTACAAGGTACGTACCAGTGTCAGCACTGTAGCATGTGCGGGAGGTGCACTACAAGGTACGTACCAGTGTCAGCACTGTACCGGCATGTGCGGGAGGTGCACTACAAGGTACGTACCAGTGTCAGCACTGTAGCATGTGCGGGAGGTGCACTACAAGGTACGTACCAGTGTCAGCACTGTAGCATGTGCGGGAGGTGCACTACAAGGTACGTACCAGTGTCAGCACTGTACCGACATGTGCGGGAGGTGCACTACAAGGTACGTACCAGTGTCAGCACTGTAGCATGTGCGGGAGGTGCACTACAAGGTACGTACCAGTGTCAGCACTGTAGCATGTGCGGGAGGTGCACTACAAGGTACGTACCAGTGTCAGCACTGTAGCATGTGCGGGAGGTGCACTACAAGGTACGTACCAGTGTCAGCACTGTACCGACATGTGCGGGAGGTGCACTACAAGGTACGTACCAGTGTCAGCACTGTAGCATGTGCGGGAGGTGCACTACAAGGTACGTACCAGTGTCAGCACTGTAGCATGTGCGGGAGGTGCACTACAAGGTACGTACCAGTGTCAGCACTGTAGCATGTGCGGGAGGTGCACTACAAGGTACGTACCAGTGTCAGCACTGTAGCATGTGCGGGAGGTGCACTACAAGGTACGTACCAGTGTCAGCACTGTACCGACATGTGCGGGAGGTGCACTACAAGGTACGTACCAGTGTCAGCACTGTAGCATGTGCGGGAGGTGCACTACAAGGTACGTACCAGTGTCAGCACTGTAGCATGTGCGGGAGGTGCACTACAAGGTACGTACCAGTGTCAGCACTGTAGCATGTGCGGGACGTGCACTACAAGGTACGTACCAGTGTCAGCACTGTAGCATGTGCGGGAGGTGCACTACAAGGTACGTACCAGTGTCAGCACTGTACCGACATGTGCGGGAGGTGCACTACAAGGTACGTACCAGTGTCAGCACTGTACCGACATGTGCGGGAGGTGCACTACAAGGTACGTACCAGTGTCAGCACTGTAGCATGTGCGGGAGGTGCACTACAAGGTACGTACCAGTGTCAGCACTGTAGCATGTGCGGGAGGTGCACTACAAGGTACGTACCAGTGTCAGCACTGGTACGTACCTTGTAGTGATTTTTTTTTTCATTTCATTTGTTGGTATGTATGTATATGCTTTTATAAATAAGTTTTTTATCAATTTATGCATAAAAGCTTCAGACTTAAGGGAAAGTTTCATGAATCCCGCTTGTTCTATGGGTTGGTTCTCATTTTAGAGTTAATTTTAGTTGATAACACTTATAGTTAGAGTTTTCACTGTTCGCCACTATTGTTACAAAATATTTGTCCAATTTTTGTATTTACACTTTCCAAGCACTAAAATCGACGAGCGGATACATAAACAATGTTTACACCACTGCGTCCTCTAGACATAAGTATTGTCATCAGTGCTGTAACTATTCTGAACAAAAGGTTTTTAAATGATTTGAGAACTATAGTTAGGTACAATATGTGCAACTGAACAGCTCAGCACGCAAGTATTACCATATCAGTGCGTGTTCGGACACCATACGCGTAACTCAACTAAACTATATCAAACTATCTTAGTGCTAATTCAGCTTAGATTTACCATTTTATAACCAGTTTCAATATAAACTTTAAACCTTTTTTTTTATTTATTTATTTATTTATAACCAACTTATGCTAACAGTTTACACCACACATATAAGTTATTGGTTGAACATAAAATTAAGTAGAACTACATAAAATCTAAAGTCAGTTCAAAATCAAAACTGGAATTAAAAACAAAACAAAAATAGTAATAATATTAGAAATTAAACAATATGGTAGCTGTAAGAATAAAAGTAAATAAAACAATTTTAGTAGATAGAATTACAATGCAGAAAATGAAATTACAATAAAAATAAAAATACACTTTGTTTACCCAGAGGAGATAGTACTGGGAGCAGCAGTGGACTCTAGGTATCGAGATGCGGTGTTGAGGAGACTCAGTTCCGTGCTTGCAAAAATATCCATAGATTGGTCATAAATTAAAATGTTATTGATATGGGTAAGGGCAAGAAATAATGGGCTGGTCTTAAGGGTTGTGGTGCTGGTTTGAGGTATTGAAAATAGAGGACGTTGGCGTGGGCGAAGAGTGTGTCTGATAGGTAGTGGAATGTTAAAGGAGACGTATTGTAATAACGGCGTATTGAAAACTGAACCACGAATTAGGCGAATGACATATTTAATGAGAGCAAGATTTCTTCTGACTTCTAAGCTCTGGTATGTCACCATGCCTAGCACAAATGGCGTTGGGTACATATATGGATAATACCCATATATTTTTAAGTAGAGGTAGCGGATAAAAGACTTCTGGACCTTCTCAATTATTAGTTTATAGACCTTTTCATGGGGGTTCCAGATTGCACTGTTGGTTTCGAGCAAACTGCGGACGAAAGAGTTGTAAATAAGGGTAATGGCTTGCCGGTTATTAAAAATTTTAGCTTGTCTCAAAACAAAACCTAAGTTTTTGCGGGACTTGTTGCAGGTTTGTATTATATGTTGGTTAAACGTAATGTGCGGGTCAAAGTTAGTACCCAGATCGCGTACGGTAGAAACTCGTTTCAGGGCCTCGCTGTTCAACGTATAGATATTGAGCATGGGTTGTGTGGCTTTAGAGAAGGTCATGATCGCGCATTTACCAATATTCAGTTTAAGGTTGTTTATAGTGCACCACTTGTGGATGTTGTCTATGTCAAGTTGGAGTGCGGCTGTATCGCTACAATTAGTAATAGGAAGTGCAACTTTGACATCATCGGCATACATCAAAACTGTGGAGTGTTTTACATACTTGGGTAGATCATTAACAACAATAAGAAAAAACAGGGGACCTAGATTAGTACCTTGGCCTACACCAGAAGTGACAGAATAGCATGCCGAATTGGCACTATTAAATGTAACATATTGTTTGCGATCGCATAGGTAGTTTGCGAAGAACTTAAGCGACGTCATAGAGAAACCTGCCAAAGCCAATTTACTTAAAAGTATATCATTATCAACCCGATCAAAAGCCTTCTGGAAATCAAAATAAGCGACATCAATCTGCTTTCTGTCGTCGATATTTTTGGCTATTAATGTAGTTATATTAAGTAAATTAGATGTGGTTGAACGATTTGGAAGAAATCCGTGCTGCTCCTCCGCAAACCACCGTTGCAGTTTGGAATATATTTTTTTGAAAATTACCGCTTCAAACACTTTTCCAAATATGGATAAAACAGCTATTGGCCTGTAATTTTTAATGTCACTTTTTGGGCCGCTTTTGTGTACTGGGATTACTTTAGATGTTTTCCACTCAGTTGGATATGTGTTTGACGTAACTGACAAGTTGAAAATATGTTTCAGGGGCGATTTGAAAATTTCACAGCCGTCTTTGACAACGTACTGCGGTATTCCATCTGGGCCTTGAGTAGATTTTGGGGGAAGCCGAGCCATAGCGTTACGGATTTCAGATTCATGAATGCAATCAATATGCACAAGATGGGACAGATTATTAGGAGTCGTATTTGTTGTAGTGATAGCCAGTTCGGGATCTAATGATGGTAAATTTGGTAGGAAAACGCTACTAAAGTATTTCGAAAACGCATCTGCCACTTGCATTGGTGACATGTCTCCGAAGGTAGCCAGCTCGTTATTTTCTCTGTTACTTTACCATATATTTTCGTATAATTTAACCAGTGGTCATAAACCAACAACCAAACCATAAGCATGCATAAATTGATAAAAAACTTATTTACAAAAGCATATACATACATACCAACCAATGATATTAAAAAAAAAACTTTTGGTAGATAGTTTAAAAAATAAACAGACAAAATTACATTTTAAAATAATTAAAAAAAAAAATCTTTGTGCTTTGTACTACGTTTGTTGACTATTTATGAAAATAGAGAGGACGGCCAAAATTAGGGTCAGCCCCGGGCGGCTAAAACCAACGCTACGCCACTGGTAGGACCGTTGGGCTACAAATATCATACAAACCCAGGGTTTAAGGCTAAACCAAACAAGCGCTAAATTCTACAACTAATGTAAAAAAAAATCTGATTAAAACGAAAAGAAAAAAAAAGTGCGTGGTGTCCCTCCGCGCAAGAAGTGAAACTTCGTAATGTGACGCATTCACTCTCGCTCTGTCTCTTTCTATCCCCCCTAGGAGCGTTGAACGTTTAACGCAACAGTGCTTTCATACCCCCTCCATGGTAGTGTTAAACGTTAAACGCAACCTTGTTGGAAGTCGCATTAGAAGTTTCACTTCAAAATTTGATATGATTTGTTAGAGACATCCACATATTTGTGCCGTTTATGAGCAACCAGGGAAGCCGCATGCGCAGAAGGAACTAAAGCCAAACTTATTTATCTTCAACGTAGTAGTTTAACACTCGGGGAAATGTACCTTTCCATAAATAGAAGAATGTTCGGAATCGGATCCGTCGTTGCCAAGATTACCCCCCGCAGTCTAACTTGTAACTTTACCTCTTTATAATATTAGGCCGCATTCCGAATTACGCTGTAATCGAGTTGAGCGTCCATAAACCCGTTCCGAATTACCGAGAGCGTAATATCGATGTCCCTTGAATCGTCATAGATGACGTCATGACATACGCCATCTTGCGATTACACCGATCATGCCCCAAATAAATATCACCGTGAGCGCTGTCAAAAATGACAGTTGTGTTCACAGGTTGTGTTGTTTTGTTATGAACTTAGGAGTCGCATCTAACTATTCTATCGTGCCATTTTAACAAATTGTGCACAGTGCAACCAACATAAATTCCATTTTCAAAAATAGGTCTTGTGAAAGGTTTTGGTTTCATGCTAATGTAATTTGACGTCGAGCGAGCACTGTGAACGTGTTCACGAGCGTTCGGAATTGATGACAGCTCTAAGCTGTCATAATCGTGATATCTAAATCGGAACGCAAAATATAGATGTGAGTGCTGTGAGCGATTATTTCATAATTCGGAATGCGGCCTTAGTATCGATTCGTTAACTTATTTATGTGAATGTTTCCAGCTGCGACTGCAGCCCAGGAAGCCCAAGAAAGCTAAGAAGGAGGACATCCACCCAGCCCTGCTGCCGCCCGTGCACCGGCCCGGCCCGCCTTAGTGTCAGCTCACCCACACGTGCACCGGCCCGGCCCGCCTTAGTGTCAGCTCACCCACACGTGCACCGGCCCGGCCCGCCTTAGTGTCAGCTCACCTGGTGGCTGTGGTACGGACCAGCACACCCAACAACGTCCTCCGTGGAGCCAACATCCCAATCGCAAAAATATAAGTACGTGTCGGGCCACGCCCAATGTAGGGTTCCGTAGTTGCACATTAAAATATGCAGACCAACTGTTTAATAAAATATATAAATACATTAATTTAATCCACTTCCTACGGTCGGATTTGCCTCCGAACGATGATGTTTATTGTAATAATAAAAATAAAGTTACATTTGCAGTTGAAAAACCTGTGCTCCCATACTTGTGTTTAGGAAATTATACATTTTATATGTTACCCAAATACATTTTATAAGTTCGTCGACTATTACTCGTAAACTTGTAAAGCCTTTAGCTGTGCTAGCTTTCATTTTAACGTCTGTTATATATACTCCTTGAATTTTTGGCTGGAAGAGGGGGGGGGGGGGACATTTGAGTATCTAAAAATTCTTTGAACAAACTCGCAATATTCTTGAAAGACTTATTCAACGACATCCCACACTATAGGGTACGCGAGAAAAAAAACCCCCACTTTATGAGTACAGGAGATAACCTAAAAAAAGACTTTTCGAGATTTTCTTGAACCAGTTTGTCGGCGTAACTAATCTGTATAGTCATGCCAAATTACAGGTTTCTGTACTCTGGCGTATAAGGGTTCTTTGTTGACTACGGAACCCTTAATATTGTATTACCTAATTGATTCAAATGCTTGAGACAACGGATTTTTTTTTTGCGATCTCAATGTCGGTAAACACAAGTCCTCGACAGCGTCATAGTACACGCTCACACCACACTGACACACGCTGTATAAGTATGTATGTATGATACATAGAAAATGGAATGTGTATGGTCAGAATGATATTTCGGCCACACAACGCAGAAGTGACTGATTGTATTTTATACTTTACCCTAGATAGTAAGTAAGAAAATGATCTGTGTAAAATAAAATGATTTTAATGATTTCATATTTTGTTTGATTTAAGTAAACATAAACATAATAATCCCCGGAGGGTTCATCATCATCAGCGTATAATGGTCCCACTGCTGGGACACAGGCCTCCTCCCTATGAGAGGGAATGGGGTATAATCCACCACGCGGGCCCAGTGCGGATTGGAAGATGTCACATGTCTTCGAATTTTTGGTTCTAGGACATGCCGGTTTCCCCACGATGTTTTCCTTCACCCTTTTTGAGTGTATATAACAATGTATCTTTTCAATTCATGTGTACAGTCAGCCTTAAAAATATGTAAACTCTGACAAGGAACCATTTTACTGTCTACAACCATTAGTTAGTTCCATAATTGTGTCTACAATGTAAATCTACAAACATAGTGAATAATTCATTTCACAAAAACCTCGAACGGGCCGAACGAAGGTTGTAGACAACAAATGGTGGCGCGTGTTTACATATTTTTGGAGCTAAAAAACTTTGATTAAACTTTTTCAGTTCATATGTAGTCATCATACATATGAACTGAAAGTTTAATCAAAGTTTTTTTATTTCAATCTTTAACAAAAGCTAACCGCTGACTTAGATGTTTCCAGTGTGTGCTCAGACAGGTCCACGCGATTTCTTGTGGAATCGCACTTGCTCAGGCTGAGGGCGACAAATATTCCCCGCTTAAGCCATGTAGGCTCATCACTCCTCTGGATAGCGGAGAATCCTTCACGGGCGTGTACTGATAGGGTTGGGGAATTCTCGACAGTTTCAAAGTCCCGGGACACGAGACAGCCTACAATCAAAGTCCCAGGAATTCCCGGGACTTCGAGACTTAAGAAAAAAAATGTTTTGTTATTTTTTAGGAGGGGTAAGCCTTTTTTGAAGAATTTTAATTGAGTTAATTTCTGGTGAAACAGAAAAATTAACATTCATTAAACTGAAAATTAAAATGTTAATTCAGTCTTAATAATTGCTTTGTTTAATTCTTTAATCACACAGATTCACTTTTAAGCAGTTAAATCTTATACATAGTTCCAAACATTCTGTACGTTTTCCGGTTGCTTTACAAAAGGCTCGTTGCGTACTTGTGCGCTACTGGTACTAGGTTCAGTGCCCATTATTTCCACATTTGGTGTCCAAATACTAGGGATATTTTCGAAAAGCCTACAATGTGTACTCAGTAGTTACGTAGTAGACCAAGTAATTATTAATTAAGCTAACAGATGGCACTAGGCCCCTTCAATTATTTGAAAATAAAAACGATTACATAACAATCTTGTCTCGTCTTGAGTCTCGACCCGAAAGTCCCGGGACGTCTCGTGTCTCGAAAGACACGAGACGTTCCGGGCCCAAACCCTATACTGACACGCACTTGGCCAGTTCGTTTCTGTATTTTTCTAGCTCCGCTACACCTGATGGCCTCTTATATCCCTAAGGAGGATGCATGATCTGGTGTATTCCCGCTGACCCCAGCGTCCGTGGCCCCACTGGTGGGGTCAGCGGCAATCGATTAAAATAATTAAAAATTGTTCCCGTTGACCCCACCCTATTTTTGAGTAATAAAATTATACAGGGAGAATTTTCCAAGAGGGCGTGGATGGCCAAATCCGCAACTATGAGGAATAGCAAAAAATACTTAACACGTTCACTGTTCACTGAGCCACATATGGTTCAGGAAACGCGCGCGTGAAAAGCACTAATACGCTTCTGAGCCATATGTGCGTCAGGAGACATATACAAATTCTAAAGCGGATAATTCCACTGGACGTGCTAGAACTGTACTGTTTCTGCATTGGACGTGCTGGTACGATCATAAAGTAAAGAAAATCGCCGGGACATACGAAAAAATATTTCTATTTTTCTAAGAAATTACAAATTAATTCTGAACTATTTCTTGTTATGTTTGTTTTGGAAACAGCATAAACAAAACGTTTTTTTGCATTGCAAACACTCAGTATCCACTCGTTTTACTCTTTTTGCAGCAATTTGCCAGTTTGTACCTTCTTTTCGCAAGTCTTCGTAGCATCCATGGCATCGTTTTCTGACAATTTTGTTGTCCTCTTTCCGCGGAATTTTTGTCAGAAAGTGCTGACTTGCGATCGAGCTAGTAGACGGTCTTGGACTATTAGTCAATGTATTTGCACTCGCATCGGATGCATTGTTCAATTGCAAGAACTCCCTAATAATTTCTTGCTGCGTTTGTAGTACAGTTTTGCGTAGTTTTCTATTAGAAGTTGAATGTAGTTTCTGATACAAAAGCGTAGCGTTTGTTACTGATACATTTGAACGATTAGAAAGTATCATACAAATACAAATACTTTTGAAAATCTAAAAAAAGTTCTCTGAACCGCATGTGTTTCATGAACGTGCAGAAGCAAAAATGTCTCCCTACGCTCATGAACCATATGTGTTTCAGATAAGTAAAGCCTACTTCCGGTTTTTTTTTAAATTATATTATTACTAGGACTATAAAAATAACAAATTATTAAAAGAAACCTATTGGACTTGTCGGTCAATTTTGCATTTTTGTATTGGGACAGGGAACGTGTTAAGGAGTTTCGAGCCCGATTTTGATAAAAATTAAAACTGCATCATTTGATTTTGGAAAAATTAGTATTCCTAGCCAGGATCGAACGTGTACGTTACCCCAGCAGGGAACTAGCTCCTAGAGTGATATGAATGGAACGAATCATTAATGGATGTGCACCACATACAAAAATTAGTGCGCTTTGTCATTTTGGAAAAAAACGGATAAAAACTTTTCCTGCTGGAGTAACGTTTTTCTAGCAGGAAAATTGTAAACGAATGATTGGAGGGAGACATTTTGTGCATGGCCAGAGAGCTTATATATTCTGTATATATAAAAATCAATTACTGTTCGTTTGTCTCGCTAAAACTCGAGTATGGCTGGACCGATTTGAACAATTCTTTTTTTGTTTGGTTCGGACGAATACAGGGAAGGTTTAGAAACAAAAATAAATATGTAGGTAGTGTAGTATAGGGTATGAAGGGTATGTAAGGTAGGGCAGGTAGGGTAGGGTAGGTAGTGAAGCCAGAGAAGAAGAAGACGGGAGCGGAGCCGCGGGGGACAACTAGTTTATGTATAAAAGTGCACCGAAAATAAAACTTATGCGCCTTCAGGTTTTCGAGATATTGCATTTCCTGCTGGGGTAACGTTTTGAAGAGTCCTCTACCGCCAGTACTGAACCAGAGCATGTGTGCGCCTGGAATATAAACATGCACGAGTAGTTCTTTGATTGTGCGTATTTGTGAAGAATTAAATTTAAGAAAATATTTATAATTTTCAAGTAATCGCGGTTTTTGAAAACCCGAAAAAATATTGTAGCACCTAAATGAGAAAACGTATAAGCTTCCTGAAAACTGTATTCGGTCCTTCTTGACGCTTATAATAAACATAAAAAGTTTCAAAAGTGAACATGCAGCAGTACCTTTGTGCTCTTCTATGTTAATGTAATTGTCCTGTTAAGTATTTTGTTTTTTATTTATATTTACTTAATGCGAATATTGTCACTATATATTTTTGATTAAATACACTAATGTTTGGTTTACACCTACACATCTGGGGTTGAAACGGTTTCTTGTATTTTGCCGTCAAAGTTACGACACCGTCGTTTTTTATGCAAACCAGCATACACCATGCATGCACCAAGCAAGCATGCAGCATGCTTGCTTGCATGCTGCATGCAAGCGAGCATACAGCAGGCATGGTTTCGGTCACGGCTCCGGCGGCGGTCCCACGCGAGTTATCGTCGCAGATGGTTTTAATGCTCACCACCGCAGCTTCGGCTTGTGCTCAGCCGCGGCGGCGGGCTTTAGAACCGCGGCCCGCCTCGCCCCTCCGCGCCTACGCGGGCTTAAATTACACTGTAGGGGTAGGGCGGACATGACTACGTGGAGTCGGTTTTGCAGCGATTCGTTTCTGTCACTAACTTTTGTAGCACAACATAATTATATCGACTTCTTGAGTCAATATTTTAATTTAAGGTACATGTAAGTTAGTAGTAGTAGTAATTTAAGGTTATATGTAAGGTAGATCTCACTTCTTTTGTCATTGAAGTCAACAACCAAGGCATATTATTATAATATTGAACTTCGCTCCCATTTCACATTTATGTTTTTGATGGGATTTAATATTAAAAATTGTCTCGGAATAAATATTGCCGTGGTCGCCGTCAGGAGAGAAAGAGAGAACCCTCATATTTACATTCTGAACGATTATTTTGTCCGGGATAAAACCCGTGAGACGGCTCTCACGGGTTTTATCCACACATGCCACAAACGTGACACCAGCATCCGCCGATCCGACGCCCCTACCAGCGTCGGGCATCTGGCTCCGCTACCGCCTACCCTGCGGGCCCTGCATCCTGTCCCTCGGCTCCAGCGTCCCTTCAGCTACGCGCAAGCCAGGGCTGTACATAACGCGCCTACCTCCAGTTAACAGAAAGTTTATGACGGGCTGGTACAACCTTCGACCCTACTAATAAATGTAATTGAAAGTGTTTGTGAGTTTTTGTTAAATTCTTAATTCAATACTCCAACGCTTCAATGCAATAGTAAAAATGGCTAGAAAATTAAAAATAATTAAAAATGTGAATAATGGGCTGCTTCCGGTTAGATCATAATGCTTGTAAGTGTGCATTGACTTTAATTAATAATTTTCCACAAAGATCATCAAAATCAATCAATATGTCTAGTTTGATAAGTCAAACAATTAAGATATGTAACTAACCGTGGTATTTAATTTATTATATAACTGTCATGTGCGCAGACGCATGTGATTCACTTTGCTATTAAAAACGCCAATTAACATCGTTTAATTGAACGAGACTAATGATTTCCTTGATTCAACTAACTTAATCTATTTTTAAGATTAAATAAAATAAATAAGTGGATGAGATTCAAAAGAAATATGATACCTACATACATCTAACTTATACTTCAAAGAGCAATATAGGAACAGCCATGAGCAAATACATATAACATATTTTCGGGAATGCTACTTTTTATTAGCTATATTATTTCGTTTATTCATTTTTCTTACATACTTCTATTTACATTTCTATATACATATAATAAAATCGTAAAAATCCAAATCGATGTTATGACTTGGCGCAAAAACTACTGCATAGATTCTGTTCAAATTTTGCACAAATATTCCTTACAGGCTTCTTCACAACTTAGGCTATATATTGTCACGCTTTTTGCTTAAGGGGGTCAGCAATATTGCATTATGTTTGTATTCTTTAATTGTTTGACATTTCAACCATGACGTGCATAAGAGCAGCTATTTTAAGTATATGTCAACGGAGAAAATAGCCTAGCGGATTTCATGACCGCTCTGTAAACTATGGGTCGCATGTTCAAACCCTAGAACTATTTTCACTTTTTGTGATTTGTTTTAATATTTTTTTGATGGTGTGATATTCATACATATATTATTATTCATATATTTTTTTGGGGTTTTTTCAGACCGGTGTGACTCGCCCCTCTTACGAAGGTATATAAGAGTCCAGACCCACTAAGTAATTTAATTTAATACTAACACTAGGCTAGGTTATTCTATTATACTATCATTATATGGATTCTAATCTGAAATAAAATATTTGAATTTGATATTTCAGTTTCTTTTTTTGGATTGTCATCGTTTTTTTTTTTATTTAAATATTTCTCCAAAAAGTAATAAGAAAGTATGGAAGAAGAAGACATGCCCCCAAATAAATTGGGATAAGGGCAGGGGAATGATAGGGGCAAGCAGGAGTATGGGGAACCGAAGTCTGAAATGATGAGCAGGTGTTATTGAGTTTTTCCACCAGGAAATTCTCAGTAGCAGCTACGAAGTCAGAATTCCTGCCCGGTTGATGGTAATAGGCTGACCTCTTATTTCATTGGGTTCATAAATACCTAGCAAAATGTGGGTGTACTATTAGGTACACCTCTGCCTCACCCATCCTGAATTACAGGCGGGATGTAATGATAGTTCAACATCCCGCATAAGGTCGCTTCACTCATCTGTCTACCGAATCATCATCTGCCTAGCCTTTTCCCAACTATGTTGGGGTCAGCTTCCTTTCAAACCAGATGCAGCTGAATATCAGTACTTTACATGCGACTGCCTATCCGACCTCCACAACCCAGTTATAGTTCTGAGTAATACGGATACCCCTTGGTAAGGCTGGTTTTCAAAGATTTAAAAATGACCGCCAGGACCAACGGCTTAACGTGCTTTCCGGGGCACGGAGGAAACTCGGTATGTAATGGATGGGTAACCCATGCACGGACCAACCCAGGCAAGCGCGGCAAAACAATATTTTTTAGCAAACATAAGACTTCGACTATCTTTTTGCCCCTACTACAGGGTTGTAAGGTAGATGTTTTAATACTATATGTATATGTGTGACTGCACTTGCATGTGAACTTCGCAAAGTATTATTGATAACAGTCAACATAAATATGGATGAATAGACGAAGGGCTTGCTTCGACAGTATTTTTTACATAGCTTGCGTCGCTAGAAAAGTATGCGCTTCGGCGATCGTGGTCTATCTTCGGAAACCGAACTCTACCTAACTGTCGAAATCTGGGTGTAATGTACACCTGTGTACATTCTCTGAGCATACAGGCGTTTTGTTATGTTACAATATTGTAAATTAGATTAGATCTTCACCAAATTTAAACGGGACCACCGCAAAATAACATACTTCCAACCAAAACAAGAATCATCAAAATCGGTTCAAAATTGGCGAACATATCGCTGAACATACATAACTGGCGAAATGTGGGTGTACTGTACATATCTGTGTACCCCTTCAGAGCATACAGGCGTGATGTTACGTTATGAAATTGTGTAAACAATAAATATCCAAGCGATTGCAGCAATCACGACACATTTGCCGTCTATTATTGAAGAGTTCCACTGTATATCTCCGAAGATCAACATCAGATCTTCACAAAATTTAAACGGGACCACCGCGAAATAATATTCTTCCAAATAAAAACTTTCAGCGAAAAATAAACCACTTACAAAAAAAACCTAAAATAACTTTACTATCGGAAGTCGGTGACAAAAAAGTCAATGAAACAAACAAAGTCACCGACTTCCAAAAGTAGTTTTTATTTTACGCTTTTTAGTTGTAGTATGCCACACAAATTAATGTCATGAATTAATTTTTAAATTGCAACTAGAAGTTGATGACCTCAGTAGAGCTTCCGAAAGAGAGGGCGAGAGGGCTTTCGACTGTTAGGTATGTTAAGTTCCATTTTATTGAGGCTAAACCTATTACCATGAAATGTATTGTTATTAACAATGTAAAATAAATGCACAGCACATGTTTATATAGGAAATTACAACTAAAAATGTAAAAATAGAAAAAAGTTTTTTCTATTTTTACATTTTTAGAAGTCGGTGACAAAAAAACTGAATCAATCAAACAAAAGTCGCCGACTACAGAAGGTGTTATTTTTCACTTTTTTGTGTTTTTGAAGTCGATTTTACTTTTGGCTAAAAAGATTTTATCTTTAATTTTTTGTTACTCAATATAAAAAAAAACAGTTTTAATGTGCTTCCGAAGGTTGGGGGGGGGGGGGGGGGGTCTGGGGTGGAGACCTGGTGTCCTGGAAACCTGATAATGTACCTATGTATTGCTATTATTTGAGTTTAATTCTGTTGTTCTAACGATCGAATTACATAAGAAATTACCCATCATCCTTTTAACTTTGTAGGTATAGGTAATAGTTCACGCGATTATGAATAAATTTAATTCATGATAAGTGTTAGTCGAGTAGTTAAGGGATGAGTCGGAAACTGATACTGTTAGCCTGCGTCATCCTATTGCTCGCTTCCAGTTGTTTCGATTCAGGGATAGATCGCTTTAAAAAATATAAATTGAAATTAAATTTAACATAATAATTATATGCACATTGCTGTCCAGCTAGGTATTTGAATAAAGTAGCATTATTAGTGTCATAAGAACTGTACCTAAACGTGATTTGCCCTATCCGGGAATCGAACCCAGAACCTCAGGCTCAATAGAAGTTGCGATCAACAGAACAACTCGGCAGTCCCTTTTACGCTAGTTAAAAACTTTTACGGTTAATTAGATATCAAGACGTTTCTAATTTATTTTTCCATTAAGTAGCAATAGACCGGGGCGCAGTTAACCGTTGCCTTAACTTACTATTCTTACATATTATTGTTAGAGATCAACTTGAATAAGACATGATGTGTGTACAATACATTATATTGTTTTCTCAATTATTAAGCTGTTTCAGTATGGTAAGTACAGAACATCGCTGTTTCCACCACAAAATGTACAATGAACTTAAGTTTGAAGTTTTATTAACGTGTTGATATTCCCCAGGTACAAGATGACAATAACGATATTTATAATTGTATCCCGGCTCAGGTAACTATGCAAGCTTTAACTTGGGTGGGCTAAAACGCGAATAATTTTTTTTTGGCTATCATTTCGGTTTGAGACCTTAATATATATTCATTTGCTGGTAATCTACGCTACCTACTCTAATAATTATTCATTTATTTCACTGCAACCACAAAGTACAAAGGCGGACTTAATACCATAGGTATTTTATTGATACATTTTTATTAATTTTATTTTAGGCATAATATTGTACCTACATACTTCTAGAGCAAGATCCCAGGGCCGCAAGACATTACTTATTTTCTGATTTACAAAATGTGCGGCATCGAGTAGTGTTAGTTTGAACTGACGGCTAATATCAGTTGCTAAAGTTGCGTAGTAATAATACTAATTTTTCTTAAAGCCTGAAGCCTGCAGATCTTTTTATGTTGTATAGATAGATTGTTAAAAATTAAGGTTTATTTCAGAAATCCTCACTGAAAAATGGAGATTATTGTATTTTTTCCAAAAATTCCCACTAGTTAAATAAACCCAGCCTAGTGGGGATTTTTAGAAAAAAAATGTAACAATCCCCACCAGGTGTTGTTATTTCTAAATTGATAAATAAAAAAAGGCGTTAATCAAAACTTACGTTTAATTAGGTAATTATATCACTATTATAATCAACTTTCATTACGTACCTATCAATTTAAACATTATAGGACCACACTATCCCAAAGAAACTGTTTTTTTACACTGATTTGCTTTTATCACAATAACACAACATACCAAATAGTTTTATACGTTGGTTCTTTTAGTTTTTTTTTAACCATTCAAACGACAGTTAGGTGTTAAACTAAATTAGTAAACAAAAAAACCGATACAAAAAAATAAAGTACCTCAAAAACTACTAAAACAACTGGTTATGTCTCCAGTGGACCAGCGGCGTTCCCACGTTGTATGCAACACTTAGCCTCAGGCCAAGGTAAAAGCCAGCCCTTAGGTCACGGGAAGCATCAACTAGAGCCTTAGAGTGTTTATTTCATTAAAGTAATATAGTGAAGCCCACTGCTGGGCAAAGGCCTCCTCATAGCCTTCCTCTCTTCTACTCTTCTCTCTGTGCGGGTTTCTCCGACCAATCTGTCACAAACGCTTCTAAGTCGTCACCCCAGCATTTTCTATGCCTCCCTCGGCGACGACGTCCGTTTTCTGACACCCATAGCGTGACGACTCTGACACATTCTACAGACATGGCCCGCCCAATCCCACTTCAACCTATCAGTCTTATTGCCCATATCAGCGATTTCAGTTTTTGAGTGTATTGTGGTCCGTACTGTGGCCCTTTGGCAAACAGTAAATTCAAATTCAAACGTCAGTAAGGTAATAATCATTCATTTTAATAAAAATTAAACTAAATTATCTAACGAGACACATGGCTGTGATACCTTTCGAACAAAGTAGTCTAAGCTGCGGCGGACAAAAAAAAAGTTGTTAAGTTAGGCTAAGGTAGGTTAGGTTTGTTCCAATAATGTTCAGTAAGTAGACCTATTCGACTTGAAATAAATAGAGAACCCTGAGACAGAATTTGATGCACTTTGGCACAGAGATACATGACTGTGATACCCTCCAAACAAAAGTAGTCTAAGTTGTGGCGGACGTGGGTGTGCCGCCCATTCAATTTTGCCCATTATCCTTTCAAAGAGAGGCATGGAAGAGACCAAATACAAAAGTGGCATAGTAGATACATTCGGTGTAGGAATACTGGAGATACCAGGTAAACAAAAAAATGGGGTTTCTTCCTGACCAAAAAAATACTTTTTTTAAGCAAATTCCGAACCTAACGCGTACGAAGTCGCGGGTAACAGCTAGTATAAAATAGATTCACAAACACTACCGTTGCCAGTGTAGAAATATTAAAATTAACTTCCAAAGTGGATAAGATCTAGGCCGCAACAATGTAACTTTACAGTAGTTAGTTTGTCATCGAAACAAACACAATATAGTCGACTTAAATACAATGACAAGTTTTATAAGCATATTTTTTATATTTATTACAGAATGAAATGTCAATTAGTCGAATGCTTGAAAAAAAACAGTACAAGTCAATAGGTCTTGACATACACACACAAAGTATTGTTAAAATGTAATGTCAAAATTCATTAAATGAATACAGACAGTTGTCTAAGTAAAGCCAGGCAAATATTCTTTTCCTGAATTTATTAGTTGGCAACACTCTGATGCGTGGGGGTAAATTGTTAAAGATTTTGTTTGCCATGTGATTGGAATTCCTGCTATACAAAAATTTTGTCTCTGGCTAAGTGCAGGTAATGGGGGCTATCGCGCAAGAATTCACCGCTAGAGGCGTTCGTGTATGTGTATTCTGCTTTTCACTCTTTTAGAAATGTGTTCATACATTGGGAACATAATTGTGCGAGTACCTTTTCATAATACATACGTGTACATAATAAGTACCGACATGTAACAAAGAAAAATTGTAACTACATCAACTGCTTATTCGTAACTTTGTTTCCAAGGTTGTTATTTTGATTTGGCAAATAAAGAAGTTCTTTTTTATATACAAATTTCAAAAATATATATATGGTCCCATTAAAATAGATGGACAAAATTTTAACACAGCGCTCAGTACGTTTTACCAAAGATATCCATGCAAACACTGATTAAAGTGATTTTATTCTGACCTGAAATAATAATTTCGATAGCTGTTTTTTTCTTGTATCTAATGCGTTTTTCTTATTATTGTCCTTATTTTGGTGGTCTGAATGATTTCTAAAAATTTGTCCATCTATGAAAATGGGACCTAATATAGGCAAGGAATTGGAAAAAGAGGATTCGTCAGCCAAAAGGGCGGGAACATCGCACGATCGTGGTGACGCAGCGAGTGAAGTGGGCGACACAATATAAGTGATGCGCTCAGACTGCTCAGTGGGCTAATGAAGGCACGTAACTAAAGAAGTGCGGTTGCAGTGCAGTTTCAGTTAAGTTTCGATCAAAACAACGCTTTTCGTATTCTCTACCGCTGTCAGACACGCTCGCGTCAAGTGCGCGTCACGCGAGCGCAATAACGGCATTCTACTGCTGCGCGTCTTTGGTGCGTGTTTCGAAACGCAACAAGATCGGTATTCTACTATTCGTTTGACGTCTCAAAATGACAGCTTATAAGTTTCAATTCGATCAACGTGCAGTTTCGCACAACATAGGTTCATCGTTATTTACTTTTGTTGGCATCAAATTGTATTATTTATTAATGTAAGTGTTAAAAATCAGTTTGGTAGTCGTGCAGTTGACGTGCAATTCACGCGCAACTTACGCGCAGTTCAAAAATTACAAGAATACCGTATAACACTCAAACCTGAACTTAACTGAAACTGCGCTGCAACTGCACCAAAACTTCATCGGCGCGTTTTAAGATTACGTGAATTAGCCTACAGAGCGCGTTCACTTTTATCCATGAGCTCGGATGCGACGGACGTTTTTTGACGCAAAATGTAGTTTTTTTATTATTTCGGTTCTAACGGTTTTTTTTAGTTGAGTTGATTTTGTGATTTGATAATAATAAATAGTTGTAATAATAATAATAGGCAGCTTCGCTAATTCTTTAAAAAAAAATGAGCTTCTGATTTATAAGAAACACACAATTACCACACATGACAAGACAACACACGACAAAACACACGACTAAATTTCCCCATATCACGAGGCTGTAACGTACAATGATATATAAACTATAGATACCTGCGCTCTGTAGTGGCAACATAAATACCGGGTAATTGTCCTGAGGCCCTTTAGTCGCGTACCAACCAGCACCGCAGCTGTACGTAATACTAAATTAACTTGTGTGAATAACTTCCTCAAAACCAAAAACAAAATGCCATCCTGTGTTTTTAGGAAATGTAAAAATTATACTGCAACAAATAAAGATAAAAAAGTATCATTTCATTTGTAAGTATCAAGAAAAATGTATTTTATTTTATTTTTTTCGATGCATTCTAATGGCGACCAGCGCCTGAGGTAAGTGACGTGCCGTACGTACAATATGACAACGTAACTAAAGAAATATATTTATCTCTCTCTAACAACAGGAATTCCGTAGATGACTTTCAATGTTCTTTCTCTTTCTCTCGCTACCGATAAATTTTACGCTGTTTTCGAGTCTCGTGATGTTCATGCATGACGCGTTTATTTATAATACGTCATTGGTAACGTAGCACTAATGCAACATAGATTTTATGTCTGTACGAACGCCTGGATCCGACATACCATAGATCAGGGGTTCCCAAACTTATTTTGTCTACAGCCTACTTTGAGAATATATTATTTTTTAGCGCCCCCATTTTTTCACCTACTTGAAAACCACCACCACCACTATAAATTCAAATTAAATTAATTATTGTGAGCTATATTAGCCGAGATTAATCATTCATTCTAAACGAGACTTTTACTATAACCCGCAAGAGTTAACTTGAGACCTGGGGGCTTACTATGACCTCTTAAAGCAGTCCTATTTTAACCTTACTTTGCGTTTTCGTACTACCACGTCCTTAAAACAAGCTTATTGTATTCCTGCTAAAATTAGCAGTTTTGATGACGTCACCACAAATAGTTCATTCAATTGTAATTGGTACTACGACGTGCCTTTTTGACATCCAGCAGGAATGCTTTTGTGTCAAATAGCAGGAATGTTTGACAGTTTAGAAGAGTCGCTCCGGACCAACGGATATACTATTGTTCTGCAAATTATAATTAATAACTGTATTAACGTGCCATATAAGGTAAGATAAACGTATTTATTTACGTCTGAGGGGTGTATTAAACACTTCTGCTCAATACTTCGAGGGGTACAGGCGTGATGATTTGTTATCGTAAACTAGTCGACTGAATTGTAATCCCAGCAATAACAGTGCATCATCATAATATCAGCAGAAGACGACTACTACCGGACGTAGGCGCCCTGAGCGTCGCCACGTCGAACAGTCTAGCTAGTGTTTCTTGCATTCAGCCACGTTCGCCAAGTCACCAATTCTAAAACATGGATATTATCTGAGTAATTCATTTTTTGTCTGATTTTAGATGGCGAATGCATGTATTATTAAAGATTTTGGAAGTGATAACGCAGATGGCAATGGTAACGCGAATGGTGTCACTTGAAGCTTATAAAATGAATGTGCCCTTGCTAATAATAAGACGTAATGAACGAAATGGATATTTAAAGAAGAAGAACACAAAGGGGCTCATCATAACTATGCCGAATAACATTGTGTGTGATAAACTGATACCTAATAACCATTGTATCGACGTCCTAAACAATGTTGTGCTGTATAATATAATTGTACTGTCGCTATTGATTACCTTTACCTTGTATTGCTGGAGAATCAATATACTTTTACCATTATACCTGTGTTATTGTTTGCTTGTACACGACGGTGCTGAATATAGTTTACCATTTAGGGCGTCCGCTAAAACTCGCGCGAGTGCTCGCTGTCAAAATATCCTTAGAAAACCGACCGCACGCGACCACCACCCACGCCTTTTTGCGCTGCTCATACTATTTTTCAATACTGACACGCGAGCGTGCATTCAAACCCGTACCCGCGCATCCAAACTCGGACCCGCGCGTGTGTTAGCGGACACCCTTACATGGTTTGAACATTATTTGTTATCCTCAAATCATCCTTCTTACATACAGTGATCCATTCTACTAGACCTATAAGCAACTACTAAGAATAAATAAAACTATTATTGCTAAAATTGATTTATAATCAGAATTCTTTATTATATAGTTTGAAATATAGATTAACAACTCGAAGACCAGTCCATAATTGAACTTCCTGGGATTATTTCAACGAGCTCCAAACTTTCTCAATAGAGTGGTTTCTAAAATGCATCGATGCAGCTTTATTGATATACATCTCATTGGTTGCCTTTTCCCTCTCATGAGAATGTTCGTAGTAGTCAACGTTTACGTTAAGGTTTTTATTTCAAGCCAACTTTACAAGGAACTAAAGATAGGACCAATATAAATTTTAGATTAGACCGTATCTTCATGTAGCACGGTAGGTAGTAGCATATTCAGGTCCATCATATAAAAGAACTCAAATTTTTGAAAAAGATTCTTTGTCCCATCACAGCACATAAGAAAAGTAAACACTATTATTTAATTTACGATTTAAACAAACAGTTAATTGATTTTTGTTGATAACCACTGACAAGTCTATAAATGACATAAATTGTCATTTTGCACTGACATGAATGCCACTTCACTTTACATAGGAAAAAGACAATTAAATTATACCAGCCAGTTATAAAAACTCTGTTCCGATTCCTATCATGTTATAATATTAAGGCCACAACCTTCTTTGAAAGTTAGGTACTGCTTACTTTCTGAAGAAAATACTTCAAAGATTTTGATGGATTTCACGATTTTTATGAAAACTACCCTTACAAATGAAATTTTGATACGAAATAATGTTTTTAATTAATAAAAAGTTATATTTTGTTTCAAGACTTTGACTTCACAATACGATTCGGACCGCTTATTTGTGAAAGAGACAGCGCTATACAGTTTATATTGCTAGATGTTTCTTTCATGTTATAGCAGGGAATAGACAAATCGTAAAAATCGTTCGTTCTTTCCCCGCACTAAGCAGGAGTAAAACCATATTGTTTTGTGGAGCTCATAGTACCAAACAAAGTAATATTATTATAAGCCTGAAACAAAACGTTCCTGCAATAACATTGTTTTGCTAAAGCTCATAGTAAGGCCCCTGGTCTCAAGTTAACTCTTACGGGCCAATGAGAACGATTATTGAAACGCACCTTTATAGTATTCAGACAGAGTATCTCTTATTCAAAATAAAACAGACATAATCGATTCCAAAGAATGAATGCTGTTTAATAAGTTTATTGATATCAGGTTCCAATTTAGTCAAGAACGCGAGAGCCGCAAGTCGCCACGTTCGGTAACATGCAAACGATTTCTCTTTTTGGTAAGCAGCGTTGCCACAGGACTAAATCCACGTTCACACAAATAAGACGATGGGAATGCTATCAAGAATCGTTGATTCGTTGAACGATTGACCACAATCCAGGGTACAATTGCGGGGGCTGCGGGACTGTTCGAAAGAGATACCGCGGCCCTGGAACACAAAGGGCAAGGAAGGAACATGGATGGGTTTTAGTCAGTACAAGTCTGACACTCTCTTCCGCTCTGCCCAGAGCGGGAGAAGTCATTCGATGATTTCCCAACCGTAAAAAAAAGGTACAATTGCGGGATCCGTTTTTGTATCCAAAATTCTTGGTAGCCATTTTTGAACTTGATTTTTATTTCCTCGTTCATTGTCAATTATATAAGTTCTTCTTCCAGCTGAGGTGGTATTGCTGTGTTGATTTTTGAAAACGGATCCAACACCCAGTCTGGTATTTCCAAGTTCAAAATGTCCTGGTATCGTTCGGTGAAGTTAATGTGGAGGTTTTCCAAATGTTGGCAGCAGGCAAACAAGTTGTCGTTACTGCAGGACTGATAAATTCGGAAAATTGTCAAACTCACGTCTGCCCATATTTTTTTTGTGTAAAAGCGGTTTGGCTGCGAAAGCAGCAACGACATTTTTTGTTTTAATTAAATTTACTTCATCACCTTGCAGTTGGAGATTCATGTCGTTGAACAGGTCTGTCATATAAGCTATATCATTCTTTGATGTAATGAGCTTGCTGCGCATTTCTGTATCTTTAGTTTCCAAGGACTCTATCACAGAGCCAAACAGGTTGTAAAATCGAGTCAGACATTTGTCTCTGGATAGCCAACGAACTTCAGCATGAAACACCAAACGGTTGAAATCTTTGTCATTAGAAACACAAAGCTAATGAAAGAATCTATCATACAAAAAGCTGTTACGGACTTTATTGACTGCTTTGCAGTGATTGCAATAGTCGTTCACTTAAATTTCTAGCAACCAAATGTTGTCTATGAATAACGCAATATACAGCAAGGACATCTGGAATTTTATTTATTAATTACGCTATAAAGCCTTTATGGCACCCAGTCATAACCGGAGCGCCATCCGTAGCAACTGATATAATATTTTTCAAGGGAATATCTTTCTCATCACAAAGCATTTCCAATGTATTGAATATAGTTTCGCCTTTTGTATCGGTCTCTAAATTTTTACTAAACAACAGTTCTTCACATATTTTCTCATCTTAAATGAACCTCACGTAAGACAGCAACAATGCTTGATTAGTTGGAAAAGTGGACTCATCGAGCTGAATTGAGAATTTACTAGCCCTCAGATGATTGCACAATGATTCTTCAATGGAATTTTTAGGATAATATCTGCGGCCGGTTTATGAAGCACAGTAGTTATTACTTCCTTTATTACTGGCAAAATTAACTCTTCTCCGATTTTGTGTGGTTTACCTTTTTGAACAATTAACAAAGGGATATTGTACGAAGCTCGAAATCCGTCGTCATCTTGCTTAGCAGCCGCCGAAAATAGTTTTGCTACACTTGGCTGAGTATTATGCTTTTCTCTAGGTCTTGAAAATATACTACATTTCTGTCTTTCTTATCTGGATGCATTTTGTTCAAATGATCTTGCAGTCTTGAAGGCTTCATTGCTTCATTCGAAAATGTAATTAGACATAGAAGGCACAAAGGCGATTATGGGTTTGTGGGATTTTCAATGAAACCGAATTTAATATATTCCGCACAATATTGCCGTTACTTCTTTTTTACTTCCGACATTGTTTTGTTTTAAGAAATACGTAAGTAAGTGTTGAACTTAAGTACTGCTTTATAACGCGCGATACTGCAAATGAAAATAAAATAAATATTACGTTGTTTATATAGGATTGCGTAAGCAGCAAGCTCCGACAGGTATAAGACGAACATGCATAAACGTTTATCTCATTCGACGCTCAATCGTACTCAATCGTACTCAACAAGTACCTAAGAACAGTAGGTATTCTATGAATCAGCCGATTTATACAGGTATGCACAAATCGGGTTATTTAACAAAAACTTGTTAAAACATGATTGCCCGCGGTCTATCATCTACGAAAATTTCCTATCTAGGAATACTAATAACTATCAAAATGCGAAAGTGTGTCTGTTGCCTTTTTATTTGTTTGTTTGTGTCCACTTTCATTTCGAAATGGAGCGACCGATTGACATGATTTTTATCTTATTTATTCAATAAAACAGGATGGATATAATATACTACACCGAGAGAAATATCGAACCGAGTTTGATTGAGCAACAAGTTGTGGTCGAGAGTCGAGAGCTCAGTCGGTGTCTAAGAGTCCTCCTAGTAGATCAAATTACAAATCGCCCCCCAAGCTTCTACACAACGCCCCGATTTTTTTCTGGGTCTCTTACCGCCCCTCTTTAGGCCTGCAGCGCCCACAAAGGGCGTTATCGCCCACTTTGGGAGAGGCTGTCACGGATAATCAGATTCATGCATTATTTCAGGGTGGACAACTTATACAGATGAAAGTGGAAGAAAGAAAAGAGGACTGGCGGGGGGGCTACCAACCCTTGCTTATGCTTCTGTCACCTAACAAACAAACTGTCAATTATTTTAACTGTTCTGCAACAGACGAGAAATGTTTACCGGTTACATTTGACTCTATGACACAACTATTTTCAACTAAATTGAATTTGACTGCCTGCTCAAAAACAAATAACACCATTTTTTGTAAAGTTATAAAAATTCAAAATTTAAAAAGCGTTGATAAACTATTAATCTTATCAATGGTAACGGCCAACAAATCTTTTTTTTTAGTCAATTGTTTTGAACACTTTAACACTTTAACTTTTGGTATTCAAGTTTGCCATGGAAAAGACGATGCACTTACTGACATTTCAAATAAAGTGCCAGTGATTATACCGAATGAATTTATATGTGAGGAAAGTAAGGTAACAGCTCCATCTCGAAGACTCATATTCAGGAAACGAAAGAAATCAAAGCCAAGATCAGAGTGGGCAACCGAGTGGGTTCAACCTACTACGACGACGACTCCGACGACGACTACGACGACGACTACGACGACGACTACGACGACGACTACGACGACTACTACTACGACGACGACTACTACTACGACGACGACTACTACTACGACGACGACGACTACGACGACTACGACTACGACTACGACTACGACGACGACGACTACTACGACGACTACTACAACGACGACGACGACTACGACGACGACTACGACGACTACGACGACAACAACGACGACGACTACGACGACCACTACGACTACGACGACGACGACAACTACAACGACGACTACGACGACGACGACGACTACTACGACGACTACTACGACTACGACAGAACCAAACATAGTTAAAATTGATATAAAAGGTGAAATGAGCGGTGGATACCGTGGATATCTGGAACCGATTCCATTTTCGCAGCTTGACACCATGGCCATGCAGCACGAATGTTTCGATCTCGACAACTGCTATCACTACGTACAATACAAATTGAGCTCGATGCCAGATAATTCGGGTTAGCTTAAAAATCGTTGTGGCCTATGTGTGTAAGATGCGACTAAATCTGTATATACCACATAAGTTCATTTTCTTTTAGTTTAACTCTATGTTACAGTTACTATCCCTAAAATATCAAATAAATAAATAATGATAAATCATTTTTGAGAAATACGTGTTTTTTAATTTGTTTCAACCTGTCATTATGTATGCCAAAGTAATTTAAAATTTTATGATCTTGGGACAGAGAGGTTTGGAAGGAGAAAGGGGAGGCCTTTGCCCAGCGGTGGGACACTCAACCAGGCTAACAAATAAAATAAATAAATGATCTTGGGCTACAAAGGGTTAAAACTTGAACATTACGGTTTAGCGAAACTTGCGTTAATTTTAATGGAATCGTATTTAAACGATAGACGTCAGCAAGTACAAATAAATGTTGTCAATTCATTGGGTTTAAAAGTAAGTATGGCTGTACCGCAAAGTTCGATATTAGCCCCTCACTCTGCCCACTATCGAGGCCCTCTGCGCATAGTGCATCATCAGATTTCCTTTTTTGAACACAAAAATTCATGGTAAACAGCTGTTTTCAGATAATCAGACCGTTATGTGGTCGGTGAACTTGGCCCTTAGTGATTGTTTTGAAACGCTTCCCTGATCATTTGAACGCAACCAGGATAAGTTTCTTGCAAAGAGGATGTTGAGTTCTGAAAGGAGATAAAACGATATCGTTACACGGCCCGAAATACATTGGAGGCAAAATTGACAACCCCTTCAGAAGAGGGTACCAGGGTTGGCTTGGCCAGTGTAGTACTACGATTACCCCTGTGGCTTTATCTATATCTATTCTATATCTAGGTCTATTCTAGGTCTAGGTCAATCGTCGAATCCGCCTCGGCTGGGTAGCGTTCGGGAAGTTGCGTCGTATCTTCTCGTTCAAGCAGTGTGGGTTGTCAGTGATTACATACGGGACCGAAACGTGGTCGCTCACAATGGGCCTCATTAGAAGGCTTAAAGTCACCCAAAGGGCAATGGAGAGGGCTATGCTCGGAGTTTCCTTGTGTGATCGAATCAGAAATGAGGACATCCGCAAGAGAACCAAGGTTACCGACGTAGCCCGAAGAATTGCCAAACTTAAGTGGCAGTGGGTAGGGCACATTGCTCGCAGAACGGATGGCCGATGAGGCCGTAAAGTTCTGGAGTGGCGAACGCGAACCGGAAGACGTTGCGTTGGAAGGCCTCCCACTAGGTGGACCGATGACCTGGTGAAGGTTGCGGGGATCCGGTGGATGCGAGTCGCACGGGACCGGTCAATGTGGCGACACTTGGGGGAGCCCTATGTCCAGCAGTGGACGTCTTTTGGCTGAAATGATGATGATGATGATTCTATATCTATACACATCAATAAAACTGGAGCGTCTTTTTGTAATATTAAAATAACCGCTTTTTAATAAGTGCATATACACGGTACATATACCAAAACAACATTTTTTACAATTTTTGTCTGTCTGTCTGTTTGTTCCGGCTAATATCTGAAATGGCTGGACCGATTTTCACTGGCAGATAGCTGATGTAACAAGGAGTAACTTAGGCTACTTTTATTTTAGGTAAGTAATTAGGGTCCCGTGCAAACAAAATAAAACCCTTGAAGTTGGTAACAAAATTCAATTCAAATAGGGAAGTGCTTATAATAATACGGATTTTGTAGTAATAATTTCACGCGAACGAAGGTCGCGGGCAACAGCTAGTCGTTAATAATTTTTCTCAGACACTTTAAAATTGGAGAAAAAGGGGGAAATGAATAGAAGTAAAACTTACCCCAACTTAGGGTAAATGCGTCTATCTCATAGGCATAGGGATCTATTTTCCAAGAAACATATTTGGGGTATTTGGCATTCAAATGGGTGGCAAATAGATCAATATCGAATAAACCAAACACTTTCTCAATAGTTTTAAAGACAGATGGTGACAGTTCCCACTCTGTGTCTATATTTATGCGTCTAGGCTCTTCATCAGCCTCGAAGTTATCTTTGGATTTGATGTAAGATGCAAAGATAAAAAGATTTCGATCCTCACACCACTGCCATAGTTCTCGGGTAATTTTATCGTTTAAATGAGTAGATTGCACTCCACCCATCCTTTTTATGTAAGATATGGCAGTCATATTATCAATCGTAAGTAATATTTCATTATGTAACTCCTTACAAAAGCATTTAAGACCCATCAAAGCTGCTTTCAATTCTAAATAATTTATACGCATTTTGTCATTTGTGTCCCAATAACCATTGGCGCTTATTGTAATGATGAGCGATCATTACAATAAGCGCCCCAACCTGTGAGTGAAGCATCTGTGAATATCTCTAATGCGTAGCGACCATGCCGGATAGGATTGCTACTAACTAAAATTTGGATCTTCCACCACGGAAAATCATCCTTGAGATAATTACTTAGTTTCATGTTAACATCTAGTCATCTTTGCTATTTCTGATCTTTTAGTGTAAAGCCAACCATAACATATAGCTATATGGAAGATATTGTACCTACAAATTGAGCAAATTCCCGTATTTTCATTACTGTCTATTTTCAACAGTTTTTATATTTCCAAGGATGTTTGTACGTTTATTTGCTGGCAGTTGTAGGCACATATCTTGTGAATTCAATTCAAAACCAAGAACTTTTTGAATTTTGCTAGGTTTTAGATTAGATTTTTTGAAGTTAATATATACCTAATATATAATAAACAAAACTTAAATACTGGAGTAAACTAACTGTTTTTTGAACACAATCTCTGCAGGTATCGTAGTTATTACCGATACACAAAATATAATCCAGATATATTACAAGTAAATATCCTTTATAACACATTTGCTCGTAAAGGGGCTCTTATTTCACTAATTTCAATATCGTATGGTACCTCATTACGTACTTGTGCGGTAATGTAAAGTAAAACGCACGGCTTCAAGATGCTCCGTCAAAAACGAACGGTACTTTTTTAAATCTTAGCAAAAAGAGTTTTTGTCAGAAAAGTGGTCAACATTTTATGAATAAAATTAACTTTGGGAGATAAAATATAATAAATAAACATTAAATTCTTTGATTTAATTAATTTTGACAATAGATTACAACCATTTATCTGTAACAAAAACACAAAAACACAAAAACATTAATTTACTGTATTAGTAATACTGGCTGTGTTTGTGCCTTTGCCTTAAAAAAAAAGCGCTAATGCGCGCGCCTCACTAATTTGTGAACAAGTAAAAATTATTCCGCGCGCTTTTTCTTTCCACTGTATTGTTTTTATTGAAAAATGTCGTCAAGTAATGATGAATTTATTTATTCGACACCGCCTGAAGTCTCAGAGGCAGCGAAAAAGGCTACTCTAATCCTCTTGTCTGAAAAATCGACCGATAGATACTTACAAGCGTATCAAAATTTTGTTTAAGAAAATCCGAGTTTTATTTATTTCCTCGCAAATATGTTATAAAACGTCGTATGACATACGTGCGCTTTGATAATTACAGCCTCTGCTTTCTTGTAGCCCTCGCCTACGGCTCGGGCTAGCAATTTCGCCTCGGCTGTAATTTTCAACTTACCGCACTTATATCATAATGTACTATTATCTCTTAGGTAAGTTGCAACCGGTTTTAAGAGTTGTGTGAAAATGTACGGTGCAGAACTTAGTCCAAACGGTAAGCACTGAAATTCGTTTAATTTCATGTAAAAAGTTAAACCGAAGACACTTTTTGTAATCATCATGGATGGGAACAAAAAAATATGCGTCTTTGAGATCAATTTTGGCCATGAAAGCATCTTGGGACAATAATTTGCTTGCCGTTCGTATATCTTCCATCTTAAAGTGATGAGTAGTAACAGACTTGTTACATTTTTTTAGATTCAGAATGAATCTAGAAGAACCATCACTTTTAGGTGTAAGAAATATAGGCGAGATAAACTGGCCTTGGGTTTCATCACACTTAATAACAGCACCAGATTGGCACAGGTCAAATATAGTTAAAAGTAAATTGTTAACTTCGTCTTTGGAAAATTTTGGTTGATTTTTTTTATTTATAGGACCGTTTAATGGTGTTTTGTAACCAGTTACATATTGTAAAATAATTGGATCATTGCAGATCGACTGCCAAGCATAGACAAAATGTTTTAAGCGACCGGCTTGAGAGGTTACCTCGTGAGCTACTTGCGTGCTGGCCTGTACGATGGTTTTGCTGCTGTCTGACTGTGGTAGCGATCCGATGTCGATGGTTGAGTTGGTCGTGTCGGAAGAAAGTTCGAAGTCCGCGACCTGTTCCCACCCTGCCTGACAGCTCGTTGACTTTGTTGTCTGGGTGGGCCTCTCCAGTTTCCCTGGTTAGTGTATTTCTTAGGTCCAGACGTCTGCAGTCCGATGTTATGGATTCCTTATTTGCAAGCCTGATCTCTCAGCTACTTTGGTGGCCTTGATCTTTTCGCCCAAATTCTCTCCGAAAAGGTACGAGTCTCTTTTAACATCCTGGGTCATTGCAAGAATTTCCTATCAAAAGTCGGTATGATTAGCATTCTTCGATTTACGATATTTCCGTAGTGACGGTGCAAAAAAATTTGGCCAACCTCTGATAATTGCTTAACCATCTCTAGTTTGTCAATATTTTACCTTTCATCAAAGACGTCATCAGGTCAGTTAAACCTGCAATACCCACACCTAAGTGATTTTGGGCTCGCTCAAGACGTTTATCTCTATTTCTGGAGGACTCAGTCATAAATGATGCAATTTCTTGATTTAGCAAAGAGGCCTTTAATATTTGAAAATTTTCCGGTATCAGAATTGTTGATAAAAGCTCCTTTTTATGGTCTCTATTGAGGCCGTCAACCAGGATTCTACTCCAGCATTTAAAGACCTCTTCAGGTATTTTGGGTCCCAGTGGTATTTCCTTGACTTTAGAATCTCCAAGAATGTTAAGAAAGTCCGAAGACAATGGATTCATTACTGGTTGGTCGACTGCGTCTTGTGTACTCTGGGGAAGGTTGGAGTTATGTATTTGTGCTACCGTCACCACCGATCGTAAACAATTTTTAACATCGGACTCATTTAAGTCAATTTATTGTCTCTGGTTCCTTATTGGAACTGCAGTCGCTAGGCCACGGTATCGGCGAGGGTTCTCTCGAGGATAAAGAATCATCATCTGAAAGAATGATTATTTTGCTAACTAGGCTGTAACCTCGTCACAGCACTACCAGTAGCATGTATGCAGTATGGACATCGATCGTAATCTCGTCACGATACTAGATTATATAACAGCACGACCGTAATCGCGTCACGGTACTACAGAAAATTGTGCAATTGTAAATACTTTACATATTCATTAAATGTCTTCGTAAATAGTTATTATTTAAAATTTCTTCGTAGAAGGTTGTAAAATAAACAGCTATCTTGGTAAATAGTCAATAATTAAAACTGTTATACTATTTCTAAGCATTACAGCTGCCTTTGTAAATGATTGAATAAAAGTTTTATTTTTCGGGTTTTTCGAAATAAAAACTTAAGGTAGAACATACGAAACACGTAATTTGCAACAGAATGTAATTGCTACTTTTAATTTAGTCTCGTTTTAACTCTGATTAATCCGTCAGACAAGTATTATTGAGATGGATTCAAATATTTAAAAGAAGGAAAACACACACACAAGATAATTTTTGTTTATCCGCTAATTTTCGTTCGAGTTTCCGTATTTTCTTACGAATATGATGTTCCGAGTCCTTGTGCTTGTAATGTTTACGTTTTCCCATGACTTTTTCGTTTTTTACCAACTTAAACACTGAAATCGGGTAACAAGAAGTGCCGATGCCGGAACACGAAAAGCGAATGACAAATGACAGTGCGTTAGCGCACCGTCCTTTGACCAAGTCCCCTAGAGGGCGCTAGCGTCGACGTACTATGGGTAACTTTTTCATACTCTTTTAATATAATTTTCTTTTAATTAGCTCTGAAAGTGTTTCGATGCCAGGTACACAGAACATTGGACCACATAGTAAACATAAATCTCGAGGATGGAACGTCGAAGTACAACTAAATGTAAATGGTAGCTTTCAGTACATAGTACTCACGCATGTGCTATGCAATTATTTATTACTAAGAGATTGATTCTATATGCATTGGCAAAGATATTATTACAGTCTTCTGCAGCTTCCACAATAACTTCACATGGTAATAATTATGGTTGTGAAGCAGAACCAGCATTGAGCCAAGAATTTTTATCATCAATGTAATCCCCCAACTTATAATATGCTTGCCTACATAGTGTGCGTTTTATACAAGATTTAAATTTCGTCTCATTCAGTTGTAGAATGTGGGGAGGTATTTGATTGTAACATTTTAAACATTACCCCATGAAGGATGAGTCTACTTTACCTAGCTTAAAACCTGGCTGTACTAGTTGGTCCCTGTTTCTAGTACTATAGTGGGGCCTGTCACCTCTTTTACTAAATAAATGCAGATTTTTCATAAGTACATGATGTTAATTTCCTTAAACTGTTCTCATAGAGAATCACGCTTAAATAAATCATATAATGCTCTGATAGCTCTTTTCTGCAGAGTAAATATAGACTCGATGTCTGCAGCCCGTCCCCATAGTAAAATACCGTATGACATAATACTATGAAAATAACTAAAATAGACTAGCCTCGCGTTATCTACATCAGTAAATTGACGGATTTTTCTAACAGCATATGCTGCTGAACTCAGCCGTCCTGCAAGAGATGTTATATGCGGACCCCATTGTAGGCTTGAGTCGAGCGTGATCCCCAGGAAAACAGTTCAATACCATAGTATTGAATCAAGAGAAACTAGAATTCGTCGAAAAATCTGTGACATATCACTATTACTACTTTTGACATTCGGAGCAAATCTGATGCACTTCGTTTTTCATTTCATTTAATACTAAACTAGCTAAGCCCCGCGACTTTGTCCGCGTGGACTTAGATCTTTCTTAACCTGTTACTTGCGTAGGCACTTTGTTACGGGTATTTGAAATTCTTTAAGTTAGAATCATGTGTATAGCCTGCCCATTGCCCAAGCAACAAACTCCAAAACCATGGTGTAAATAGTCACACTTACGCACAGATAAAGTCATGTTGCGTTTTACAATAATAGTCTGCGAAAGACCTAAGTCCACGCGGACGAAGTCTGGGTACAGCTAGTTGTTTAATGAATAAGTGATAGTGCATTGTGATGCAATAAAAAGCGATCGACTTGATCATTTGTTTGCGACCTGCCTGCCTGTCCTGGACCAACTATGTGACTTCGTCTATATGTTCTGAATATGCAATGTATTTGGAAACGATACTAAGTCACTTGTAAGATTTAATTTACCATGTCCTGCTTAAACTCCCCTTGTCTTTTGTTTATCCAATGTTGTCCCACTTCTGGGCAAAGACCTCCCCTAATTCCTTCTAG
This sequence comes from Lycophotia porphyrea, assembly GCA_950005105.1. Taxonomy (NCBI): domain Eukaryota; kingdom Metazoa; phylum Arthropoda; class Insecta; order Lepidoptera; family Noctuidae; genus Lycophotia; species Lycophotia porphyrea. Next base: position 8,989,351 of record OX465412.1, on the reverse strand, counting down.
GAACTTTTTTCCTGCGTGACCACGAACCAGCCCTCGCAGTAAGCGTCCCGGTCGTCCAGGGCGACTCCACTTCTTTCTGACCCGCCCAATGCCATTTCAGCCTAGCAGCTTCTTACCGATGTCCATTACTCCCGTTTTAGAACACAGAGTACCACTCTGTCTTTAAAACTCTTTTTTGTCTTTTTACACCTTGAAGGTACCTTTTTTCAGGTTTAGGCTCATATCTTGAATATCTGTAGGAATAGCACTACGAGTACTTCTGATAAAAGTTTTTACATAAAATTTCCTACAAATTTGGTCGTATTTATTTTTGCTCTGCGATTAAAATACCTTAGGAGCTATAGGGTTTGTAGAAAACAGCGTCGATTTTTCAAAATTGAAGTCCTAGAAAGCCCAAAATTTGGCATATAGGCTAGTAATTGTATACAAATAACAAAAAAAATCGGAAACTTGGAATTTTTACCCCCCAACCCCTTCAACTAGGGGATGGAAGTTTGTATGAGACTTCCGCAAATTTGGTGCTAGAGGTCTGAAAATTGATATAGGGACTCCTTGTTATAAATAATAAAATACATATTTCAGGATTTTTTTATATTATTGCAACGTACACATTTACAGGTCGTAACTTCACAAACTCTACACCTCCACAGCTCCTAAAATATTGATCGTAGAGCAAAAATAAATATAACCTTTGTAGAAAATTTAATGTAGAAACTTTTATCAGAAGTACTCATAATGCTATTCCTACTGATATTTTTGACGGGAATACTTCGTTAAGTATTTTACTATATTTCTTTTATTTTTTTATTATTGTGACATTTAATGATTTTTTTAATGTTTTTTTATTGAGATTTATTTTGTAAAGTATTATTAATTTATTTTATTTAATTTTTGTGAATGTGAGGACCATGTGGGTAATATTTTCATTTAATTTTTAATTTTCCCACGATTGTCTGGCAGTTTGAGCACTACAAGCGACCTACCCAAATGTCCTTTCTTTGGAATTGTTCGTCGTGTCGTTGAGCTCCTTGAGTTATAAGTCGAGCTCACGATAACTGACAAATGCTTGCACTGACTGGACAGGTCCACTCAAATCTGTGTGGTTCTTTCTTCCAAAGGCCATCTCAGACACTAATCTGCATAGTCCTCATGTGAGTAAACCAAGATTATTTCTGGACTTTAAAAGAGACTGTGACCTCTGAGTTTATCATTTATTCGAGATATGAGCAAAAACCTGAAAAAAGGTACCTTTAACTCCCCCGAATTTGATCGAACTATACACGCATTCACTGATTTCGGGCAAGGTTGGCAATAGTTAACAATTCTATTTAAACGCGGTTAAAACTTACAAGACTAGTGCACTCTATCGCGTCTGGTCTGGAAGCGAACAGGCCGCTTCAATGAAATGTGGGCGGAAAGAACTTGCGTTTTACAATCAACTTCCGAGTCCAGAAGTTTCTAGAATATTGGAACAGTTTATCCAGTGCTGCCCCTGGTGTCGAGGGGCGACTACTACAATATTCATTCATTACATTACAACAACTCATTGATACAGTACAGTACACTCATAACAGTGCGACAGCGCCTCCCGTGACGAGGAGCGCAAGCAGTTAATCGATTATGCGTAAATCATTGATGCTGTCGCCCTCTATTAGTAAGTGGCGCAAACAGAAGGATGTTACTACTCGATGTTCTACTACACGTCTTCCGCTACGCGACAATAGAGGACGCTACTTGTATATCAGTCACATGGTACAAACAACTATGGAAATAACGAATAAGTAACAAGAGAGACCTGTGAAATAAGAAGATATTTGGAAATAAACTGACCCAACGAAAAGCTACTATTAAACAGATTGGTGAAATCGAGAGATTCACAGAACTAAGGGAAGTTTCTGGAAGTGTATCAAGTGGAATCGGATCTGGTGAATTCTGGTGCAATCCGTGCAATATTAGTGAAAGTTACAAGTGGACATAACCTAAAAATTACTTATAATTTATTGCTAAATCATAGTCCGGATCAATACTCATAATAAGTAATATTAGCTATGCAAGTACACATTCGACCAGTGGTAAAGAATCCGACCGCTGAGTCCAATGAAAAAGAAATCCAATGAAGTCGAGCTAAGATCTGATATAAAAGGAGCTTCTGTTGTATATTACATTATAGGTATCAGCTACATTCCTACATCATATGCTCTATTACCATTATAGCTGGTAATGTTGCCCTCTAACCATACATTCTTATTAGGATCTTTCTTAAACCAGGTGCTTTGGCCCACCTGAAATGGTTTTTGATTCGACTAGTTTTCAAACTAAAAAACTCAAACTCAAAAGCATTAATTTCAATTAGACCATTACAGGCACTTTTAAATGTCAGAAAAACAAATTAGGCTAAGCTACAGTCACAGACACAAGGCATAATAACTTGTGAAAGTACTGTAGTTGCCCATTCCAAAGCGTAGATCTCTATGGAGAAGAATGGGCAAGAAACTCCATGGACACTCTTTTCAATCAAAATATTGTTACAAAATCTTGGTTACATCATTCATATTGAGATTATACATATATGTGAGAACGATGTAGAAATACGTGCACGTTAAGAGCGTCCAGAGTAAAATATTATATCAACAATTTAAAAACAAAGTAAGTAGTTAAAATGAACCGTGGCAGCTTAGAGATGACCAGTCCCAACTGACAGCGCCCGTTCACGAGCATGATTTTATTATAGTTACTAATATTTCTACTTTTTACCTTATCTAATTGCTCATTCACATTACTATTGATCTTTAGCTGAAGGTACTGATTACTGACAATTATTATAGTTTTAAGATTTCTATTAAACTTTAATTCACAAGGTGAGAATTTCGTACCAGGCACGGGCGAGGCCCTGTAGTTTAATAACGCTAATCTGTAATCAGTTTTATCTTCGTGACATTTATTCAGAATATTCTTAGCAATTTGCACTCCTCGTTCAGTCATGTCATTAGCCTGTGCATACCTGTGGCTTGTGTATATGAATATGAATCCATGTTCACGAGCGAAGTGTTTACACTCTTTAGAGTCGAATGGTACATGATCTGAGACAATTTCCCTTGGAAAGCCAAAGTTAGCAAAAATATCTGTTAAAGCCTCGACGAGGTTAACATATTCTATTTCAGGCAAAACTAAAAAAGAATTTGTAAGTGAGAGAGTCAGAGTATATGAAAAATATTGTATGTGCCAATAAAATTTGAGGGTTGCCCTCAATTTCCCTGGGATCCCATCATCTGATTCCGACTTGTTGACAATGGGACTTTTTCAGGAGTACAGGCTTTCGAATAAAAAAAGAATTCTGAAAACCGATCGACGATTGGCGGAGAATTCGGTAAACATACATAAAAAAATACATACAGTCGAACATAGAACCTTAGTTTTTAAGTTGGTCAAAGTCAACGAAGTTTTGGTGCTACAATGCATGTCATGCTGATAGGCTAGTCCCCTATCCCCAATAAAATGGAACTTAACATACCTAACTGTCGAAATGTTGGTGTACTGCACACATTTGTGTACCCCCTCAGAGCATAGAGGCGTGATGTTAGGTTATGGTGTTGTGTAAACAATAAACATCCAAGCGATTGCAGAAATCACGGCAGATTCACTGTCAATTATTGAAGAGTTTCTTTAATTCAATTTGGTGAATATCTAATGCTGATCTTCGGAGATAACTCCGAAGATCAGCATTAGATATTCACCAAATTTAAACGGGACCACCGCGGAATAACATACTTTTAATCAAAAACAGAATCATCAAAATCGGTACACAATTGGCGAACTATTGGTGAACGAATTTATAACCTCTTCCTTTTGGAAGTCTGTTAAAAATACACATTAAAAAGTGATGTTTACTAAATAATCAATCAGGGGTCTGTACGTCTGTCCCTGTATACATAGCTGGATGCATAGAATTATGTTATACGTGTATATTATAATTATGTAGATTATATTCTTCATCAAGCAAGCTATTTCGGGGCAGCGAGAAGTTTTTCCGTAGCGTCTTAACTTAACTCCAGGAGCCAGCTCGTAATTTTCGATTTAGACTTGGTTTTGGCAAGATCATAGATCGGGAGCATCCTATTTATTTTGTTAACATGTATGCCGCCGCATGACTTCCCATCCGTCACATCGGCATTCACTATTTTAAATTAGTTCTTAAATTTATTTCCAGTGCTAATTATACACGGGGTTATTGAACCAACATTTATACATGGTGTGATATTTTTTTGTTTTATGCTACTTAGTATGTTTGAAAATACATTTTTTTTATTTATTTATGATTTATTTGATAATTTAAAAATATTACTATGTCGTATCGTTGTCTGCACCTTGTAGACACAAATAACTCAACAACGATACGACCTTAAGAGCAGTTTCCGTCGATAACGAACTCAAAAATACAAGCTTTTTCACCAGTGTGTAAGTGTATTCGAATATGATTTGTTAAACCCCAATTTTCAATAAAACGACGTTGCCATATATCACACTTCTAAGATTTTGCACCAGTGTGTTTAAAAAATATGTTTTTGCATATGATTATTTAAATATTTTTTCTGACTAAAACTACGCTGACAAACAAGACAATTGTAAGGTTTTTTACCAGTGTGTGTTCGAACATGTTTTGTTAACGTACACTTTAGGCTAAAACTTTTCTGACATACATCACACTTGTAAGGTTTCTCACCAGTGTGTATTCGAAGATGTCTTGTTAATTCGCTCATTTGACTAAAACTACGCTGACATACATCACAATTGAAAGGCTTTTCACCAGTGTGTATTCGAAAATGTTTTGTAAAAGAACTCCTGTCAATAAAACCTTGCTGACATACATCACACTTGTAAGGTTTTTCACCGGTGTGTATTCGAATATGCCTTGTTAAATTACCCTTTTCACTAAAACCACGCAGACATACTTCACATTTGTAAGGTTTTTCACCAGTGTGAACACGAATATGTTTTTTTAAAAGAGTCTTCTGAATAAAACTACGCTGACAGACATCACAGTCATAAGTTTTTTTACAAATACGCTGAGCACAATTGTATGGTTCTTTGACAGAAGTGCCAGGTTTGCACGTGCGATTTCGAGTGATCTTGAAAACTTTCAAGTGTAATTGTTCATTTTTCTTTAGCCCCGCTGTAGTTGTATCTTCTGGTTGTACAGATCTTGTGGCGGGCGTACCTGTGATAATAAATCCGGTTAATACAATGTTAAATGAAGATTGATATGCACAAGAGTTGAAATAAAGCAGTTTGAATGATTTACTCTAGACTGAAAATGCGCGCAGAGCACGAGAATCAATGGTGCCGATTCCCTTGTTTACAAACTAAACTAAATTTAAGTTCAGTGCATCTTTTTCTTTCTATTTCATTAAGAAAAGGACAGAAGATAAATTTTAGTTTAGTCCTGTCAAATTAACCAGCGCCTTTAAAACTAGTAGCAGGCCTCCCTCATTCGGCCGTACGTAAAGCGATAAATGCCTACACTTTCGCGTGATGCCGTCGCCACTCCGCCAGTCGGTTGTCATTGTCACCGCTCGCTCGCGCGCAAACTTATTTCTATTTCAATGAGTCATGAGTCATGCACATTTTTGCGTTGTATTTTAGATCTACCTACCTACTTAAGTATTTTCGATTATCGTGTTGTTCACAAATACAATTTAATTCCTTTTTTATTGAATTAGACCCAGTTTAAAATAAATTTAACGTTTGATAAGATAAAGAAATGTTACGCGATTCATACATGTAGAATAATTACGACTCGTAATTTACGAGAGCAACTTGAAAATGTGATTTTTTGTTTGTTGAGATATCTTAACGATTTTATCCGTTTGAATCGTGTAAACCAGTCCACGCGTTTACGATAAATAAGAATTAGTAAACAACCAGAACTTTTGATGTTTTTGTTCTTCGTTCTAATTAATGCAAAATGTGATAATATTATTATTGTAAGTTAATGAGGAATGTTAAACAAAGAGGTATCTAGGTAGCCTAAATATTAAAGGTTTGTTTTCATTTGTTAAAATACGGACTTTAATATTCATTGTCTATCTACTATTTGACCGTGTAATCATACGCATCAAACGTATGATAGATTACGTGGTCAAATAGGTACTCGTAGATAGACGATGAATATTATAGTAGCAGCGGCAAGCCGACAACCCTAGCGCCACAGCTAGCGCGTCACTCCGCGCCAGACAGCGACAGAGTTACGCGTTAGAAGAGAGTACGGCAACGTTTAGGTAAATATCGCGTTAGGCACTGAGCGCTTATGCGAGCTGAATTGCACTTTGTTGCTTAGTAGCAAGAGCTATTTCTATAAATTGTTGGGCGAAGTTCGACTTCTGTACTTGTACTAATTATTCTGGGCTAGTAGTGTCCAACCTAAAGTCGACTTCTGGCCGGAGAAGGTTTATCGGCTATCGTCCGCCTTCGGCCGGAGCCGATTGATCGGTTACCGCCACAGCCTAAGGTTGGGGCCGATTTATAGACTTTCGCCACATCCTTCGGCCGGAGCCGATTGATCGGTTACCGCCACAGCCTAAGGTTGGGGCCGATTTATAGACTTTCGCCACATCCTTCGACCGGAGCCGATTGATCGGTTACCGCCACAGCCTAAGATTGGGGCCGATTTATAGACTTTCGACCGGAGCCGATTGATCGGTTACTGCCACAGCCTAAGATTGGGGCCGATTTATAGACTTTCGACCGGAGCCGATTGATCGGTTACCGCCACAGCCTAAGATTGGGGCCGATTTATAGACTTTCGACCGGAGCCGATTGATCGGTTACCGCCACAGCCTAAGATTGGGGCCGATTTATAGACTTTCGACCGGAGCATCGGTTACCGCCACAGCCTAAGATTGGGGCCGATTTATAGACTTTCGACCGGAGCCGATTGATCGGTTACCGCCACAGCCTAAGATTGGGGCCGATTTATAGACTTTCGCCACATCCTTCGACCGGAGCCGATTGATCGGCTACCGCCACAAGCTTCGGACGAAGCCAAAGGTTAAATAACTCGTTAGAAATTAAGTTCAAGATTAGGCTAAAGTAAAAATGGTACCCACTACTTATCCAGCCCAGAACGGTTTTATTAATCCCATGAACGCCAGATCTACGCTGTGGAAGTACCTTACTATGGCTAGGAACAATCGGATATTATGAAAAGTCGGCTGTGGTGGCTTTGGCAAGCAACAAAGGTGTGCTAAGTTACGTCATACTATAAAGCGTGATTTTTTTGAAGTTATACTTCTTTTGGCGCTTTAGGGAAAAATGATGAGAGTAAATTTTTACGATGCGCGCGTCAGTTAGTCAACATACACCCTGAAGTTAGCTAGTTTTACTTTACTTCTCCCAATGTTTTTTTACTTTCGTAGTGTCAGATATTGACAAGCCTAGGTTATTATTTTTAATGAATAAGTCCTTCTTAGGTTACGAAATATATTTCGAAGGTTCACAAATTACAGATAAAAATTATAAAATAGATTTCTTATGAATTAGGTTTAACATATCAGTGTCCGTTCCCACCGAAGTTAGGTAAAGAAAAGGCGATTACAATAGTCGCTGACGTCTGAAGCGCGGTGTCGTAATACGAACGGTTGCTTTCTCGGTACGATGTGCTGAGCTTGCAGGTTAGCCTCGTAACACACTTTATAAAAAAAAAAAACTATAAAAAAAAAACTAAATAAAACATTGGACACAAATGTTGTCATCAGCGCTGTAACTATTCTGAACAAAACGTGTTTAAATTATTTGAAAACTATTGTAAAATATGTAATTAAAAGAATGTCGCTTCGAATTTTGAAAAGCCCTCGATTTTTAAAAGTCACCGAAACAACAAGACAGTCTCGCGAGTGTCAAGCCAATTTTTCCGTTTTGCCAAGAATGTATCTTTAATGTAGTGATTTTTTTTCAAACAGACAGTGATACTTTGGCATATGTATAAAATTCGGCTTTTCAAAATTCCGAAATCAATATTTGCTTTATCGTTTTTATCTATTGAAAGCGCGTCTCGTATGTCTTGAAATACGAGCTCAGCTCGTTTAGTTAAGGTCAACTTCCTGTTGTTAGTATATTTCAACCAAATTTCAAAGACATTCAAGCGTGAAAATATACACTTCCAACATGAACCTGCAATGGAAATAAAAATTTAAATAAATAAGTGCAAAATGAAGAAGTTCGGCGATATTTAAAAGTGCAACGTGTGCGATGCTACTTTCACGTAGCACCTAAATAATTATAAATGGGGAAAGGGAATGAAATCTTAAAGAATAAATGTATCACCTAGCATATAAAGGGTGTAAACAGACTCTTAACGAAGCCGGAAGGCACTTTGTCTCCCCGTCATTGGGATCTTTTTTTTGTCTAGACCATACCTGGGAAACTTCTAGTTACGGAGATATTGGGGGTCAAAGTTCCAACTTTTTCACAAGTTTTTTTTTTAAATACATGTTTTTAATGTAAGATTTTTACTTTAAACACCTCGCAAGACCCTCTTACTTTTCAATCCATCCACCAGCACAATGTTTTGAGTGCGTTACATTGAGTCCTACTGTAAAACGTGATTTTTCAGCCCAAAAAAAGTCGTTTCCCAGCACTAATTTTTGCGTGAAGTTACATAATTTGATGTAATTACATAATGCTTGGTTGACGGCTTCGTGAAGAGTCTATTTACACCCTGTAGATACACACTAGGATCCTCTGTCTCCTCTTCAATATCCCATACAACCCGTCCTATCTTTCTTACCTGCGCGAGCGTTTTTCTTATAAATAAATAAATGTTTATTGTGTCTCAAAAGTGACATGCTTTACATGAGTTGTGACAGCCCCAGTAAGTGATTAAAAATACTTGTGTTGGGGTTGACTCGCTACTTCCCTTATTTAATACAGTATTGAGACTAAATTATTAGAAAAGAATACAACAAAAATAAAATTAAAATAAAACAAAACCCAGCCAAGAAGCAAAGCTGGTAAAAAATATGTGATTCTATGAACTTATTCTATACATGCGTGTTTGTGTGTGTGTGAGCGCGTGTGAGTGAGTGTGTGCGTGTGTGTGAGTGTATAGTTATATGATGTATACGTGTCAAATTAACAAATTCGTACTAGAATGTGCTCAGTTTCCTCATACGTTAAAGTTTTTAGCCATTCAGTTATAACTTTCTTACATTCATACAAGACTTTAGGATGAAATTGTAGTTTAGGATTTATTTTGTTGTAAATATATGCAGATTGGGTTACATACTGACGACTAGCAAAAATCGAACGAACCATTGCGGAGTGGGCCACAATATCACTCCGTCTTCTATCCTGGCTGGCAGAATTAAATGGAATAGATTTATGTAGATATAAGGTCACATTTAACAAGTATAATTGTCTTACTGATAACACTCCACTTGTTCTGTATAAGTTAACTGTGGGGTATTTATATGGTTTGAAATACATCACTTTTATTAGTGACCGCTGGGCTCTTTCTAGCTCAATAAATTTAGTTTTTATGGCACCTCCCCACCGGTATGCAGTATGTAATTATAGATTGAGCTAATGCAATATAAACATTATTAATTATCACTGGAGACATCACATGGCGTAGTGTCTTGAAAACCCATATTAATTTCCTTACACGTGACATAATAGTATCAATGTGTGAGTGCCATGATAGACATTCGTCAATAATTATGCCTAAGTATCTTGTAGAGGGAACTTTTTTAAAATTTGGCAGTTGCACTTTTGTGAATAGCGGTCCGCACACTCATGTATCCCAATCTCAAAATCAGCACTCGGTTTAGAACTTTGACTTGGAGAAAAACAAATATAGTTTGTTTTTGCTATGTTAAGGGTCAGCAAATTATCCTTTAGCCAGTCAACTATAATAGTAAGACCACGCTCAGCATTCTGGCGTATGGAATTCCATGTTTCTCCATGGTAGACTACAGCTGTATCGTCCGCATAAGAGAAGATTTTTCTTCCGCTGCTCAACAGATTACATAGCTCGTTAATGTACACCAGGAACAGGGTTGGACCAAGCACACTCCCCTGTGGCACACCAAAAACAACATTTTCTTCTTCACTATGTAGGTTTCCTATTTTCACTTGTTGAGTCCTACCACGGAGATAGCTGTCAAAAAGACACAGTGCTGCACCTCTTATACCTATCGCCTCAAGCCTCTGCACAAGGATGGAGACCGAAACGGTGTCAAAAGCTTTCTTTAAATCTAGGAATACTGTAATGCATTTGTCCTTTGTCTACCCTACCTACAATTTCAGTCGTCAGTGCTGTAATAGCATGCTGGGTTGAGCGTCCTTGTCTAAATCCATATTGCGAATCAGAAAGTATGTTATACTTATTCAAGTAGCCAGTAAGTCTCCTATTTAATATTTTTTCTATAATTTTTGAAATTGCAGGTAAGACAGATATGGGTCGGTAATTGTTGACGTCACCAGTGTCTCCCCCTTTGTGCACAGGCGTAATTATGGAACGCTTTAGTACTTTCGGAAAAAATCTCGCTTCGAAACATAAGTTAGTTAGTTGACATATAAGGGGAACTACGAAATCCCTGGATAATTTGAGGAAACATATAGGTATATCGTCCCATTCCGACGCACTTCCCGAGTCAAGAGCCATGAGTATGCAATCCACTTCTGCTGGATCAGTCTCCAACAACACAAAAGAGGTGGTCTGTGATGGTGAATTGGATCTCATGACTAAACTAGAACGAGGCCCAACCGAAATCATTATCTCTCTGCTAGTGTTTTTCCAATTGTAACGAAAAATTGATTAACACGGTTTAAAGAATCGAGAGGATGCGGTGTGATTTGAAAAGATGTGCATTAGATGAATTGGGTTTTTTAAAATGAGTTATGTTATTAATATTTTGCCAAAGCTTTTTTGGATTTTTTAAAGAACATGCAATTTGCTTTCTATGATATTCTCTTTTTAATTTCTTATTCAGATTCGAGCAAAACGTACGAAAGCGCTTATAGGTTACTCTTATTATAATATTACATGGATCCTTTCTCACTTGCAACTGCATTCTATTTCTAAGCCTGATACATCTCAGGGCCCCTGCAGATATCCAGGGCTTTAGAATACGTTTGGAACTGGTGACTAATTTAATTCTAGTGTTAAGAAGGAGAGCTGTTCTCAACACATCCATCATCCTGTCAGCAAAGGCATTTGGGTCGTTGTATGTATTGAAAAGAGATATATCCGCACTCACTATTGTATTGATAAGCTTTTTCAAAATTAGTAATAGTTGTAGTTTTATTATTGGAAGTAGCTTGATATTTGTGGGATATGCTTAAAAGCACCGTTAAGTGATCAGTTATAGATGTGTTCAGAATTGCCACAAATGCAGAGTTTTTAGTTTTATCCAACTTTAAGAGTATATGATCAAGACAGCTCTCCTCCCTGGTTGGCAGGCAATGTCCCGGGAGAAAACCATGAACAGACGACATATTTAAATAAGACAACCTATTTGCCCGCAATTGTGCTGATTCCGACGGTTTTTCAATTAGGTTTATATTTATGTCACCTGTTATAATATTATGCCTGCCCTTCTGACGCACCGTGTAGATTGCACCTTAGATCCCATCCCCATAAATACAGCCATTACTCATATTCCTTCTCCGTCCATGCTATAAGGTTGTGGAACTCACTTCCACCTAGCATTCGCGATTTGAAGACCATTCAAATAAAATAAAAAACAAAGTTTTGAAAATAAAAAGCCTTAGGGGAAGGGTAAGGGGAAATACCTTAACTGTTGCAGCTGGTTATCCTATCATAAGTTCGAAAAATATTTGACCGAATTTCATTTCACCTAAAACTTTTCAACTATTATCGTTTCGTTTTTTTTTACTCCATCGAAGTAACGTCTGCGACTGTATCAGGTGACCTATTATTAATTCGATTTTTTTCGTTACTCCGACGTTTCATTTAGCCGAAATAACATTTGTTCGAAGTATTATGTTTCCGAACATTCATTATATTTATTTTTGTAGTGTGTACATAAATTGTTAAATAAATAAATAAACCACTGTTTTAATTACCACTAGCTGTGCCCGCGGCTTCGCTCTGCATGCATGCAGCATGCAACTGCGTGAAGTCGGTTTTGCAGCAATTCGTTTCAGTCACTAAATTTTGTAGCACAACATATTGACTTTATGTATCCAGCAGCCCACTTCATGTATCCAATGACTACTATACATTCATAACAAAAATAAATGGTATTTAAGAGATATAAAAAATATATATATATATTTTTCATTATTATGATGCATAACGTAGTTGAAACATTCTGTTGCGAGCGAAGATCTATCTACTCGACTCGTGCGATGGTTAGGTATGTTCTACTGTTTGATACGTAAACATTATTAACAGGATGTTTCATAATTCTAATGAATTATTTATTTTTCTTTGTACCTATTATCTTAATTAATGGTAAAAAAAACACGCCTAGAGGTATTTCATGTCGGATACATTGAGTGGACCACCTTTGTCAGACGACTAAAAAATCACGGTGTATATTTGTTACCAAATAATATCCCGTAAAATGTTGTTTCGGTGTGGTGAAAATATGGCAAATAAATCATTTGGCAAATGAAAAAAGTTCAAAGAGTCTTCGGCCAATAGCAAACAGCTATTCTTATTCTTTATTGCACACAAATTCAAAACATACATACAAATTGCAATGGTATAACTTATGTACAATGGCGAGCTTAACCCAGAATTGGGTTTTCTTACAGCTAACCAAATTTTTTATTACGAGGATTGCAAAAGAGGAAAGTGTATCCTCTTTTGCAATCCTCGCATAACAGAATTTAAAAACTAAACTACATACATACATTATGATATACGTAATACATACAGTACATATATAAATATACGTACATATTGATTATATGAACAGGAAATGCTCCTTTATTCCTTTCTTGAAAACCTCTAACGAAGGGCTATCCCGCAAGGAGTGTGGAAGTGAATTCCAAAGACGCACAGCACGAACATTGAAAGATCCATCATACCGACTTGAGGAGTGGGGAGGGAAGCGAAGGAGAAGAGATGATGATGAGCGACAAGGTTTGTCTCTAGGGACAAGGTATTCAAAGCGTTCCCGAAGATACGAAGGAGCCTTGGAACTGTGAAGAATGGAAAATAGAAAAGAAAGAGTGTGACAATCTCGACGCTGCCGAAAAGGTAGCCACTTCAGCTGCTTCCGAAATTCCGACACATGGTCGTACTTACGAAGCCCGAAAATGAAGCGGATACACAGATTCTGCAGACGTTCGAGCTTATTAAGAAGTTCCTCGGTCGCGTCGAGGAAAGAGACATCAGCATAGTCTAGAAGAGGAAGAAGAAGAGAACGAGCAAGAGTAATTCTAGTTTCAAATGGCAGAAACTTCTGAAGTTGCTTAAGAGGCTATAGCGATACCATCGTACACAACAGGAGGAAGAGACTGATGATTCAATAAATTGATGAAGTATCTGTCACCAATAATGAGAGCTTGACAGTTATAAAATACAGTAGAATCTCACTAATCCGGCACTATTAAAAACCAGAGGGTGCCGGATTACTGGAATGTTCGGATTACTGGATTGAATGGAAAAATTCCAAAAAGAGAATATAATGTATTTATTGTGTTGATGTTCGACCCATTTTTTTATAACTGTAACATATCTCACAATTAACTAATTATGTAGTTTTGAAAAACCTATAACGACGGAGCGCATACGCAGTGCATGTCGTTGAGAGGGGCGAGAAAGGCGCGGGCTGAGGGTGCCGGATCATTGGACGTATCGGTCTATTGAAGTGCCGGATTAGTGAGATTCTTCTGTAATACCTATGACACATGATACTTCAATGATCTAAAAATATGTCAAATAATGCATATAACAAAAAAGACGTCGGTCAATAGTTTTCGGTAAAATGAAATGTGAACCAAAACATTTCGGGAAAGTGATCGGTTTCCGTTGCGGCTACACGAAAATGGTCTTAGAAGACTATCCATCATTTTTCGTAAAATTTTGATCACCATTCAAAAAAATGTACAGTTAGCAAGAAAATTGCCATTTTACAAAAGACATTTTTTGAATGCCAATCGATCCTGTTTCTCTCTCTCTCTCTCTCTCTTCTTCAACCCTTGGCCACCCAATGCTGTTTCTAATACTGATCAAAAACTACTATGGGACCAACCCAGGTTGGAGTACTAAAAAAGTCAGAAATTGCACTACTTTTCCCATACATTTTTTTTATATTAATCGATCCTGTAGGTAAGGCACATAAACACATTATTATCTTCCTTTTTTCACACACTATCGTCTACATTTTTTTTTCATTTGTCCCTTTAAATTTCTTAAGAAATAAGCAGTACCTATGTACTCAAATATTATATGGTATTTTCCTGTGTTGTCTGCTCTGTGTACATAAATATTAAAATAAACAAATCAAAATACTTCCGAAAAGCAGTACATCACGTAGCAGTCAAATAAAACGAATGATTTTCAAATTTTAAATAAAATTAATAAATGTACAAAAATAATAATTAATTAATTATTGTTTCATATATTTATTATTCTTCTAATTTTATACATTTTTAAATATTTGTAAAAAACAAAACTATACACAAGCCCTTGATCCAGCGGCCAAGCGAGAGCGTCCTCAGATGTTGTTTGAGGTTATTGGCTATTAAGCCATTGGCCGACACGACTATCGGCACAATGACTGCTGTATTATAAGTCAAGATACTTGACTTGCTTATCTCTCTTGGCTTTCACGAGGTTCTCATCTTGCGGGACCGTTATGTCAAACATCATTATGCGCCGCTCTGATGGATCCGTCACCACTATATCAGGCTTATTGGCTACAATACTCTAGCCAGTGATGATGGATTGTTTTTTATACCAATCAATTTTTAATCAATCATTTATATGAATTGTCAATATTAAACTGTCACTTACGGGATAGTATCTTCGGTGATTGTTCATTATATTGAACTCTCGATATTTCGACGCAGTTGAAAGCGCCAAGATCGCGGTTTGACAACATGGCGCTTGCAACAGCGTCAAAATATCGGGAGCTCAAATAATGAACAATCACGGAAGATATCCACTAAAACGCCAGCGGGTGCTGCGGGACCCGGCAATAAAAAACGCCCATTGGGTACTCGAGGCCCCGGGTTCCTTTTATAATGTCGTAATTTTGAAATTGAGAATGACATAACAGTGACACTGACAGTTCAAACAAGGTTTAAGTGGGGCGCACCAATGGATAAGTTTTAAACCACGAAAGCTTAAAGCAGTGTTTGAATTGTCAATTCTTCTTAGCGTATCGATGGCAAAAAGTCTAAATAGTATGTTTAGCCCAAAACTCAGCCAAGCGAACCCCGCTCAATTGATTGTCAATATTCACCAATGAGTTATAAGGGTGCCTATGGGCGGCCCACCATGCATCGGCTTGTACTTATTGTAAAGGGTGTAAAAGCCGAAAGGCACTTGTTCTCCCCGTCATTGATTATTTTTTTGTTCTAGACCATACCTGGGAAACTTCTAGTTACGGAGATATTGGGGGTCAAAGTTCCAACTTTTTCTCAAGATTTTTTTTTTTAAATAAATGTTTTTTTGTAAGATTTTTATTATTTTTAAACACCTCCAGGACCCCCTTACTATTCAATCTATCAATCAGCACAAAGTTTTAAGTGCGTTGCATTGAGTCCTACGATAAAACGTGATTTTAGCCCATAAAAAAAAGTGTGTGTGTGTGTACTTATGTACACGCGTTAGAAGTTATACTTCTTTTTAAAAAAAATATCTGTCGCCTTATCTCAGCCAGCAGTAGATTAAAAATAAAAAACCTAGGCTTGTCAATATCTGACACTAAGCTAACTTCAGGGTGTATGTTGACTAGCTAACTTCATGCTGTTAAATTTAGGTGCCGGTGTGCGCGCGCATCGTAAAAAATTACTCTCATCATTTTTCCCTAACGCGCCATAAGAAGTATAACTTCAAAAAAAAGTCGTTTCCCAGCACTATTTTTTGCGTAAAGTCACTTAGTTTGATGTACAGTCAGCGTCACGACGTGGGTACCCCACTCGAAAGCACCTACATTCCCAACTGGGTTACCCAATTGATGCAGCCCACCGTACATAATGCTTGGTTGACGGCTTCGTGAAGAGTCTGTTTACACCTTGTATAAGTAAGTAATACTTACGATTGGTATCCACGGTTCTCCGTTTCTTAGGTACTTCTATTTCTTCTTCCACTTCAATTTTAAACACTGTAAAAGGTACGTCACCGTCTGAATCTGATTCAGATTCATGATGTTCTACAGGGATATCTTTTACATCTTCTAGATATTCTGTAACTTTAAATATTGTTATTATTAGAATTGTTTTATTTCACTACAAAACACGGTTTTCTGTTCCAGTAATTCCTTCATTGTCAAGCCCTCAAAATAATATTGGCTATTAACTTTTGCCCGCGCCTTTGCTCGCAATTCGTATTGTTGTCTGCTTGTGATACAATAATTCAATCATGATTCAAAAGACATGTGGCGCCATCTATTGTCATAAGAATGTTAATGTTATTTTCCGACATCCACGCGGGTGAAGCCGCGGGCATCAACTAGTAATATTAATAAGGAAGGATAGAAGGATAGTACTACTTGATGAAATTATGACTATATCAAAATGTTGATGTTTCAAATGATAAAACAAAGTAAAATATTATCATTAGATATATTGATTACATAGAGAGGAGGCCTGTGTCCCAGCAGTGGGAACATTATAGGCTGATAATGATGATGATATTGATTATAAGCATTAAAAAAGCGAAATAGGCACAATCAATAAATAGCCCTGATTCTTATACCCCAGCCGTAGATGGTACAGTAGTAGACGTCCACTGCTGATCAAAAGCCTCATCAATCAAAATCTCTGAAATGGCTGGACCGATTTTGACGGGTCTTTCACTGGCAGATAGCTGATGTAACAAGGAGTAACTTAGGAACACATCGTGGGAAAACCAGCATTCCTGAGAGATATTTCTCGACGGCATGTAAAACCAGGTCAAAGGCCTATGGGCGACATAAAAACTCTGACACCAGGTTAGGCCCTAACCTCACGAAAAAGCAGTAACCAGTACTTACCCTTGGTCTCCACAGCTCTTCGTTTCTTACATACTGCTATTGCTTCTTCCACTTCAGTTTTAACCGCTATGAAAGGTTCGTCACCTGAACCTGATTCAGAATGTTCTGGAGGTATATCTTTTACATCTAGATGGCTATTGTCTACGTTTTCTGTAAGTAAACAAACGAGAGATTGGCTTGAGAAAACCGTAGAGAGGAGTGAGAGGCTATGGGGGAGGTTTCCTCCGGAGTGAGGTTTTCTCCCTCTCACGCTCCGCCTCCTCCTTCGCTAGCATGACTGCTTCGCAGAAGGAGGTGACGGCGTCCCATTCCCTTTCGCTCGGGACCATGGACTGGAGCAGGGCCGGACGCGATAGGTCGCCGCCGCCGATCGCCGCTACGAGGACACGGCGGTGCTCCGCCCAAGCGGGGATATTTGATTAGCTTGACTGGTAGAAAATGCCTATGGCATTAAGTCCGCCTCTGTACTTTGTGCTTGAAGTGTTAAATAAATAAATATTTGAAGGATGTAGGATTGATCAAGTCTTATTATGTTCTGTTCTTAAAACTCACCATCAGGTTGATTTTCCTTAACATTATCTAGTCCCTCACAATCAGCAACTTCTACTTTTACTTTGATAGCAATACTTTCTGGTTGACATTTCCCGACAATATTTATTTGTTCTACAGGACTTCTAGTAAGCCCACCGCAAAACTCGAAGTGTCCTGGGTTTATTAAAGGATTGAGCTGCAAAAGTAATATTATAGTATTAGGTTACAGTCACTCGAAACAGCCTCCACAAGTTAGGTTACTTCATCTTCATCATTTCACCCAAAAGATGTCCACTGCTGGACATGGGCCACCCCCAAGTGTCCAGCGGATACCCACAACCTTCACCAGGTCAACGGTGTACCTAGTGAGAGGCTTTTCAATGCAATGTTTTGGTTCGCGGTTGCCACTCCAGAACTTTTCGACCCCATCGGTCATACGTTCTGCGAGCATACTTAAGGATACTTAAGTAGGCCCAAACACAATGCACCCAGGACTGTTGGCCATGCTTCCAATTGCACTAGTTATTGTTTCATAGCTTATGCCGACATGAAAGAGGGCTGTTATCAAACTGCCACATACATATACAAGTTTCATAATGAAGTTGTAACAGAGTACTGCTACAATTTCAGTAACCCTTTTTTGTTTTTTTTTTTTCTGATGGGAAGTCATCAAATGTCTTCTCCCGCTCTGGGCAGAGTCGAAGGGAGTGTCAGACTTGTACTGACTAAAACCCATCCATATTCCTTCCTTGCCCTTTGTGTTCCAGGGCCACGGTATCTCTATCGACAGTCCCGCAGCCCTGGCAACTTCAGTAACCTACAGTTGACAAAAGCATACAAATCAACATTCAACTCCCCATGGTATGGGTAGCGTGATATCCAGACACAAGGGGACGAAAGAAACCATCTTAACATTTGACTAGGAATGAATGTCAGTTGAAGAATACCTTACCTCATTCATCATCTGAGCAAATAGCTCTTCGGCTTCCAAACATTTTGTCATAAACCGAAAGCATTGCTTTAGTTTAGCGCAGCAGAGGAAACAGGCAAGAATGGGCCTCTTGTCTTCAGTAACAAACTGTAACAAAACTTGTCTTACACTATTTTGCTTCTACGAATACGCATCTGATAGAGAAGGTATAGGCATTGTTGATGGCCTCCCTTATTTTAGACAGATTGGCGACTAATACCTAGCATCAGTTTTCTCAGGTCTCCTTAAATTATTATACTTCAAAAATCAAAATCATTTATTCATGTTAATAAGGTATGGGGATCATAAAGTTATACTATATTTCTCTTATTATGCCAATAATTTTGGTATGTAAATTTTACTTATTGAATTAATAAGAAAAGAAAGATTTATTATTATTATTTTTTTAATTTGAATCATGCATACAGTTTGTAAATTGTACCTTGGTCAGTGGGTTGTCTTAGGGCATTAAATTAATACCAATTTGGTGCCAATTAAGTATTATTTATAATTTTATTTCAGAACTTACAATTTTATTACTCTAAGAAGTCAAGTACAGTATCAAAACCCTTCACCAATGTCTGACCAGAAATTCATACGAATTCTCGTGTATGAGCTAAGTATGAAGCGTCTAAAAACATAATAAATTTCGACGAAGGAATAAGTATCGACTTACTGGAATATCAGTCAGCTTCTCGTAAAGTTCATGCAAGCTCTTGTTGACCACTTTATACATGGGAACATTCTTTCCTAAACATATCCTACACATTGATAGTTTTTCCATCTTTAACTCAAAAAGTAATTAAATATATACAATGATAAAAAGTACATTTCTTCCTATAAAATGCTGCAAACAAACAGTAGAATTATCAGGTAGAACCACAGAATACCATCGAATGTAATCGATATTATTTTTTAAATTTACCCCGAAGGGAAGGCTATAGTCTTTCGACCATATTGCCTAGTCTTGCGTCCAAGTATATTCTTTCGAGATAGGTTTTATACAATAATGTCTTTCATATTAATTTTTAGTTTTTAGTATTCATAAACTGTCTTTAGTAATATCCATTCTTGTCAAATCCAGGGTAATTGAACGTCTATGTTTTATTGTCAAGTCAAATGACTTGTACAGACGCCAGCACGTCAACCTACCCGAATCTGTCAGATTTTCCCAAACAACCTTGAACTTAATGTCATAGAGATAAAGTTGAAAATCTAGTAAAGAAATCTGACAGATTGTAGTAGCTTGATGTGCTGGCGTCTGTACAGTGAGTTGTCCAGAGGAGTTGTCAGTTGTACATGATGTCAAATTCAGTGTTACTAGGGCCCTTGAGTCATAAGTTACGTTTCGTTCCTGAAAAGTTACATTTTTGTTGCAAAAGTTACATTAATGTTTTTTAAGCTATTGCATAGCTTCTATCGCGGGCCTTGAGCGTGGAGACCGAATCCAGAAAATCCGTAACGAAAATAACATCTAGTGCCTAACACGTAGTGTCAGATATTGACCTGACACTACGAAAGTGAATAAATAATTATAATTACATAAGTTGATAAAAAATGCTATGCAATAGCTTTACCGCGGCAGTCTCCGAGTGCCACACGTCTTTTTTTATTTTACGTGTGGACCTACTAGAACACCGAAGACTGAACCAAAACTATATGAACGGTAAACCTGACGGGGATATTGTGGGTTTTCACTTAATGTCTTTTTATACCGTTATTAGTATCTTGAATCAAAAAAACCTGCAAAGTACGAGTTTGACTCGCGAACCGAGTGTTCCGTATTTTGTTATTAAATTTTACGGTTTTCAAATTTTTTTCCTTTACATGTGCTGTAAGACATGTAAAATACTGGTATTCAGCTGCATCCGGTTAGACTGTAAGCCGACCCCAACATAGTTGGGAAAAGGCTAGGCAGATGATGACATGTGCTGTAAGACATTGCTTCTCGCCAAATATCGTGATTCTATAAGAATAAGAATAAGAATCATTTATTTGCATAAAATACAGGTGTTACCAGTTGTTACAATTGGTGGTTTAGGCACAAACCATATTTTGCCTTTTTAGGGCATGCAAATATTATACATTATTATGTAATGTCTAGGTCGATGGGAAGTATCCTACGGGTTGTGATATCGCAAATTATGCGCCAAAAACGGCTATATCTTTTGATCGTGTTGACTTATAATATCTTGAAAATATTGTGTATTTATTTAAAAAAAACTAGTGTAAGTCCATAAATTATCCCCATAGGACGACTTTTTTAATCATTATTTGTAATCTACTACATAACAGCTAAAAATTCACAGATCAGTATTAAACCAAAAATAAATACACAATGTTTTTCTGAAAAAATTACTTCGATTCCGCCTTTTTTTGTAGTCGATAATTTTTAGTAAAAATGTTAATTAACCTGTTAAAATAACTCATAAGCTTTTGGAAATAATAAACAGAATCCAAATCGACCCATAAACTTCGGAGATGTGTCAAAAAATAGAAAGCAAATCTACAAACTCTACTTAAAAAATTAAAAATTGAATAACATGAAAAATTTTATAGATAGACCCCCCCTTTTGAAGTTTATTTTCGACTTTTAAAGGAATTGCTCGTTTAAAGGTATAAGATTTTGTACCAAAATGTTAGTATTAAAACATATTTTTTCTCGGGAACTTTTGAGAGTTGTCGCCATAATAAAAAATGATCACCTTACTAAGCTGTTTTGACTGAGATACATTTTAAATCTGTTGGTCGATGTAAGGGTTGGGGGGACGTTTTGACGCATCGTCCTTTCCGTGTGACGTGCAAAGTGCCTTTTAACGGCCAACCTGTAATAAATAATTTGACTTAGTTCCGAATCGAACCAATAAGATTGCGAAATTCAATTAAAACAAAGATATTTTAAACATATTTATTGTGTATTCATTATTTTGGTTAATTTTGATATTAACATGAGAATGGTTATAATATTATGAGGTTAGAAATAGCATAGCTATTAAGTATAGCGAACATAGATTACGTGAAACATATTATGATATTGCCAGAGAGAGTGCCAAAAAAAGAATGACGGAAGATTAATGTACAGACGCCAGTAGGTCAAGCTATCCGATACTGTCAGATTTTCCCAAACAACCTTGAACTTAAAAGATAAAGTTGAAAATCTATTAAAGAAATTTGACAGGTTGTAGTAACTTGATGTGCTGGCGTCTGAACAAGGTGGAAGGGTCACCAACGCTAAAACGGTCACCACGTTTCTAGTACAACATTCTGAACCCTCCACATAGAAATTTTTCATCGTTAATAATATTCTATACTTTTCTATATTCTATTACAATTAAAGCGGATATTCTTACCACTAGGTACTGTAGTTTTTTTGTAAAGGTGAAAAACGCCCCTATTCACGGAAGTATTTTCTGTCAAATGACATTGATCATTACGGGAATGTATTGACTGGCAAAACAATATCAAAACCTAACTTATTTATTATGATTTCAAGATTCCGGTTACGTTTATATGTAATCTTTCGTTTATTACTATAATAAATTGGTTACTTTTTTTTGGTGTAATATGAATATTATACGTAACATACAAGTGGGCCTAAAAAATTGTCTCCTTTAAAAAAAAAACCAGCTGTTCCAAAAGAGTCAGTCAAAATTCAGTAATGTCAAGTTAGTTCTCATTTTCGCCACGTTGATGACCCGTGTCGCCACTGTATTTGAAATTCGATTACAAATTGCGTTGAATCCAGCTAAGGTAGGCAGTGACGCGCATGTAGCCGGTTGCGAAACCTGTCTGGCAGCCGAACGAGGACTGAATTGAAGTCACTCCGATCTGAAACAGTAGGAGCAGAGAAACATTTATAAACGTTACTAGCTGATGCCCGCGGCTTCGCCCGCGTGGATGTCGGTTAACGCAACCAAAAGTAATCAGGAAATTTTTACCCCGTTCATTATATTTTAGCCAATGTATACAAGAACTTGATAAATTATATACTAAAACCTTCCTAGAGAACCACTCTATCTATTGGTTAAAACAGCATGAAAATCGGTGCAGTAGTTTTTGAGTTTATCGCGAGCAGACAGACGCGGTGGAGGACTTTGTTTGATAATATGTAGTGTTACATGCAAAAAAAATGAATAATATTTAAATTCCGCGAGCTGGAACTAATATTTGTATGGTCTACACTCCTACAGGTAGTTGTTCCGGGTCTGGCTGTTTGTGTTCACCCACGATACAGGAGACATCGTCCCGTGTAATAGGGGGCGAGCCTATTATCATCAACCGGGCACAAGTATCCGTGACTGCTACTAAGAAATTCCTGATGGAAAAACCCAACAAAATAACACTTTGCCGGACCCGGAAATCGAACCCAGGACTACTTTACACATTTTGACTGATTTATTATCTCAGATAATTATGTACGCACGACGGCTGATCAAGCTATACACACCAGTTTATACGGATCTCTCATTGTACAGAAAATATATACAAAGCGAGGCCACCTTATACTGGAAATGTAAAACTTGATGTGCCGCCGTGTGTACCTACGTAAAACTTTGTAATAAAAAAAATTATTCCTATGCGTAGTTTCATTCCTATTACTAAACAAAGAAATGGCAAATTCCTATTAGTTTGTTTGTTAACATTTTGAAATATTTGGTCATGGTAGACGACTACTTCAACCTCACGTGTACCACCACTGGTGGAATATGCTACTAATTTAGTTTTCATCTGCAGTGGTGACAGAGATAGGGGCAGATGCACCATTAGTTGGGGCCGATGGGAAAACTAACCAAGTGAACCTCTGGGGGAAGATGGGAATTAATGAGTTACACTGACCAGTAAAGCCGAGCCGTTGTAGTAGCTAGCGTTGTTCTTGTTGTAGTAATCCTCAACGACGAGAGGGCCACCGAGGTCCCCGCCGCACGTCCCCCAGCCGTTGTCCCCACTCGTGCAGATCAGATTGTTGTAGTCGTCGGGACGCTGCGGCAGGCGGTAGTAGCAGTCGTTCCAGACGTTGCTGCTGACCGGCACGCTGACGGCGTGTTGTGCCGTGTTAGGGCCTACTGTGGAGACTGGAGCAGGAAAACATATATTCGTTCATATAATTATGTAACTAGCTGTTGCCCGCGACCTTCGTTCGCATGAAATTATTTTTTTTAAATCCCCGTTATTATAAGCACTTTTGAATCGAATTTTGTTACCAATTTCAAGGGTTTTTTTTTTTGCACGGAACCCTTATTAACCGGTGTTTGTAAGAAATAAAAGTTACTTCTTGTTACCTCAGCTACATGCCAGTGAAAGTCCCATCAAAATCGGTCCAGCCATTTCAGAGATTAGCCGGAACAAACAGACAGACAGACGGACAGACATAAATTGTAAAAAATGTTGTTTTGGTATATGCACCGTGTATACATCCCATATGCACTAAGTAAAAAGCGGTTATTTAAATATTACAAACAGACACTCCAATTTTATTTATCAGTATAGATAGATGTATAGATGGGTGCAGAACGACCCTTAACGAAGCCGAAAGGCACTTGTTCTGCCCATCATTGTGATCATTTTTTTGTTCTAAACCACAGACATTATATGTCTGTGTTCTAAACCATACCTAGTTACGGAGACATTGAGGTCAAAGTTCCAACTTTTTCACAAGTTTGTTTTTAAAATACATGTTTTAGTGTTATTTAACTGTGATAAGTAAAATGCGTTTCGGCTTCGTTAATGGTCATTTTACACCCATAAGCATTCTAATCAAGCTGAAGTTTGTTGATCGCGCTCGGCACTGGAGCTACCAGTCAGATATGAAAAAATCTTTTTGCATTTGATAGGCCGATTCATGGGAATAGCTGTAGGCTAGCGGCAGGTGGAACCGCCCAGTCAATAGTGCTACAAGAGGTGGTGGTGCCCAAGAACTTACAGTCGCTGGTCTTGCCGAATCCGGACACTCTCGCCGAGACTCCTGCAAACGTATTGTTTACTTCATCAAGTGACGGCAGGATCGCTGGCTTCTGGTATTCTGAAAAGAAAAAGGATCGTTATCTTCCTGCCCTTGTCCCATTCTACTCGGGGTCGGCGCAACACGTTTTCTTCCTCCATTCTCCCCTGTCAGACGTCACGGCATCATTTACTCCCCAGTGCAGTGTTACTAACCAGCACATTGAGTCAATTGAGTGTTGACGGTTATACCCCAACAAAAGCATTCCCAAGGAGGGTTAGAGTCTGGTAGGCGGCCGACTATAAAACATAAGCTAAAACCTTTATTCAGGGCTGCGGGACTGTTCGAAAGAGATACCGCGTACCTGGAACACAAAGAGCAAGGAAGGAACATGGCTGGGTTTTAGTCAGTACAAGTCTGACACTCCCTGCCGCTCCACCCAGAGCAGGAGAAGTCATTTGATGATTTCCCCTCCGAAAAAAAAAGCTGAGACCTCTATGTAACATGTTGAGAGAAAATGATTTGCGCGATAAAAAAAAAGAAGAAAAGGATCAAAAATAATTAGCTAGAGAAACTCTACAGACTTTATTATCCTTTTATATCACGTTCTCGAAAACGGCTCTAACGATTTCGATGAAAGTTGCAATATAGACGATATGCTATTTTACGGGGGCTAAAAATCGATCTAGCTTATATCTGGGAAAAATCTTTTTCTCTATATTGACCCGAGCTACTGAGCTCTGTCGCCCAGGTACTAATAGAATAGGCAAGATAGTCAATGTAATAAACAAAAAAATAATAATTTACTTGAATTAACGTAACATCACGGCTGTGCCACTCATGATTAAGGAACTGTACTGGTCACATCTGTCGCGTGTTCATCGCACAGTTGGTTTCAAATAGCAGCAAATAGTAACGCGGCAGGCTCTGAAGAAGATGGCCGGACGAATTCGATCATTTTCTCAAGGACTGGCCAATAATAGCCACGGATAACGATAAGTGGAAGGTACTTAAAAGAACTCACGGTTAAAGCTAACCGACCATTGTAAGGTCAACATGGCCAGGTCATTGATCAGTTTCCTGGGATTAAACCCTGGGTGCACAGATATCGCGCTGACATCATAGCGCGAACCGTAAAACAGCTGGGTGCTACCCAACACCACCTGGAACAAAAAAACGGGTTGCACTCCGGGAGTGCCGGCAGAAGTGAAAACTTGAAACAACGCCATCTAGCTTAAATATCATCAATTTATGTCAATTTAACGTTTTGAACGCCATTGTCACACACGTGACAAGCAAGCGCGTGCCTTGTATGCCAACGACACAAATATATGACAAAAATGCACGGTGCCCTATAACCACGAAATAAACAATTATGTAAATAGTTTTGGAATCCTTTTTTGTAGGTATTTGTGGTGAAATTGTGGCTTGGCGCGTCAAAAGGTTAACACATTTTCAAGAATCGTTAAGAGTTGCTGATAGACACTGCGTCACCCTGTACCTCGACTGTAGTTACTGACCTGGACCTTGTTGCCCTGGCTGTAACCGTCGTACCAGCACTGGCCCGCCGTCAGCACTTTCTTGGAGCTCAGCAACGTGCCGCTGCACACCGACATCTGACCGGTAGTCAGCCAAATGATCAATCCAGCCTGGAATCAGCGCACAAATTAATAGTACATTATGGTACAAGTGTGTAATGTTGGTGATTACCGCTGAGGCGCTATTGAGACCCGAGCCGTTAGGTGAGGGTCTTAAGAGAGCCGAGGACGGTAATCATCAATACACACGTGTATCATACGACGTTTTTCAACACACTTGTGAAGAAAATAATACTAAAAAATAATTTTATTTAGTAGATAAGAAGTTTATTTAGAAAAACAATTAGTAAATGTGCAGTTAGTAAAATTATATTAATTATATCTGATAGATTATTTGTACTATTGAACACGATCTTTTTTGTATCGAAACTTTTTTAAGAACAAAGCAACTCAACCAATAAAATAAATAAAAACCCTATAACTCACTTGTGAATAATAGCAATGAAAAAGTCACAGTTTGATTTCAGGTGTCATTATGTGCCTAATTGCGGTGAAATTAGAGCTATTTTATGAGCAAGTGTGTTGATAAAAGTTTATTTGTACTATTGAACACGATTCTTTTTGTATCGAAACTTTTTTAAGAACAAAGCAACTCATCCAATAAAATAAAAAAAAAAACCCTATAACTCACTTGTGAATAATAGCAATGAAAAAGTCACAGTTTGATTACAGGTGTCATTACGTGCCTAATTGCGGTGAAATTAGAGCCATTATGAGCAAGTGTGTTGAAAAATATATTTCATACATAAAAAAAAAAATTGGCAATCTTTTTCTGATCTTCCTGCACTTGTTTATAGTTACTTGGGGTCGCTGTGAAAAGTGTTTTTTCTTCCAATCTTCATAGTCATAGTCATCATTGCATTCATGTTACAATAAAAGTACATTCATAATTATTAGGTTTCATACATGAACCCTGCTAGGTCTAGGGTACAGCAATATAAACAGTTTACAGTGCTACAGTGAATTATGTCGAACGCTGTCGGAGGACTCAAAAAAAACCGAAATTTCTTATAATTATTTAATTAATAAAAGTATTACAGAACTTTCTTATAATTATAATAAACCTAGTATACAGATTCGAAGTGGGAATCGGAATGAATGAGTTCCAACGTCACGTAGGCCACCGCGCCGCGCGTCGCTTACACGTGCCGCATCGTCAGCGTTTCCGTCAGCTTGCACAATTCTATGTATTTGTGTCGTGAAGGTAAACTTCCACCGTCGATGCACCGTCAGCGATATAGATATAGGGCTGGCGCGTAACACCTCCCCCCGTAGCTCAGCAACTATTTTAGGACGTTTAGTGAAAATGTTGCTGGCATCTGAGTTTCTCTCTGGCGTCGCGATGTTTCTGGTTCTTCATAAGGATGATCTCGATTTGCAGCAGCAGTATTGGGTGATTGCTCTGTAGGTGGCTTGAGTTTCCAGGCGTTGTAACGGTAACACAGTACTATGATGGTTAGTACAAGTGCACCGGATAACATTACGTAGAAAGGTATGGTTGTATGGTAGAGTGATGATGACTCCAGACTCTCCAGTTGAACAGGTGTTTGAAGATTGATCTCATCTTGTAGGTTGTGCAGATTTCTTAAGTTGATAGAGTTTATCTTAAGCGGAGGTTGAGGTTCATGATCTTCATGCATTTTTGTAGTAATTTCAGTGATCTTCATTGGCTGGCCGTTCACTCGATCATTGATGTTAACTATGGTGAATTCATGTGTTCTCAGCAGGCAGTTATGCGGGATGGTAACCAGGAAGCTGCCGGTCAAAGTGTTGTATTCATCTCGTTCGCAGGTGAGTTGCAGTTTCGTTGGTTGTGGGAAGACGACTACGTAGTGGCGGTCATCCAGCTTCTCCATGGCTTCTCTTGAAAGGGAAACGGTTGTCTTCGTACAGGAATCGTCCGTCGTTTTGCCGTCTATTATACGTTGTATGCAATCTGGTTGCGATCTTAACTGATGATTGAGTTTTTCTTCGCAGAGATACTGCTCGGTTAACTTCGGGCATTCAGCCTCTATGTACACGTGAAAATTTCTAGTGATAGCTATGAATGGGTAAGGGGGAATTACTACCTGCTTACTTTCGTTCGGTACTATAGCTAATCTATACAGAGTATATTTGAGAGGGGATAGGATGGGAAATTGGAATACTAGTACGATGTGTTGACCATTATAGAATGATCCTGGTTTTATGACGTCATAATATTCCCTAATCTCTATATCTAACAGCTGATCCTTATCATAGATACTACTAAGTTTTCCTAACATACTAGTCATTATCTCTAACGTTATCATAGAATGGTGCGTGCTTGCGGCACGGCTGAAGGCTATTGCATCTTCAATTCTATGTAACTCATCTAGTAACTTATCTACGTTATCGCTAACTATACCTAAGATTTGCGCGAACTTCGCGAATTTTAAGAGACTGTGCTGCGCATACTTTTGTTTATCTAGTAAATCATGTAGTGTATTGTTAATTTGCGACTGATTTTCAACAATTTTGGTTATAATCTCGGTATGATGGCCCATCCAATCTTTGCTAAGACTGATATGGTGGTTTTGTTCAGAAATCATTTTATCCTGATTATCCTTGAGAATTTTAATAGCATCATTGTATCTCATAGCATCAGTATAGTCGAGATTTCCGGTTATACTTTTTACTACGGAACCTAAACCGTCTATAAGACCTCTTTTGGGACGACTAGGCCCTAAGCTGTATAGTTGAAGTGAAGCTTTATCTAATTTGCTTGTTAAATGATCAATCTGTAACTCATATAAGGCGTAAGTATAGTTATCTAGAATTTCTTTGATTTCAACTAGTTGTATTCGTACGGAGTTAATTTTATCATTTATATCTTTAAGTTCAATGTATTGTAGAAATGTATGGTAGTGGGTCGTAAGTCTCATGGGTCCTAATTTAAAAGGTAAGATTCCCGGTCCATCGTTGAGTCCTTCAAGTTTTATCTCTTCCGCCTGTATCAGGTGGAGGACCAACATCAGTAGTGGAATCCTGTAACAATGTGGCACTTTTAGGGATTCGTTTGAGTCTCGATTTTGCTATTGGACCACGTTTCTTGGAAGTATATATGTGAATTGGAAGATCTGCTAAGACCGTATCCTGAGTATATCTCGGTGCGAGCTTTTGACGGCTAGCACTTGGGTTTTTGATGAATATTTGCTGCTGTGGCTGATAATCTACTTCTGATTCACGACTTTTGTTCCTATTATCTATTATTGCAGTTCTATTAGAGAGAGATGATTCATTGATTAATTCATAGACCTTTTTCATTTGTTCCCTATGTGAATGTGTGTACTGTTGTAGCAGATGTTCTGTTAGGTCCATATCTAATGGATCTCTTGGATCTGTGTGTCCTAAAATGATATCGTATGGCCTACACTTCGTGAAACTATGGACTGAGCTATTATACCCTATTAAAGCATATGGCATTAGATTAATGACAGACTCGTCTCGATGCTGTAGTTTTAGGATGCGCAAATGTTCTAACAAGGTCAGATGAAATCTTTCGATGTTGCCGTTGTCGTTCGGTGCATGAGCTAATGTTGTATGATGAGTTATTTTATGTGTCTTACAGAACTCTGAAAACATCTGGTTTGAAAATTCTGTACCCCGATCAGTAATGATGGTGAGTGGCAAGCCATGATGAGTGCTAAATGTTAGTAAAGCCTGTATAACGCTAAGTGCAGTACCATCTCTCAGGTTATACGCCTGCCCATACTTAGAAAATACATCTATAAGAGTAACATATTTTTCATTTTGTGCTGTAAATAAATCCATATGAACGATTTCGAACGGTTTTGTGGCTGGTGGAACTATATTGAACCTAGGCTTGACAGGGTTCCTGTCATATTTGGCCTGGCCACATATAGTACAATCATTGATAAATTTGGAGATATGCTCCTTCATTTTTGGCCAAAAGTACCTACGTGATAAGGTCAGGTAACATTCGTTAATACCGCGATGATTCGTTTTACCATCGTGATAGTGACGGATAATATCCTGCTGCCTAAGATATTCCTTGACATTTTCAATTTCTGTCTTAGCCAGGTTCATGGCTGAACTCTTGAATTTCTCTTGCAAAATGGGGACAATTTTGTACATGGCTAAAGGCGGGTTTATAAAGAGAGCTGTTTTAATTTTAGGGTTTACATACTCCTTTATTGCATTGACTAGATCCTCCTCTAAGTTAGACTCAGATAGTTGCACCGATGTTCGGGTATGTGTGTCGAAGGGTTTTGTCACTGTCGGTCTTCTTTTTATATCTCCTACTATGGTCAAACATAATTGTCGATGGAATTTGTTAAGCGGATCGTCAACGATAGGTATCTCAAGTATAGGGTGTTCATTGTCAGTGTGGGCAGTGAGAGTGTTTGAGTTACTTAAGGTTGGAGGTTTATCTGTCGGATTGGCAATCATTGAGCTTGTCTCTTCGTTGTTTAACTCGATACGGGATAAGGCATCGGCGTTGGTGTTATTTTTGCCTTTTTTGTAAATGACTGTAAAGTCGTATTCACTTAACTTTAACCGCCATCGAGTTAACCTCGAGTTCGGCTCTTTAATGTTCATAACCCACTGGAGTGGTTTATGATCCGTTACGATTTTAAATTTTCGTCCAAAAAGGTATGGTCGGAAGTACTTGGTGGCCCAGACAATAGCCAACAATTCCTTCTCTATCGTGCTATAATTAATTTCACTCTCGTTGAGTGTACGTGAAGCGTACGATACGGGTCTGTCTGATCCTATGAGTCCTTGTGATAGCACTGCGCCTATTGCATAGTTAGAGGCGTCAGTGGTAAGTATGAATTCTTTCGTGAAGTCAGGGTATCTTAGGATAGGGTCATTAGTCAGTAATGTCTTGCATTTTTCAAAACTGTTAATGTAGTCGGGGTCAAATGTAATTTTCTTTCCTTTTTTTAGGCACTGTGTTAGGGGTTTAGTAATCCGGGCGAAGTCTGGAATGAACTTCCTGTAATATCCTAAAAGTCCTAGAAATTGTTTTATCTGTTTAGGGGTTTTTGGTAAGGGATACTTCTTTACGGCTGCTATCTTGTCGGGGTTAGGTTTGATGCCTTCATTGCTTATTACATGACCGAGATAGGCGGTTTCCAATTTTAAAAATTCCGATTTGTCTAACTGTATTTTGAAATTAGATTCACTTAACCTCTGAAAGACTTTTTCTAAGTTGACCATATGCTCCTGTAAAGATGTACTGAATACTATAATATCGTCTAAATAGACGAGACAGATAACATTCTGGAGCCCTCTGAGGACATTGTCCATTACGCGTTGGAACGTTGAGGGCGCATTCTTAAGTCCCATGGGCATTCGTAAAAATTCAAAATGCCCATGTTCTACATTGAAGGCGGTCTTAGGGATGTCGCTGGGGTGCATTTCAACCTGATAAAATCCGGATGTTAAGTCAAGGGTTGTAAAATATTGGCATTTCCCTAATTTATCAAGTACATCATTGATATTTGGTATTGGGTACTTGTCGTCGATCGTCTTTTCGTTCAGTTTCCGAAAGTCGATGACGACGCGCCACTTTTGCTTTCCTGAAGCATCAACCTTCTTTGGTACTACCCAAATTGGTGAGCTCCATGCTGACTCCGATGGCCTAATTATACCCTGCTCTAACATTTTTGATATTTGGCTAGTGACTTCTTCCCTATGAATAAATGGATACCTGTAACTTTTGGTATATACAGGGTTTTCATCGGTAGTTCTAATGCAGTGCTTTATTTTATTGGTGAAAGTTAGCGGTTCTCCTTCGATATAAAAGATGTCAGCATATTTAGCGCACAGTGATTCTAAATTTGCCTTCTCCTCCAAATTT
Organism: Lycophotia porphyrea; assembly: GCA_950005105.1. NCBI lineage: Eukaryota > Metazoa > Arthropoda > Insecta > Lepidoptera > Noctuidae > Lycophotia > Lycophotia porphyrea. The sequence goes on along the minus strand of OX465412.1, from coordinate 8,957,292 downwards.
AAGTGACTGGTACGCAATTTTGATATAATTTCTTTTACGCGGGGTGACGATTGCTCCGTATGTGTACACTCGATATTAAACAATGATGCTTGCGCTGGATGGTCTAACGAGAATATTATATCGTTAGGGGTTGGGTTCTCGACTTCTACTATGCCACGGTTACTTACAACGGTTGTTAAGCATTCATGAATAGTACAGTTACAGATAATCTGTTCGTTAACTAAAACTTCTCCGTCCTGTGCGTTAATTGGTAATCTAAGTAATTTACTGCTTTGAGCCGGGATGATATTTTCATACAAATTTAAATTGCTGGAGTTGTATATGTTAATATGATTTACCGCGAATTTCGTGGTCAACGTCAAATCTTTAAGGTCCAATTTCGCATGCCACTTTGCAAGTAGGTCGAATCCTATAAGACCATCAAAGTGATTATGGAATTTATATACGAATAGTTTTATAGGCTCTAAATCGTTGAATTCGGGGAAACATGGTATATTTATGGAGTGGTTATGCCTACTCGTCGCATGTACGTTGGTAACCTCGAATGGATCATAATTCAATGGTAAATGTGAAAAGTATTTCTCCACAGCATCCGGGCTTATGAAGGACTGGTTAGCGCCGGTGTCTATTAATAAATTTAAATTAGGGTTAGTAATATGAACGTATGGCAATTGTCGCTGTGTTTGAAGGTTCAATTCTATTTTGATTTTTTTGATTTCGTGACTCCCTGAAAATCCTCCTTGCTGGTGGAAGGCTGGGGCTGTTCATCTACCTGAGCGTTGCCGTCATTTGTCATGTCAGTCGTCACTTCAGTCTGCGTCTGCGGGACGCTATCGTACGCACAAGGATAATTGCCGTAGTAGTCCATAGGATAATTGTTTTCATAGTAATTAGGCTCCTGCTCGTACACGTAATATTCGGGATAATAGAAATCTTCGTAACTTAGACATTCGTTAACATTTACATCGCGCGTTTTGAAGTAGTTCATGGGTGGTGGATTGCTTTGCCTAGACCAGTCCCAATTATTACGAGTGGGAGGTAGTGGCTTAGCAACAAAGTTGCTCACACCACTCATGGGCTTGGGCCCTAGATTTTGTGGTGGGGGTCTTGGAGCCATTCTAAATGCGTTATTGTGCGGATTGTAGTTTGGGGGTGGAGCGCCAAATGTTCGTTGCGTATGCGAAGGCATACGGGGTTGATTATAGGGGGCATTAAAACCGGCGTTAAATCTAAATTGAGTTGGTTGCGGCAACTGCATCATACGTGGTTGTGCATAAGCGGGCGTGACCGGTTTAGGTAAGGGCATAGCATTAGTATTGCGTAAAGCGGGGAAGCCTGCATGCATAGGTGATGGGTTAGGCTGCGTCACAGACTTGGGATGAGTGTTAGTGAGTTTAGGCAAACTATCATTTCTCTGTTGCAGATACAGCACGTTTAGCTCCTCTTGTACGAATTGTAATGCTGTTTCAATAGAATCTGGCCGCATGCATCGTATGCGTGAACCTAAGGGTTCTTTGAGCCCGCGCACAAAAGCCTGCATTGTCAGCTTCTTATACAAATCGCGTTTAGCATTAATAGTTGTAGCCACTGTTTCATGAAGTGTAATATATGTCATGATGGTGCTAAATAAGGTTTGGCATCTATCATAAAGTTCTTGGGGCGTATCATTTCCCTGTGTCTGCAACGAGAGGTCATTATAGAGGGTGGTTTCATCCCTACGATCCGCGAAATTATTTATTAACACACTTCTGATGCCATTCCAGTTCTCGGGGATACCGTTGGAATTGACAGTTCGCGCAGCGGGGCCCGTTATTCTATTTAGTATACCACTAATCAAGGACAAATTATTTAACTCATGTTCGGGACCCTCGCGTACATATGCATTCACTAACTTATCGCAAATCCTAATAAATCTAGTTAAGATATGGGGGTTCCCATCAAATTCTGGGACCAGGCGGAGGGCCTTCCAAATAGCATCGGGGTCATGTGCCATAGTGTTGTCTATATCTCTATTACTATCTACTAAATCTTCCCGTCTCAACTGTCTATAAGAAACAGCCTCACGGGTCCCTAAACTCCTAGGGTGAAAAATCTTGAAATATATTAAGGGTTAAGGGTAAGGAAAGCGACACCAGAAAGATTCTTGTGCACTTACTTGTACATTCCGGCTTCTCCTGAGCAGTATCAATGTCTGGATCTCCGCAGCTCTTCGACGGTTCGGGATACTCGTCAGAGGTGCCTAAGGCCACCCGGGCGGCTCACCTAATTTCTATAATCCGAAATTTATCTCGCGAACCGGCCCGCGAGTATCCTACCGACTGCGCCAATTATGTCGAACGCTGTCGGAGGACTCAAAAAAAACCGAAATTTCTTATAATTATTTAATTAATAAAAGTATTACAGAACTTTCTTATAATTATAATAAACCTAGTATACAGATTCGAAGTGGGAATCGGAATGAATGAGTTCCAACGTCACGTAGGCCACCGCGCCGCGCGTCGCTTACACGTGCCGCATCGTCAGCGTTTCCGTCAGCTTGCACAATTCTATGTATTTGTGTCGTGAAGGTAAACTTCCACCGTCGATGCACCGTCAGCGATATAGATATAGGGCTGGCGCGTAACAAGTGTCACAACAATAAACAAACCACTGTGCTTATACAAAAATACTAATTTCAAAATGATTATCATTTTTTGTTTAAATAAGTAACTGTCATGATATAATATAGAATTGGATAAGAACAATTCATTGATCATCATTTCCATTCATAAATTAAAATAAGATAAACAACAACATTTAAATTAGAGATCTCAGAGCTAAGGGCGTTAGTTTGGCTACCGAGCAAGCTCTAAATAGTGATATTTCCGTTAAAACTGTCAGATCTGTTCAACAAATAAAGGGTGTAAACAGACTCTTAACGAAGCCGAAAGGCACTTGTTCTCGCCATCATTGCGATCATTTTTTTGTTCTAGACCATACCTGGGAACCTTCTAGTTACGGAGATATTGGGGGTCAAAGTTACAACTTTTTTAACAAGTTTTTTCATCCCAAAAAAAGTCGTTTCCCAGCACTAATTTTGCGTAAAGTTTCTTAGTTTGATGTACAGACGCCAGCACATCAAGCTACTACAATCTGTCAGATTTCTTTAATAGATTTTCGACTTTATTGCTGTAGTATAAGGTTCAAGGTTGATTGGGAAAATCTGACAGTTCCGGATAGCTTGACCTGCTGGCGTCTGTACATAATGCTTGGTTGACGGCTTCGTGAAGAGTCTGTTTACACTCTGCATAACGTATTTCTTTGAAACTGCAAGAACTTGCAGTAAGAATTAGGGACAAAAACAGGTCCATGGTAAGCAATTTAACGATAATCATCATCTGCGTAGCCTTTTCCCAACTATGTTGGGGTCGGCTTCCTGTCTAACCTGGTGGGGGTAGACTGGAAGCCCTTGGTAAGACTGGGACTTTCTGGCCACTGACTACTGTAGGTACTTAACAAACATATAACCTTAAATAACAAAGAAATAACCCACGCACGACATTAAGTCCTTATATTAATAGAAACAACTAATTTCCTAAACAAACACTAATAGGTGAAAAATAAGTAGATTTTCGGAGGTCGGTGACTTTTGTTTGTTTCTTTGACTGTTTTGCTACCGATTTCCGATAGTAAAGGTATTATTCACTTTTTAGTGTTTTTTTGGAAATCCGGTGTTTTTATTTATATCAATTTTACATTGAAACATGATGTAGAAGAAAATTATATTATAGACTCTTATTATGATTTGTTTGCATACTATAGAGTATTTAGTAACTATTTGCTTAGGTGCTTTACGAGTTATCCTCTATAATATATCAATTTCGTAGACTAGGCCCCCATGAAACAAAAAACTACTCACCAAATGTGGATTATCTCCGTACTGAGACGGCAAGCCCCCAATGATTCTCGCAGTCATCTGCCTCGCTTCCTTCTGCCTGATCCTAGCTGCTTCTGGGATGCCCACATCTGCATGGTAGCCTAGACCTAGTCCTTCGGAGTTGAGCAAAGCGAAGAGACAAGAGAAGAGCAACGACTTCATCTTGAAGAATATGTCTTTGAAGAATTTGTCTTTGGAGCGGAACTACGAATACTTGTGTTAAGATTCAGGATTCAAGTGTAAGGAGAAAGATTTGTACTTGTTTATATAGGGTAATGATTATAATTTTAAGTAGGTAATACTTCATGGTATCAATAAGTAGGTAAACTAATTGTTGTATGTGATTTTGCTTGCGTTCAAATTCACACACTTCTTAGGTTAAGTTTGAAAGTTAGGTTAGGTTAGGTCAGCAAGTTCGGTTAGGTTTGAAAGGTAGGTTGGGTCAGCAAGTCACCTTATTTATTTATTTATGTACACACAAAACATTGAACAGGACAATTACATTAACATAGAAGAGCACAAAGGTACTCGTACCTTTTGGATATCAAATCCAAAAAATATAGCAGCTGTCATACGGAGCATAAAAAAGTCAGTCCAGTGCTAGAATCATAGCTTTGTCTTTTGAATTTGCCGTAGTGGGGTGAAAATTGTGCTCGCGAATGATTACTATAATTATACCAAAATAGTTAACACGTGCTGTCCTAAGTCAACCATTTATCTCGGGGATTCGGAACTGTTTCTTCTAAACACAGGTTACCACCTACTAACTAGATTAAGATACTATTTGCTTGTGCTTTACTACTTTGCGATCTAGTCCTAGTTCAACAATAAATCTTTATTTATTTATTATTTAAAATACAAAGTACCCTAGGCCATTGTACCCAAATTAGAAAGTTTAAGGGGGAAGCGTCATAGTAGCCCACGAAATTCAAATTTTCTTAGCTTAGAACACAAACCCAACACAACTTGCTGACTTAACCTAACCTGCTGACCTTTTTTTTTTTTTTTTTTTTTGTTCTCGATGTGGAAATCCTCTATGGATGTCCTCCGCCCTGGGGAGAGCGGAGGGGTCTGTCAGACTCGTACTGACTAAAACCACACCGGTGTTCCCTCGCACACTTGCGTCGGGGGGCAGCGGGATCTAATGCGACTTCCGCTGCCCCGGACTAGTGCCGGCCCGCTTGACCCCGTCTCGGGGGGGAGTGAGATGTGATAATCCCCCCGTTACGTCTGTGAGAGGCGCGCGTGGAACACGACGCGCCGCCGTCTCGGGTCCAGTGTGATAGGGGGCGATGGATGTCCCCAGATCCGTCGCCCCTGGACCTATTTAGGGGGGCCGGAAGAGGGCGTTGTCTGCCCTCTGCCGACGCCCGGTGCGCCTGCTGCGGGATGGGAGGGAACTCGTCATCTCCCTCTCCCTTTCCGCAGCTTCCTTCTGCGACATGACAGTTTCGCAGAAGGATATCACTGCGTCCCAGGACTCTGCGCTGCCGACCATCGAACGAACAACGGCCGGCAGCGACAGGTCTCCTCCTACCTCTGTAACGAGGGCACGGCGTGGCTCATCCCACGCGACACACTCGGCCAGCGTATGCCGCGCCGTATCCTCTAGACAGTGGGCGCAGTGATGGCACCGGGCGTCCGGCTCCCTGCTTATGCGACACAGGTACTTCCCGAAACAGCCGTGCCCCGAGAGCACCTGCGTCGCCCGAAACGTCAGGGAGCCGTGCTTCCTCCCGAGCCAGTCGTCGAGTACTGGCCGGATCGCCTCGATTGTGTCGAGGCCGGCGGTAGGGAGCTCTAGCCTCCCCCGCCATTCCGCCACCATGACCTGTCGGAGCTGAGACCGGTACAACGTTATCTGTCGCTGCACCAGCCTTTCGCCCCGATCCTTGGCCTCCTCGCGCCACCGGTACAGTGTCGCGAGGGTCTTCGCTTCCAGGTCCCACGGCGGGGATCCGGCCAGTACACAAGCCGCCTCGTAGGAGATCGTGCGATATCCCCGTGTGGCCCTGACGGCCATCACCCTCTGCGGTCTGCGCAGAACTGCGATAATGCGGGCCGTCAGATCGGTCGCCCATATCGGGGCCCCGTACAGGGCCATCGATCGCACGATCCCTACGTACAACCGCCTACAGGCGGTGCTCGGCCCCCCCAAATTGGGAAGCAGCGTTGACAGCGCGCCCGCCGCGCCCATCAACTTGGGCACCAGCCGCTGAAAGTGGGGGCCGAAGTCCCAACGGCTGTCGAGCACCAATCCCAGGTACTTCATGGTTGACTCGACAGCGATCTGGACCCCACCGACCACAATGTGTGATCCCAACGGCGGCGCCCGTCGGGGGCCATGAAAGGCGATGGCCTCCGACTTGTTGAGGGCCACTTCCAGGCCCAGGCGTCGTATGCGGCTCACCACCTGTGAGACCGCAGCCGTAGCCAGCAACGCTGCCTCCCTGTACGAGCTCCCCCGAGCCGTGACGACCTAACCTAACCTAACCTAACCTGCTGACCTAACCTAACTTTTAAACCTTACTTAACTTGCTGACCTAACCTATTTTGCTGACCTAACTTAACTTACTGCCCTAACCTAACTTTCAAACCTTGCCTGACTTGCTGAACTAACTTACTTACTGACCTAACCTAACTTATTCGATCGATGGTTTGGTCATGTATAGAGTATGAATAAAAAGCGACTAACAAAAAGTATTTACAAGGCAGATGTGAATGGCAACGCCGGGAGCCGACGCCCTAGAAGGACTTGCACTAACCTTTTCGGTGAGGTTCCCCAGAAAGGTAAGTTGCTTAGTACCCTGGTGATACGTGTGTGTGAATGTGGACTAAGCGAAAAGAGTATGTAAGTATCGTTGCCGGTAGTGTGCTGTAAGTTTTTGCCTGCGTGCGTTTATGTTATGGGTGTATGGATGTTTTCTCTTTTTATCAGCTGAACACTTAGCCCAATACATCAACTGGTTGAATTCTGCCAGCGAACCTGCCTGGGGTACTGTTTGAGATGCTTCAATATAGAACTTGAACAACTACCACATATAGGACACAGCCTCGGCGCATACCAGGCTGGCGTCATCAGCAGATAACTTGGAGGAAGGGTGCTTTATCTTACTGGTACGTTAGCATGAGCATTATCTGCCTACCCTTTTCAAAATCAACAGTGGTGACCGTCAGAAAAGCGCCGTGCTAAGGAGGGAATTCGAAACCGGAATGGCAATAGACTCGTCCGGTTTTACACGGGACTTTTAAATACCAGGTGAAATGTGAGGGTCATCGTCTGCACAGCGCGTTCGTGTCCCACGCGCGCCTCAAAGAAATGTCAGCAGACAGGGAGGGGTCTGCAAGGGCCGACGCCTGCCAGGGCTGCGGGACTGTTCGAAAGAGATACCGCGGCCCTGTAACACAAAGGGCAAGGAAGGAACATGGATGGGTTTTAGTCAGTACAAGTCTGACACTCCCTTTCGCTCTGCCCAGAGCGGGAGATCATCAAATGACCCCATTTGATGATTTCCCATCAGAAAAAAATGGGTCATCGTCTGCCGCGTTTTCTCAACTATGTTCTGTAGATCTTTTTCAGTCGTTACAGGTAGTCAGTGGCCCAAAAAGTCTGACAACCAGTCTTACTAACTGGGTTTCAGATAGGCAGTCGATCCATGTAAAATACTGATATTCAGCTGCATCCGGTTAGACTGCAAGCCGACCGCAACACAGTTGGTTAAAGGCTAGGCAGATGATGATACAGCCTGACCTGCAAATTGTAAAAAACATAAGAAAATGCTAATTTCGCAGACTACCCTGGCGCTTGCACCAAGAAAATACAGTTCTGTCTGATCAGGTATCATCCACTCTTGAATAATGAGATGAAGTATCCAGCTGTAAGTACCTAATGTTATACGGGGTGTAAGCAGACTCTTCACGAAGTCGCCAACCAAGCATTATGTACATCAAACGAAGTAACTTTACGCAAAAATTTGTGCTGGGTAAAGACTTCTTTTTTTGGGCCGAAAAATCTCGTTTTACTGTAGGACTCTATGTAACGTACTCAAAACATTGTGTTGATGGATTGAATAGTTGGGGTCTTGGAGATGTTTAAAGTAAAAATGTTACATTAAAAACATGTATTAAAAAAAAAAACTTGTGAAAAAGTTGAAACTTTCACACCCAATATCTCCGTAACTAGAAGGTTCTAGGTATGGTCTAGAACAAAAAAATGATCGCAATGATGACGGGGAGAACAAATGCCTTTCGGCTTCGTTAAGAGTCTGTTTACACCCTTTATGACTAAACTTTCCTTTCGTAATTTTGATGCAACAACAAACCACTTGTATTTCAGTGCGTAGGTACGAGATAACGTTCGAAGAATTCTGATTAATTAAATTAACATTAAGATTTGCCAAAGACGGCAATGCTGCCAGCCTGGGCACTTTTCCCGTTGACGGCGATGTGGACGAATTTTTTGACGCCCGTAACCTTTTTTTTACTTTTACATATGTATTCTCTTTTGTTAAATTAATAATTTACCTCAAAATAACTAGCACTTCTGTGATCAAACAGAGCCTGATATTTTTTTAACAATGTAATAAAAAAAGCTCGCTTATTTTCGTTTTTTTCCTGTTGTACTACTATTGGTCACGGTATATGTATAAACAGATGTGGACATCGTGTGTACGGGGTTTTGTTTTAACCTTGTGAATGCGATAGTCACATATTCGTGACAAGCAAGCGCTTGCCCTGTACGCCAAACGACACTAATATTTCACGAAAAGGTAGGTGAAATTGTGGCTTGGCGTGGTGGGCGGCATGGGCACGCTCGTGCTTTAATGCTCTATCGGTCAAAAGGCTAAAAATGCATATGCAGCTTCGGTCGACTGTAACTAACTTAAACTCAAAAGCATTTATTTCAATTAGACCATTATAGGCAATTTTGAATGTCAGAACAAACAAAGAAGGCTAAGCTATAACAGTCACAGACACAAGGCATAATAACTTGTGAAAGTACTGTTGTTGCCGATTCCAAAGCGTAGATCTCTATGGAGCAGAATGGGCAAGAAACTTCATGGACACTCTTTCCAATCAAATATTTGTTCCAAAATCTTGGTTACATCATTAATGTTGAGATTATACATATGTGAGAACGATGTAGAAATATGTGCACGTTAAGAGCGTCCAGAGTAAAAGATAATATCAACAATTTAAAACAAAGTAAGTAGTTAAAATAAACCGTGGCAGCCTAGAGATGACCAGTCCCCAGTCTAAAGATCGTAGCAGGTGGCGCTCTGTAGCTACTGCCGACCCTCATGGGCAAACGGCTTGAGTTTAGACATGTAAAGTCCCTACATTCTACATTTAATCAACTTCTGAGAGTTCTGAGAATCTCGGAATTAATTCAAGGATTCCTTAGAACAATGTCATTATTATCTGAAGTACCAACACTGCATGGTAAGTAGGTAATTCGTAACATAAGTACCAAACCATTTATTATTTACTAGTTTTTGTCCGCGTCTTCTCTCGCGTTAATTTAGAATTTGACAATCAATTCGGGTTGTACTCTATTTGTATTTATACAGTGTGTTTGGCTTCCGGTTACTGAAGTTTAAGGGTATATTCTCATTCCTATCGAAAAACACACGTTTATAAATATTCCTAACCCCACACCCCGCGAATGGCAGCCATTTTGTTTTTTTAGTCGGCTGATCTAGGGTATGTTCAATGAAATGCAAATGCAATGAAATATTAAAGTAATTTGACAGATTGTAGTTGACAGCTTGATGTGTTGGCGTCTGAACAAACGTACTCCCACATTTCGCCAGTTATGTTTTAAGTCCCATGTAATAAGGGGCGAGCCTATTGCCATCGACCGGGCACAAATTCAGACTCCGTGGCTGTTACTGAGTAACACTTACACACAGTAATAACATTTTGCCCGACCTGGGAATCGAACCCAAGGCCCCATGCTCGGCAGTCGCGGTTGCGACCACTAGATCACTAGAGCAACGTCCCCTTTTCAGGTATTCAATTTATTACTACTATGTACATCGCGTACATAGGTTAACAACATAATAATCAAGTTAAATAAAACAACTTATTAAACTCGTCAAACTTAAAGAATTTATTTCTATTAGACCATTACAGGCACTTTTGAAAGTCAGAAATACAAAAAAAAAGGCTAAGCTACAGTCACAGACACAAGGCACAATAACTTGTGAAAGTACTGTAGTTTTCCATTCCAAAGCGTAGATCTCTATGGAGAAGAATAAAGCAAGAAACATGGACACTCTTTTCAATCAAAATATTGTTACAAGAACTTGGTTACATCATTCATGTTGAGATTATACATATGTGAGAACGATGTAGAAAGACGTACACATTAAGAGCAACCAGAGTAAAAGTTATATAGTTAAAATAAACCGTGGCATTTAGGGGAAGGTACCACCGGTTAGTGCACCACCCATGATCCTTTGCTCTGATTGGTTGTTGGGTTGTGTCAAATCGTGACTGGGTAACGTTAAAAAAAATTATGAACAATATAATATTGCTCATTTTAATACAATTCCTACCTAAGTTCCAGTTTTTTTTAATCATCAACCAATTCCGAAAATCCGGAAGAATATCCATATTAACACATACATTTCGGATCAATGACCCCAATTCAATCTACCTACTCCGATCTATGGTGATCACCCATTACATAGGTTCCGGCCTGCCTCGAAAAGCACGTTAAGCCATTGGTCCCGGCTGTCATTTGTAGATCTTTGACATTTGTTACACATAGTCAGTGACATGAATGTCTGACAACCACTTTTACCAAGGGGTATCGTATTACGCAGTACTAACTGGGTTGTGAAGTCGGTTAGACTGGAAGCCGACCCAATATAGTTGGGTGAAGGTAGGTAGATGATGACACGACACGAGGTAGTTGACACAAGCGTCGAATTTCATGCTGTATCTTGTGCGGGATTCGCAGCAGTTTGTCCAGGACTTAAACCTTCCTCGTGACTAACTAATCCTTCTTGTCTGTTCAATTCATTTTCCTTATTTCGTATTTCTTCTCCAATTTCTACGCTTACTTCTTTATTCTCCGTATTAACAACATTTGCTCCACTACCCGTATCTTTGCCATCTTTCAATGTATCTTTCTTAATCTTCTTTTCTTTTTTCTTTTTCTTACGCTTTTTGCTGGGATCCACAAGTTTTTGCATGTCGTTGTATTTTAACAACTTTTTATACATTTTCAGTAATAATTTGGCATCCTTCTTCAAGTCTTTTGTTATTTCTTTCACGGGGTCCACGTAAGTCGTTAAAGGTTCAAGTGTATTGTAAAGCTCTATGGAGCCCTCTTCTAGATTACTCTGTGGTTCTTTTTCTTCCTCTTTCAATTCTGAGACAGTCTCTTCTGTTTCCAATTTAGATTCTGCCAGCTTCTTTTTCAATTCTATATTCTTCTTTCTTAAAGCGTTGAGGATATTGGCTGTGGTTAAAACCTTTTTGACTTTCTTACTATCCAAATATCGATCTTTCCAAGAAATATTTTCTAAATTCTCTAAGTCTCTCTCTTTCTCTTGCTCTCTCTCATAATCTCTAATCTCCTTATCAGTGATGATATCTACTCTTTCTATTTCGTCAATTTTCGCTGATAAGGCTTCTATTTCTAAAGCTGTAGGTTCTTTAGATAGTATTGTGGTACATTCTACTTCGCAACAAGAGGAATCGTCTGAAAGTTCCATTATTTCGTAAACCGCTTCTATATCGCTATCTGAAAGAGCAGCAGAGCTTACAGTACAACTTGTATCTATGAATGGTTCTTCTTTAACAGGTGTTATGTCTTCGTCTATGGTTTTTTCTGCGGTTAAGTCTACTTTGTCTTTTGCATCAGTTAGAACTTTATTTATAGTTTTTTCGGCTGTAGATGCGTTTACTTTGTCTCTGTATTCCGTTGTAACTTTGTCTGTGGTTTTAGTTATTGAAGAGTTTTCTGAAACAGTATCAGACTGAGAAGAATTGTCTATGGCTTGTAAAGTATTTGGCGTTTCTATTGCTTCTTGAGAAGAATTTCCTTCTTTATAAAAATTTTGATCGGCGCTTTCACGAAAATTCGACTTCTTTTTAGATTTCTTTTCTTTTTTCGCTTTCTTATCCTTCTTCTTCTTTTTTTTCTTAGCTTTCTTACTTCCTTCTTCGTCTGAAATGCAGACTACTTCCGGTTTCAAGTCCACTGCTTCTACGTCTGAACTCTCTCGATCTGATAGCTCTCCTTCTGATAAATTCTTATCATCTGCGTTATTTTCTCCACTATCTTTGTCTTTTGTAGATACAGTTTGTGTATATTTTATTGTAACATCGGCATTCTCTGCTACAGTATCTTTAGAATTTGTTTTATCAATCATTTCAGATTCAGTTTCAATCATTTCAGAATTTAACTTATTTGGAACGGACTCAGACTCTGTTCTTACTTCTTGACTCTCTTCTGTAGCATCGCCATCAGAAGACTTTGAATCAGTATTTTTGGTACTATCTTCTGTTACTGATTCAGAAGTAACCTGTGGACCTTCTTTCTGGTTATCAATATCAGCGTCAGATTCTTTTTCAGCTTGTACAGTCAATTTTTTAGCTCCTAAAGTCACCTTTTCAGCTTCTAAAGTCACTTTTACAGCATTAACTTCGAAATCTTTATCTTTTTCAGGCGTTACTTCCTGTTCTTCTTTCTTGTCCCTGTCAGACGAATCAGAATCGCTGCTAGATTCAGAACCAGATTCGGAACTGACACTGTCATAATTTTTTCTGTCAAGGTCTTCTAAAAGATCCATTTTCTCTGTGTCAGACAGTTGTAGAGTTATCTCATCATTGTCAATGTCATCTTTACTGACATTCTTTCGATCTTTTTTCTTTCTTTTAGGTTTATCTTTCTTTGTAGTCTTGTCATCGATATTGTTTTCAGTGCTGGTAACACTGGGTGTGTCTTTTGTATTTTGTGTAGTGGTAATACTCGTAGGTTTAGATTTTTCAGCTGTAGTAATATTAGTAGTTTTATCAGTGGTAGTTATGGATTTATTTCTTTTAAGTTTAATTTTTTGTTTTGTATTCTGAGGGACTGTTATGACTAAGTCGTTCATTCTTTTAGTTACTGTCGTTTGAGGTGAGGCCTGTTGAGTTGAGGCAGCTTCTTGTACTGCGGTTATTTCTGTAACAAAAATAACATGTATTAAAAAAATACCAATGGACATGGTGTGGTATCGTAGGATCTAAAAAAAGAGTGTGTGTACTTATTACGCATGTAAGAAGTTATACTTCTTTGGCGTATAAAACTAAAATGTTGACTAGCTAACTTCAGGGTGTATGATGAATAGCTAACTTCAGGGTGTCGGTTTTTCGTGACGGTGTGCGCGCGCATCGTAAAAATTTACTCTCATCATTTTACCCTAACGAGCCAAAAGAAATATAACTTCCATAATTGAAAAGTGTGTATACATATAAGTGGCTTTTTAATACAAGTCAATAGTTAGTAACACAGCATCTATATTTTTGCGAAGAGTTACTTAGTTTGACGTACAGAATGCTTAGTTGAGGGCTTCGTGAGGGGCCCGTTTACACCTTGTATAATTACTTTTCTGCTCATGTGTTTAAATATCGGTCACTAATTACCAGTGAATTCTAAAAAAGCCATGGCCGATCCATGAAAAAAAAATGTATTACAAAGGAATTAGTAAGAGTTGTTTTAAATAACGGATAGACTCACTTCCTTGTTTTTTTTGGTGATAACGTCACTTCGTACTTAGGAAAGATCTAGAAGCACTTACTCTTCTGCAGCTGCTCCAGCTTAGGCTTCTCGTCATCGGAGCTGATCTCCACGACCTCGGCGGGCTCCTCCTTGATCTCCACCTCGTTGTCTGACGAGTGAGGGGGCTCCTGTGGTGCTGTCTCACATGCTGGCTCTGTGGCGAAACGATCTGTTTTTACTAATAATAATAAATCACAAATTACTGACGTTGCTCAAAAAGCCACTAGGCTGAAGTGGGACTGGACTGGCCACGTCTGCCGCATGCCCAATGAGCTGTGGGCCAAAATAACCACTTTCTGGAGCCCTGACACAGCCAGAAGGCGTCGCGGCAGACCTCGTAGAAGGTGGCGGGACGACCTGGATAAAACCAACGACCAGTAGCCCTGGATCGAAACAACTGGAAGTCATGGGGAGAGGCCTTTGCCCAGCAGTGGGATGACGCAGGCTAACAGTATCAGTAATAAAGATTTATTTTCTCCCACAAAGTACAATTAAGTACAATATTGAGGTGGGCCAGATATTAGAGGTCCAAAGGGTAGTGGGAGTCAGGAATCCAAACTAGGATACCCTGTGTTATGGACTCCCGGCCCTCGCCCAGGTTGGTTGAATTGATTTTAATTGTAAGAACAAAATGGAAGGGCTTATGGCTAAGTATAAGAAGTGAGGGGGCTCTTTTGATTTAATTTCTGATACTAGCTCTAAACAGAAACAAATAACATTGCAAGATTACCTACGACTATTAGAAATATAAAATTACTAGCTGATGCCCCGGCCTCGCCCGCGTGGATGTTGGTTATCGTGACCAAAAGTAATCATGAAATTTTGATCCCGTTCCCACAACAAAAACTTGACAAATTATATACTAAAACCTTCCTCGAGAACCACTCTATCCATTGGTGAAAACAGCACAGGTAAAAATCGGTGCAGTAGTTTTTGAGTTTATCGCGAACAGATAGACAGACGCGGCGGAGGACTTTGTTTTATAATATGTAGTGATGATTAAAACATAGAGTGGGCCCGCTTGCTTCCAAATGTGCTTGCTTTTTGCTTTTCGGTCGGGATTTTTCATTTTTATATGACTGTGACCTAAAAAAGACTGCATAGAAACTAATCTATACTATCCATTTTTTTCTTCAAGAGGTAAAAGTTTGTAAGTTGGTATGTAATCTAATCTCCGGAACTAATGATCCAATTCTATTCAGGTTAGAACCTGAATAGAATTGGATCATTTTTTTGACGTGACAACGTCTAATAAATCGATGAGCACCCGCTGCATGCACAAAAAAGTGTCCCGTTACGCTCATTGTACGCTTGCACCGCACCTATCTCTCTTTCACTCGATTTTATGACGTTGTCACGTTACACTATCGTCTGTAAGCCAACTTTATTTTGTTACTGATAGAGAGCTCCATTATTCGTAGGTGCTATATTATATTTTATTATGCATATCAGCCGAGCTAACACAATTTTTGCGGACATAGTCGCGGGCGAAGTGCTAGTTTCATATAAAGAAATGGTGATTTATTGGAATAGGCAACTGCATGTCCATGGCAGAAAGGCTAAATAATAACAGCCACCCGAGTCGATCAGGTTCAGCCGCGCTTGCCTAGGTTGGTCCGTGGATGAGTGACCGCCCATTAAATACCGTGTTTCCTCCGTTCAAGCACGTTACGCCATTGGCCCCGGCAGCTATTTGTCAGTCAGACACAGTCAGTGGCTCGAAAGTCTGACAACCAGTCTTAGAAGGGAGTATCGTGTTACCCAGTACTAACTGGGTTGTGGAGGTCAGATGTAAAATACTGGTATTCAGTTGCATCCGGTTAGACTGGAAGCCTTCCGTAGTTGAGAAGAGGCTGCAGATGATGACTTACTCTTCTGCTGCTCCTGCTGCAGCTGCGCCCTGATGGCTCGAGCCCGGGCCTGCAGCTCCAGCAGCTCTAGCACTGTCAGGCCAGCTCGAGATGCCTTGTTCAAGTCAGCTTCGCCGTCGTCGCCGTCTTTGGACTTCTTGCGTTTGGCTTTAGACTTAGAGTGACGTCGGTGTTTGTGCTGAAAGACAAATATAACATAACATAACAAACATAACATACATAAACAAACAGGCCGCACCGCTGTCTAGTAAGCGAGGCAGGCGAGGCATCGTTTCACCTCATACCTCACACTTTGGTTCATACCGCGAACTACGTAAGTGCCGAAAGGAAGTATGAAGAAGCTCGCCCAGCTCGCTCGCTCGTTCGCTAGCTGGCGGTGTGGGCTGCGCTTTAGGCAGAGGTGTACCTAATCAACATAGATCGGAGTAGGTAGATTGAATTGGGGTCATTGATCCGAAATGTATGTATTAATATGGACATTCCTCCGGATTTTCGGAATTGGTTGATTATTAAAAAAAACCGGAACTTAGGTAGGAATTGTATTAAAATGAGCAATATTATATTGTTCATAATTTTTTTAACGTTATCCAGTCACGATTTGACACAACCCAACAACCAATCAGAGCAAAGGATCATGGGTGGTGCACTAACCGGTGGTACCTTCCCCTAAATGAATTGAGTAGTAATAATATCACTACCAACATAAACAATATTTAATTGGATCCGAAAATACCAGAATTACTTTCCGGGAAAATGACTTATCCCTGTTATTCTTTCTGTGAACATTTATGATACAAGTACCAAAAATCAATCTACCTACTCCGATCACTGCTAAACAACCACATTTCTCCAGATATGTTAAAGTCCCATGTAATTGGAAGCGATCGTATTGCCTGGTATAATTACAGACTCCGTGGCTGCTACTGAGAAAATCCTGATGGGAAATCCAATAACACTTTTCCCGACATGGGAATCGAACCCAGAACTTCATGTACTCGTGCTTGCGACCATTACACCAGAGGCAAAAAAAACGCTATTATAAAGAAAAAACCGTGATACTTATGGTGCAGGAACCGGATCAATGAAACAAAATAAAAAACCTCTGTAACTCGAACTGGGTAAACATGGCTAATAAGTCACACCAACACATCAAAATATTACTATAAAACTACTGCATTTCATGTTCGAACTCGTGCAAATAATATTAGTTTTTGTTTCATCGAAATCGGGTCAGGATGTCTAAAGTTACACCGTTGTACAGTATCACCGTTTTTTAGGGTTCCGTACCCAAACGGTAAAATGGGACCCTATTACTAAGACTCCGCTGTCCGTCCATCTGTCTGTCTGTCCGTGTGTCACCAGGCTGTATGTCATGAACCGTGATAGTTAGACAGTTAAAATTTTCACAGATGATTTTATTTTATTTATTTATTTATTACAAACACTACTAATATGATACATTGCTGTATTGTTATAGAACAACAAATACTAAAAAACAGAATAAAACAAATGTTTAACCCCTTAAACTCTCCGGCTCCCGTACAACGAACATGATTTTTTCGCAGTGTGACATCACACGGTAGTCGGATTTTGCCACGGTGGCAGTACTTTAACATTTAATAACTCAGTAATTTTTGAAGATAAGAAAAAAAACATTCTGTTTTCTTGAGTTACCTATTATATAGACATGCTGATAATAAAAACATTGGTGTGACTCTTTATGCTTTCAACTAAGGAACTCTTCAACTAACTATGACCATAAGTACCTTTTTCTTTTTGCCACTCGCCTGGCTCAAGATCTCATCATCTGACGATATGCTGTCCAGGGATATAGTCTCCATTTGTTCCGGAGAGGGGGACGGGCTGGACGACTCCGTGTCAGATGGGGGATCCGCTCCATCCAGGATCGCACAGAGTCGCTTTGAACTTATACCTAAGAGCTGGAAATGCAATCATATTTACTTATCTAATGCCTTGTTGGTCACCTTATTGGCTCCGTACCTTGGAAAGCATGTTAAGCCATTGCTGGTTGGCTTTCATTTGTCAATAATTGACAACAAGCAACAACTTATTGTTGGGTCTGTCTCCTCATACCTAAGTACTACTGCTGTAACATGATAATATTGTAAAATGTGATTTAAAAAGAGTAACCATGGAGTTTTCCAGTTCTAATCCATAGGAAACGACCAACCGAGCCATGCACCTTTTTGTCGACGTTTTATATGGCCTATGTGAAATAAAATATTTTGATTTTGACAGTTGTTACAGGTAGTCAGCCCCGGATCCAGGGGGGGGGGCAAACCGGGGCAGGGCCCCGGACCCCGGGCGACAGTTTCAGGGGGCGC